>PVKZ01000418.1:512500-848023 GCA_004027375.1 Macroglossus sobrinus | reverse complement strand
CAGGGTACTTGCTTTCCCAGGCTAATCATGCAATATGAAATAAACAGTAAAAGCAGAAGCAGGCTTTGCCAGTGCTTCCGTTCATCTTAAAGCAGAAGCAGGCTTTGCCCGTGCTTCGGTTCATCTTAAAGCAGAAGCAGGCTTTGCCAGTGCTTCTGCTCATCTTCAGGCCATGCCTGTCTGACGTTTGTTCCCAACAAATTTACATGCAAATAGAAATGGCTAATATAAACTACATTTATCTAGTTTATAGAAGCAGTGTTTCATATTGTATTTAAAAATGTGGACTAGGTTTAAACTCTAGGCTGGGCACTGTTGGCGTCTCTATGCTGCCGCCAGGTGATCACCAACAGAAAAAAGCATGTGGTGGGTAGGCGATGTCTGTAAGTTGACAGAAGAGAAGACTGAGCCCTTGCATACATAATCAGATCATAAAAACTGCCAATTAATATGCTTCAAATATAGGTTTTGGTTTCTGTCCTCACTTCTACCCAATATTCAAGCAGGCAACACTGTATTTGGGAAAAGTTATGAATTTTGGGGTCAAACTTGAATCTGAATCCTGATTTGTCATACGGTAGTTAAATGCAAATAACCTGTTATTTGCCTTCAGTATCAGATCAGTAATACACATCTCACAGTGTAGTTGAGAATAAAATGAAATAATATCTCAAGAGCATCTAGCAGAGGATTTGGCTCATAGTTAAATGTTCAACAAATGTTAGTTTATGACTCTACTATTTGAGCCTACATTTTCTACATCTACTGATGTTCATTTACTATGATTGTGCCAGTACAGAAACATTCAGGGTGGAGGTAGTTGAATAAAATGACTTCCTTCTCTCTCATTAATTTTCCCAGGCATGGTTCTAGAAATATCCAGCAATATATGAATTGGGATGCTGGGTTGTTGAATTGGGATGCTAGGTTGTTCTTCTTACTGAAGGACACAGTGGAAGCTGGAAAAAAACAAACAAACGGGGATCCAGTCCTTCCTCATGTGACATAAACAAGTTGCTGTTGGGTGAATAAAGAACTGAATACAAGATAAGGTGCTTGTGCCCACTGAAAATATGTTTCCTATGAGAAGGTGGAGCTTATAGATTTAGAAGAATATACAAATATCTTTATTTTTTATTTAAAAGTACTGGTAATATGATTCACATTAATACATATTTATTCATTTGATGAAATGTTTTCCTCCTTGCTTTTATATTTCTGGATGCTACATTTATTTTTTTCTCTTTGAAAACGCTAATGACCATCTGCAGTACTGAGAATGAGAGAAGTTATTATGACAGCTATGTTTCAGATTCAGTTAAGATTACTGGTAAATTCATGCATTAACTTTTAAAATTTTGGGGCAGATTCTATATACCTATATACTACTTTTAAAACAAAATGTGTCTTTCTAAAATGCTGGAAAATTCTCAAAAAGAAAAGAACATAAAGTCTGTTCAGTGTGTTTCTTTGAGAAAGTTTTGCAGCACATAAAATCTTAATTAACTATGGTTAAAACAGAACCAGTTTTTTTTTTTTTTTTTTCCCTCCAGTAGTTGCCTTCCTTCAACACTTTATAGCCACTAACACTAATGACCAACTCACTCTTCTGGAAACATTCTTCTTCCCTAATGTGGATACCCTAACCTGGGATGACTGTGTTTCTATTTTCTTTTTCTTTTTTTTCTTCCTGTTTTCCTAGTTCCCTTCTCCTTAAAATTGTAGCTTCTTGTCCTTAATTCTAGTTTCTTTTTTTCTATATCCTTTATACCTTAATAAGCTCACATATTCCCATGAATTCAATGATTATTTCTAAATAGATGATTTTCAAATATCACTCTTAAATAACAACCATGTTTTCAAGTTCTACTTCACATTTCTGACTCTGTGATTGACAATACCTCAGAGTTCTAGTGGTACCACGATGAAATTATTTTCATTTTTTGATACTGGCATTAAGAAATAAAACTAAAAATCTCAGCCCACTGTTTGATTTCTTGTTTGATTTCTTCTTTTACCACACTATTTTTAGTAATTTAGTTTTCAGATTCTGTCAAAACTTTTAATCTCTTCTTTTTCATTACAACCATTATACTATATTTTAACAGTTCTAACAAACCTGTTTGTTCAAGTGTTAAGACCTCTGAAACTGAAACATCCTACAATCAATATGTATTAGTACTATCATAATTTAATTGGCAGTGCTTTATGTTCTTCCTTAATAGTACATAAAAAATATTGTATCTCACAACTGGCGGTGTCTTAAATTTGATACCTAACTTTATATAACTCCTAATTACCACTCTCTTAGATTTTGGTAATTATTTGCTCAAGCTCCCATTATTTTTTTCATTATAATATAATTTTAAGTGGACAACAAATATAAATGAATAAAACCAAGAATGTAAAGAAATAATACATATATATATGAATTTAATATAAAAGAATTCATACCCAAATAAATAAATATATAATATACATATATGTTGGTCAATAACTTTTGTTTATTCCCATTAGTTATCCTATAAATTCCAAATCCTGTATCTTAGCATTTAAGGTCCTCTTACAGTCTTATCTCTCACAGCTCTCCTAATAATTTCCCTCTTTGTAGAAAATGGAATAGCTGTCAAGCACACCCCATAATTTCTTACCTTTTTTTACTTTGCTGAAAGCAGTGTTCTATTTCAAATACTACATTCTTCCTACCATCTGTTGATAACTTACCTATGAATCAAGGACAGTTTAAATGTCACTAACTCCATGGAGCCTTAGGAATAATCCCAGCCTCCTGCATTTATGAAAAGCAATATTATCATTATCATCTAATAAGTAAGGAAGTTGTGTTGAGAAATTAGAAAGTTGTCACTCAAAGGTCAAGTGACAAGGCCAGGATTTGAACATAAATCTATCTTACTTGAAATAGTATATTATTTTTAGTTATACATGAAGTGTAAGAAATGAGCTGAGTAAAACTACAAGGAAAAAAGTTTAAATCTCTGCTTTCTATGTTGTAGAAGTAGAAGCCTAGTACTATTTTATTTTACCTTAATATCTACTTACAATAAAATAACCTAAGATATTTTATTTTCTACTGAGTGATTTATCATTTATTATGGGGAGAACTTAGAACCCTAACCCTACATTCAACAATGTTGCCAGCTATAGGCTTTGCTAATCCAAAGGTAAATAAATTAAATTAAATTAAAGGACATGTTAAAAGGATAAAGTGACAAAATTATAAAAGGATGAAGTTAGGCAGAAAAATACAGATACACACATACAAATACAAAGGATTAATGTGCATGATGCACAGCTCCATTTTTGCATAGTAACAAATAGGGTCTTTTAAAATAAATCATATTCAGACAATAGGTTTCTTTCTTATGCCTCTGTATTAATCAAGGCTCTCCAGAGAAACAGAACCAATAGGGGATAGATAGATAGATAGATAGATAGATAGATAGATAGATGATCTAAAAATTTGTCATGAAGCATTCATTCACAATATTATGAAGGCTGAAAATCCCACTATTTGCCCTTCCAAGCTACTGGCCCAGGAAAGCTGGGTGTCCTAAAATTTAAATTAAATTAAATGAAATTAAAATAAATTAAATTAAATAATCTAATTCTGACACTAACCAGAGTTAGTGCAGACCCCACAGATTAAGGGCTCAATCCTACAAGACTGTCCCACTCAAATGCCAATCTCAAGTAGAGGATCCCTGGGTTACTTCTGTCTGACTTGCCCACAAATCAGTGGTTCCCACAACCCACTCCTTAGGTTTGATAATTTGCTAGAGCTGCTCATAGAACCCAGGAAAACAGTGTACTTACTATTGCTGATTTATTACAAAAGATGTTTTAAAGGAGATAAATAAAGTTGGATGAAGAGATAGGGTGAGGTCTGGTAGTTCTGAATGCAAGATCTTCTGTCTCCATGGAGTTGGGGTATGCCACCCTCCTGTTCACCAACTTGGAAGCTCTCTGAGCCCTGTACTTTTGGGATTTTTATGGAAGCTTCACCACATAGGAATGATCAATTAACTCAATTTCTATCACCTAACCCCTCTCCAGAGAATGGGGTATGATGCTGAAAGTTCCAAGATTCTAATCATGGCTTGGGTTCCCAATTTAGGAGCCCACCAAGGGTCACCTCATTAGTATAAAGTATACTCCTGTGCTCTAAGAAATTTTAAGGGATTTAGGAATGGGGTCGTAAAGATTTTCTCCTCCATTTCTTCTAGAATTTTTTAAAAGTTTAGTTTTTATATTTATAACTATTTTACTTAATTTTAGTTAATTTCCACATGTGTTGTTGGGTAAAGATTGAAGTTATTATTTTTTATATGGTTATTACGTTTTCCATTACTATTTGTTAAGATGTATCCATTTCTCCACTAAATTACATTTGCTTTTTTATTCAAAATCCTTTGTTTTTATATTAATGAATTTATTTTTGTTACATTATTCTACATATTTATTCTTATGCTAATACTATACTGTCTTCAGTATAAAGATAATTTTCAATGCTACAAACTTTTCCTTAGGCTAGAAGGAAGAGTGATTGGAGGTTCAGTCACAAAGGAAATTTACTCTCATCTCCTACTTTCTTCTGAAATTTGCTTAGTGGGCCTGCTTTGTGTTTTGTTTGTTTATCTCTGTCCATGGAAGCAGGCAATGACTTTTCTGGTCACTTTGAAATTATAAAATATTGCATTAATTTAGCAACTGGAATGTTCACTGTCAAGTAGAATAAATACTCTGATCTTTTTGTATCTTCCTCTTCAACAAGTTGCTTACTGTTAAAAGAAATAGGTAGGTGACAATGAAGACAAGACCAGTGTCTTTCTGCTGTAGTTAGTTCATGGCCACTAACTTTTTGAAAGTTCCTCTGAGTGTTCTGTCTTAACCACTCACTCTGGTAGTTATCAACTCTCACATTACGGTCTTAACCAGAATTTCTGCATTGTGATATAAGAATTATTCAATAAAATTCAGTAAATGAATAATTCCAGTGAAGAAATCATATAATTATTTGTAAAGATCATAAAAATACATTTGATAAAATTTAATATCGATATAGTTTTCTTAATAAAGATTGGATAGATAGTTTCTTAACTTGATAAAATGTATCTATCTCGACCCCCAAATGAGTGAAATAATGAATGTATCCGTTGGTGTAGTGGAGTTCACTGTTACCACTATTATTTAACATGATCTGGAAGTATCCATCTCAACAATTAGAAAAGAGAAAGAAATGAGAGCTATAAAACTGGAAAGCAAAGATAAAATGATTATTTTTTCCCAACAAATGTTATAATACATACATGAAAAATCCAAAGAAACAAATTAAAACAATTTACAACCAATAAGAAAATCAGTAATGTCGCTGAGGGTTGTTTTTAAATAAAAATAATAACTAAAATCAATAGTCTTTTTATGTAATTATACACAAAACAATTTGAAAATATAATTGAGATAAATATTCAATAACAGAAAAAAGTATAATATGTATTAACAAACATGAGAAATATGAAAGATATATAAAGAAAACTTGAATGTGCTAATAAGATAGCCAAAAGTATAACTGAAGAAAGAAAAAGCATTTTCTATTCTTGAATGGGAAGATGTAATATCATAAAAGCATTATTTTCTCTAACTTAATCTGAAAATTTAATTCAATTTCAGTATTTTATTATGATTATTCTGATTATATGATTCTGATTATTAAGAATCAGAACTGAATAATCTGATACTAAACTTTATGTAAAAAAAGAAGAGTAATAATGAATGGGTTATGTTACAGATATATGAGTCAATTTAAATACTACAGAATTTTAAACAGTTGGCAATACTGCTTGAATATGCAAATAAATCAGTGGGACAAAATAGAGTCCAAAAAAGATACAATTTATTCATAAAGAATTTTAGCATGTGATAAAAATCATATTGTATTCTATTTGTGAACAGATGAATTATTCAGCATATAAGGCTGGAACAGCTGAATGAGTAAGTAAAACAAATTCAGAGACTTTAATATAAAAAGTGATAGCATAAATATGCAAGAAGACATCACGAATGATTAAAAATTTTTAGTTATTTTAGAGATAATACTATAAAACACAAGTTATAAAAGAAAATATGTATACCTTTACATAAAAGTGAATGAAATGTGAAAAGATAAAATGGAAAAAAATATAAAGGGTGAATTTTCTGAATACAAGTTTTTCAAAAATAATTCTAGGAAAAGACCAATGACACAGTAGATAAGACCATGAAGAAATAGTATATAGAAAGAGAAATACAAATTACTCTTAAACATATAAAAAGGGTCTAAATTTCACATACAAAGAAAGCAAATTGACACTATGAGGTAATTTTCTTGTATAAGACTTCCACAGGTTTTTATTTTTTTATTTTTTGCTTGTTTGGTTTTATAAGTTGATGCACTGTTGGTGAGGGCACAGGGAAATAAGCACTCATTGGTATTGGTGGAATGTAAATTGGTACAATTCTGTGGAGGACAATTTGTAGTATCTATTCAAAATAAAAAATACATATAGTATTTTTACCACTAATATTGCTTCTAAAATTCACCCTAAAGCTGTACTCACACAAGTGCAAAATAAGCTATTAAGATATTTAGTGATATTTACAACTGCAAAAGGATAAAAATAAGCTAATTTTCTAATAATAGGTCACTAGTTATTTTAATTATGGTACATTCATGCAGCCATTAATAAGGATGGGAAAGTTTTATGTGTATGGATATAGAATAATCTCTAGGGTAAATTGCTATTACATAATGATGTAATATTATTATGGTATAATAGGAACTTACTGAACAATGCACATAATGCCACATTATTCATGGAGAATGGAGAATACTTTTATCTGTATGCCCTTTTGTACATTTTGAATTCTATAGCATCTTGAATTTTCCAGCATGTGATTTTTATCTATTCAAAAGTATTTAACTTAAATACGTTAAAATAAAGAATCCTGATGATGATCATTGTAATATAGGGGCTTTCCGATGTTATCTTCAGGGCTCACAAGGACTATTTGAGACACACTACATAATCCCCATTACAAAGGTAAGAAAACTGAGGTTCAGAGAGGTTAATTAATGTCTTTAATATCACAGGATTAGTAGTAACCCACTTACCAACTGGAAATCAGGTCTGTCTGTCTTCAAAACCCATGATAACCAAGGCTTGGCCAAGTTCAACTGAGCATCACATTTAACTAAGTTAATAAATGTTAACCATTTCTCCATCTCATCGAGTAACATAGCACAATTTTGTCTTTTTAAATGCCAAGTTTTATATAAATTAGCTAACTTTAATACTATACTTTGTGAATTTATGTACATGAAATCTTGTTCTCTTAAAAGATCCAATTAAGAGTACATAAAGGTTTACAACAGTCCTGTTGTGCAAACGGTTCAAAATTCCAACAACAAACTAGATAAACATTTTGCCAATCACTAATTAAAAAGCTGGCTCTAAGTACAACAACCTGGAGTCAGTTTGCATTCACATTTCTATTAAAGGCTAATGAATACACAGCTAAACTAATTTAGTCAAATTGTTTCTTTATTGTGTTCAAAGTTAAAACTAACAATTCAGCTTTAGCCCTGAGTCTTTTAAATTATTTTTCCCTCCCCTATTGAGTAAAAGTCTAATTAAAAGCTTTTAGTCTTTTGCATTGTGCAGGCTGCTAAGTGTTGTTGTTTAGTCTGCGGGGATTCAGTTATTACTTGGCTTTAAAATATACATTTCTACAAGGATTTTTTAAAACCCACTTTGCCTGGAAGGTTTTTGTGCTCTAAAACTTATTCTGACAAGAAGATTATTAAATTGTGAAAAAAAGAAATATTATCTCTGGTGTGAGATTTTATATGTATTTGTGTTTGTTGTGCAGTTATAACTCAGACTTGACTTATTGACTACTTTAAGTTTCAAGTCAGGTGGCGTAGAGACGCAAAACAGTATCCAAAATACTACTAATAGATGTGAGTTTAACTCTGCATGTTCAGAAATAGGACTGGTTATATAATTTGCAGGGCACAGTACAAAATGCAAATACAGGATCCCTTGTTCAAAAATTAAGAATCTGAATATGACAACAACAGAGTGTTATGTCAGCACAAAGCTTTTCTGAACACCGGTCCCTGTGCAACTGCCCAGGTTGCAGGCAGGCTCATGAAGCCAGGCCCTGCTCACAAGTGGAGAGTGTAGAAATCTGACACTGTATTATTACTTTTTAAAAAATTAAAATGACTCCCCAAATCCCATTTTACTATACTGACAGACAAGTCCACATGTTTTTGAACTCCCCAGCTAAGAGATGTGGAGCCTTACAGACACTGAAATCACCTGGGCTTTAGTCTGCACTGGTTGTTACTGCTCCCAGTCCTAGCACACTATTCTGGCTCTGTTGTCAAAAATACCTGGCTGCCCTGAGAACTTGGTATCTAACATTCAATCTTTGTAGCTACACCAAATTTATAATCCAAATTAATACATTTTGAGAATGAATTGAGGCTTTACTGACCTAACTGGCTTACAAGAACCTCATACAATTCAATAACAAAAAATAAACAATTCAGTTAAAAAATTGGCAAAGGATTGGAATAGACATTTTTCAAAGTAGACATATAAATGGCCAACCGGTACATGAAAAGGTTCAACAAATTATATGGAAAAAAAACATAAATTCTTAATTTATAGTGGGCATATAATTTATAATCTCATTCAAGCACAGTTTACATTATTAGCATAATAGATTCTGTGAAGACCTTATCACTCCTTTAAACTCAGATCGTTGCAAAAAACTCACTTCCCAGCCTGAGAGGAGCCCCTCATCCCTGGTGTTGGCGGATGGTCCTCAAACAACTTAAACAGACTTGCTTTTGACATCAGGTCTTTCTTAATCACTCATGTTTCTCACTTAAAGCTTGTAATGATAGTAATTAGGTAAAAGTGACTTCAGTGTGTTTCCTTATCATTGCCAAATTTTCACAGAAAAGAAGAAACAGAGAATCCTGCAATTTACTCTTATGGGATTTTTTACACAACCTTAGTTTCAATTTCAATGAGAAGTAACATTCAGTTGGAACCCTTAGGGAGTAGTTAATGGCCAAAATGAATTCCCCTTAATACCCACACTAAATAGTTAACTCGTTAGCATAAGACTACATCAAATAATAGTTAATTTAAAAGCATAATTGAATGAAATGTCAGTTCAGAAGAACAAACTGGTGAACTTTCTACTTAAACTCAATTTTCTATAGTCTGCCACATCCTTAAGTCTTCAGAGAGCTATAATTTTGGTAAAAAATATATCATATTCATGTTTGTCTAGTTAGTTTCTATTTCTATTACTTCCTTCTCTTAAGAGAACTTTGTCTGAAATGGTCACTTCCTATTTTCATATCAGCTTAATTTTCTCATGTTTTTCCTAACTGCCTTTTTAAAACGTGTTTGTATGCCACAGGAAGTCATGGCACCATTTGGGGTCCTGAGATACTGCACAGTCCACAGTAATGATGTCAGGGGAAGGACGTAATGAACAGAACAACATGCTTCCAGAGTCACACCTGCACTATCTTCTTACTCTGTTTTTATTTTCTTTTATTTGAAATCTGGAAGGGCCTAGAAGATTTCTATCAGCTTACTGAAAGATCAGTGAAATTATGAATTTAGGCCTGTACCACTCTTCTCATTAAACTACCTGTAAGGTTACCGATGATATATTTTGTATTTCTACTTCCATGGATTTTTGTTTTTCTCATTGTTTCTCCTTTATGTTCTTGTGTTTTTCTTCTTTAATCTATCAATACTATTTTTTACATCATTGCGTTTGTACTGCTATTTTCTCTTCATGTTTTTCTCCTTCAAGACTTTTTGGCTTTTACATTTCAAAATATTCGTTGAATAAATGAATAAACAAGAGCAGGATGGCAGTGGTAGTACAGCTTCTGGTAATCTAAATATAATGCTCTTCTGGCTGGTATCTTCTTGGATGGTGCTTAGTTTTCCATCATGTGAGAAGTAAACTGTGTTTCTTAACATTTCTTTTATTAAACTAGAAGCTGTTTTCAACTTAGGCAAAATCACAATTTGCTCCTGTAACAAAATACCACAATATTCATGGTTTAAAACAACACAAATTTATTATTTCGCAGTTCTGTAAGTCAGATGGCTGAGTGGGTCCTCAGCTTGGTCTCTATTATGTCTCGTAAAGCTAAAATCAAGGTGTTGATGACCTGAGCTCTCATCCAGAGGCTCTAGGGAAGAATCTGCTTTCAGGCTCATTCAGGTTGTTTGCAGAATTCAGGGCCGTGCAGCTGAGTTCCCTATCCCATTTCTTCACTCAATGTCATCTGGAGCCTCACTTACCTCCTTAAGGCTGCCTGTACTCTTTGTCACCCCTTCATCTTTGAGCCAGCAACTGCATGTAAAGTTCTTCTCACTCTCAGAATCTCTGAGTTCTACTGCATCTCTTCTGCCTCAGAGAAAACTTTGTTTTTAAGGGCTCATGTGATCACATTGAGCCTACCGAGATAATCCAGAATAATCTACCAATTTTAAAATCTGTAACCTTAGTTATGTCTAATCCCTCTTGCCATGCAATGTAATATTTCCCCATCTTCTATGGATCAGGGTGTGGACATCTTTGGGGAACTATTGTGCCTACCACAGCCCTCAAATCTTCATTCTAATAAGGGATACTCATTAATCATTTTAAATGCCCATACCATTGGGAATAATTAGCAAATCTCTGAAAGCATGAAATTTAAAAAATATTGTCAAATCTTCCATCACCATATATTTGACACCCTTTACCCTTATCTACCCCACCCCCTTTTCCTCTAGTAACCCCTAAACTGTTCTGTCTATGAGTTTTGTTTTTTTTTTTGCCTTGTTCATTTGTTGCTTTCAGTTTTATATCACACATATGAGTGAAATAATATAAAGATTTGACTTTGGGTGGTGAACACACAATGTAATATACATATGATGTATATTTGAATTGTATAATTGAAACCTATATAATTGTATTAACCAATGTCTCCCAATAAATGTAATAAAAAATAAAGTGAAAAAAGTATTGTCAATAATCTAAAAACTTTATTTGTGAACATAAATGAATTTTAAAAATTTACATACATTAGAGTTCGGTCTTCGTGTTGTAAAGTTCTATCAGTTTTGATAAATGCGTAATGTCAAATATCCACCATTACAGTATCATGCAGAGTAGTTTCAACTATGTGCTTCACCTGTTTATCCCTGCCCCCATGCCTCTGAACCCATGGCAGCCACTGATCTTTTTACTGTCTCTACAGTTTTGCCTTTTCCAAAATGTCATATAGTTAGAATCATACAACATATTGACTTTTCACTTAGCAATATGCACTCAAGTTTTCTTCATTTCTTTTAATTGCTTGATAGCAACGAATAAGGGTTTCTGTTATTCCACATTCTTGCTAACGTTGGTATTTTCGTGCTCTTTTATTTTTATTTTAGCCATTGTAATAGGTGTATAGCAATATCACATTGTTATTTTAATTTGCATTTCCTTGATGACAATTAATGTTGATCACCTTTTCATATGTTTATTTCTCATCTGTATTTCTTCTTTGTTAAGGTGTCTGTTCAAGTCTTTTGCCTATTTTTATTTGTTTTTATAATAATTTTTTAATGTTTCAATTACAGTTGGCATGTGATATTATATTAGTTTCAGGTGTACAACAGTTATTAGACTTACAAAGTGATCACTGCAATAAATCTAGTACCCATCTGACACTATACATAGTTATTACAATATTATTGTGTATATTCCTAATGCTTTTCTTATCATCCCACAACTATTTTGTAACTAGTAATTTGTACTTCTTAATTCCTTCTCCTTTTCACCTGCTCCCACCCCCCACAATACTCTTTTCATCTGGCAATCATCAAAATGTTCTCTGTATCTACATTTGTTTCTGTTTTGTTGGTTATGTTGTTCTTTAGATTTCACATATAAGAGAAATTATGTTATTTTGCCCATTTTTAATTGGGTTGTTTGTTTTCTTATTGTTGAATTTTAAGAGTTCTTTTATATTTGAACAGAAATCCTTTATCAGATAATATGTTTTGTAAATATTTTCTCCTAGTCTGTGGCTTGTCTTTTCATTCTCTTAACAACATATTTTGCAGAGCAGAAGCTTGCAATTATGATAGTCTGTTATCAGTTTTTTTTTCATGAATCCTGCTTGCTTTTGGTGCTGTATTCATAATCTTATTATTGAACTCAAGGTCACCTAGATTTCTCCTTTGTTTTCTTTAGATACTTTATAGTTTTAATTTTACATTTAGGTCTGTGATCTATTTTGAGTTAATTTATGTGAAGGGTGTAAGTTCTGTATATAGATTCTTTTTGCATGTAAATGTCCAATTGTCCCAGTGCCATTTATTGAAGACTTCTTTCTCCATTGAATTTCCTTTGCTCCTTTGTCAAAGATTAGTTGACTACATGTATGTGGGTCTGTTTCTGAGCTGTCTATTATGCCAATACTGCGCTAACTTGGACATTGTAGCTTTGTAGAAAGTTTTCAGTCCAATAATGTCAATCCTCTAACTATGTTCTTCAGTATTGTGTTGGCTATTTTGGACTTTACATCTTCCCATATAAACTTTATAATTACTTTACAAATTTCCACAAAATTTTTTACTGGGGATATGACTGGATTGCATTAAATCTATTGACCAAGTTGGAAAGAATGACATTTAACAATACTGTCTTCTAATCCATGAACAAAGAAAATTCTTTCTTTATTTAGATTTTCAGAGTTTTGTGGTTTTCTGCATTTAGATTCTGTATGTATTTTAGGCTTATACATAAGTATTTAATATTTTTGATGCTAATATAAATAGTATTGTAAAAAATTTTAAATTGCTGTAATTCATTGCTAGTATCACAGAAAGGAATTGACTTTTATGTATTTACTTGTATCCTGTGACCTTACTAAAATTGTTTATTAATTTCAGAAGTTTTTTTGTTGTTGTTTTTGTTGTTGTTATTGATTCTTTGAAATTTTCTCATGTAATCTGCAGACAAAAATAGTTTTATTTCTTTCACCCCAATATTTATACATTTTATTTGTTTTTCTTATCTTACTTTACTATATATAATTTCTAGTACAATATCAAGTAGGAGTGGTGAGATGGTGAGAGAGGATATCTTCACTTTTTCACCATCCTGGAGGAAAAGCATCCAGTTTTTCATAATTATGTAAGATGTTAGCTTTAGTTCCCCCGCCCCTCCCCGCTCCGACTCCCATAGATGCTCTTTATCTAGTTGAAGAAATTCCCTCTGTGTTCCTAGCATTTATCATTAATAGATATGGAAATTTGTCAAGTGCTTTTTCTACATTAAGTGATATGATCGTGTGATTTTTCCTGTTTTGCCTGTTGATGTGGTGGATGACATTAATTTATTTTTAAATGTTGAACTAGCCCTGCACACCTGGAGTAAATTCCACTTGATTGTGGTCATAATTCATTTTATACTGTGTTGGATTGAGTTTACTAGTGTGTTGTTGAGAATTTTTATATCTTCATTTATAAGAGATATTTGTGATAGTTATTTCTTCTTATCATTTTATTCGTTTTTGATTTGGGTTTTGCATTGATACTTTATTATTGTGGCAAAATATGCATAATATATTTATCATATTAAACATTCTTAAGTGTACTTTTTAGTGGAATTAAATACATTCATACAGTTTTGTAACCGTCACCACTATCTATAAAAACTTTTTCATCTACACCAACAAAATCTTTTTATGCATTAAATAATAGTTTTCCCCTTCTTTCTTGCCCCAGTCCCTGGCAAACTCTATTATTCTTTCTCCTTATGTAAATTTGCCAATTCTAGGTACCTCATCTGTATACTTTGTCATTTTACATACAACTTGTTTTCAGATAATATTTCTAAGCATAATGTTTTCAAAGACTGTCCATGTTAGTGCATATATCAAAATTTTGTTTCTTTTTATGGCTGGATAATATTTCATTTAATATATATGTATATATATCACATTTTTATATCTATTATCTATTCATGGATACTTGAGTTGTTTGTACCTTTTTGCTGTCATGAATGATGCTGCTATGAATATTGGTGTACAAATATCTATTCAAGGCCCTGATTTCATTTCTTTTGGATATATATCTAGGAGTAGAATTGCTAAGTTATATAGTGGTTCATATTTAACCTTTTGAAAAACCATCAAACTGTTTTTGACAGTGGCTGCTTGATTTGACATTCTAATCAGTAATTCATGAGAGTTTCAATGTCCCTTCATACTTGTCAACACTTACTATTTTCCATTTGTTTAATTATTGCTATCCTAGTAGATGTGAAGCAATATCTTATGCTTTTGATTTATATTTCTCTAATAGCTAATGATGGTGAACATCTTTTCATGAGCTTATTGGCCATTTATATATATATATATATATATATATATATATATATATATATATATATATATATATTTTTTTTTTTTTTAAAAATGTCTATTCAAGTTCTTCACCCATTTTTGAATTGTTTGTTTTTTGTTGTTGGGTTCTAAGATTTGTGATTTGTTTATATGTTATCAATCTCTTATCAGATATATAAATTGCAAATATTCTCTCCCATTCAGTAAGTTATCTTTCACTTTTTTGATCATATCCATTGAGTCACCACAGAAATATTTTAATTTTGATGAAGTCCAATTTATCTATTTTATTGTTGTCGTCAGTGCTTTGGTGTCATATTCTTAAAATCATTGCCAAATCCACATCATGAAGATTTTCTCCAATATTTTCTTATTAGAATTTTGTACTTTTAACTCTTAAGTTCAGGTCTTTGATGCACTTTGAATTAATTTTTGTATAGAGTGTAAGTTAATGATCCAATTTTCTTCTTTTATATGTGGATAACTAGTTTTGCTAGCATCATTTATTGAAAAACTTGTCTTTTCCCCATTGAATGGCTTAGGCACCCTTGTTAAAAATCAATTGACCATATATGGGAAGGTTTGTTGCAGAGCTATCTATTCATTCCTATTGGTCTCTATGTCTGTCTTTATGCCAGTACCATATTCTCTTGGTTACTGTGGCTTTGCAGTTAAGTTTCAAAGTTGGGAAATGTGACTCCTCCAATTTTCTTCTTTTTTTAAGATTGTTTTGGCTATTTAGAACCCCTTTCAATTCCATGTGATTTGGTTATTGGCTTTTAAATTGTTGCAAAATGAATGCTGAAATTTTGTTAGGGATTGTATTGAATCTGTAGATTGCTTTGGGTAGTGTTAACATCTTAACAATTTTAGATCTTCTTATACATGAACATGAGATATTGTTTCAATATGTATGTATGTATGTATGTATGTATGTATTTTATTATGGTCACTTTGGTTAATGAAATCCAGTAAGTTTCAGATGTACAATTCAACAATAAGGCATATATATATATATATATATATATATATATATATATATATATATTTACATACACACACACACACATATATACACACACATACACATATATTGCATTGTATGTTCACTGCCCATAGTTAGATTTCTTTCTGTACCACAAATTTGACTTCTTTTACCCCGTCTACCTCCTCTCTCCCCTCTCCCCTCTGGTAATCACTAGTCTATCTTCCATGTCCATGAGTCTGTTTATTTGTCCTGTTTGTTGCTTTTAGGTTTATATCCCACTTATAAATGATACCATGTGATTTTCAACTTTTTCTATCTGTCTTATTTTGCTTAGCATGATTATCTCAAGGTCCATCCATGTTGTTGCAAATGGCAATATTTCATTTATTTAGGTCATTTTTAGTTTCGTTTAGCAAAGTCTTGTAATTTTCAGTGTATGAATCTTTCAACTTTTTGGTTAGATTTCTAGATATTTAATTCTTTTAGGGACTATTGTAAATAGAATTGATTTTCTAATTTTTACTTCAGTTTGTTCATTGCTAGTATACACAAATGCAATTCTGTATCCTGCAAATTTACTGAATTCCTTTATTACTCTAGTCACTTTTCTATGGAATATTTGGGATGCTGTTCATGTAGCATAATGATATCTGTGAATATAAAAAGTTTTACCTCTGGCTTTTTTATTTGGATGCTTCTTATTTATTTATTTTTGTCATAGTTCTAGCTAGAACCTAGAGTACAATTTTGAACAGCAGCAATGAAAGTGGTCATCTTTGTTTTGTTTCTGATTAGGGAAATGCTTTTTAGTTTCACCACTGAGTATGATGTTAGCTGTGGGTTTTCATAAGTACTCTTTATCATGTTGAGGAATCTTCCCTCTATTCTTAGCTTCAGTAGGTTTTCATTATGAAAGGATGTTGGATTTTGTCAAATGCTTTTTATGCATCAAATAAGATAATTATGAGGGTTTCTTTTTCTTCATTCTATGGGTGTGATATATTCCATTGATTGATTTTTTTTTAATGTTAAATCATCCTTGCATTTCTGAGTTAAGTTTTACTTGGCCATGGTGAATAATTCTTTTAATATGCTGTTGGATTCAATTTGCTTATTCAGTTGAGGAGTTTTGTTTGTATATTAATGAAATTTTCTTTTCTTATGATGTCTTCATCTGACTTTGGTATCAGAGTAATGATGACTTCATAGAAGAGTGGATAATATCTTACTAGTATTGATTAAATAGGCAATTGGATTATTCAATGTAGTTTTTCTCAGAAAGAGAAATAGATTCATGAATAAAAAGACAATGATTGTATATTCATTGCTAGAATCAGGATATTGGAGGTAGAAGTTTCAGGGATATATTGAAATTTCCTCAGAATAAGGAGAAGTAATTTTGGTCTGTGGTCTTCCAAAGAGATAATTTTGTTTAGCTTGTCTACCATTCTTATATTTGGCTTGTTTGTCTTATTTTCTACTAAGCCTCTCAGACAATTGGCTTCATTTTATAAATTAGTATTAATAATATTTTGCATATTTTATAATCTTATGTTATGATATCATGGGAAATTATGATAATCAAATCCACAATCTTAAGAAACTGAAATATTCTTCATGTTAAAAATGAAAGAATAATTGCTTTAGCTTTCACAGACTAAGTGCTTGCTTCCAAAGATGAAACTGAAGATATATTTATTAATATATGGATTAATGAATTATGCTCTAAAAAAGATAATTTAAATTCATTGTTAGATCTCATCAACCTAGGAGAGATCTCTAAAATTGATATTAGATATCTACAGTAGGTTCCTTGGGTTCTGATTCATGAAGGAAATCTTTGCATTCTAATATATATGGCTATCTTTCTAAATGAGAATTCTAATTGTTACTCTCATGGCTAATTTCTTAATCAGCAGGGCCTGTTTAATTGATTTTCTAAATATTGAATACAAATCTTCAATTTGTATTGTTGAATACAACAGCAGTACAAATTGAAGAAGGTAAAAATACTGTACACTTTCAATCTAGAAATTATGATAAATTAGGAAAAAAGAGTTCATGTATAAGTGAGGAAATGTAATAAAGTGTTAATATTCAATTACTCTTCGTTGTTTAGCTCTTAATTTTAGGAAATGTTTAATAAAATTTTTCACTTTTATAATTTTCAAATTGGTTACCTTAAAGATAAAGTAAGCTTTTATTTCCTAATCTTAGTGGGAAAGATTTCAGTCTTTTACCATTGAGTTAGTTGTAGGTTTTGCATAGATTTCCTTTATCAGGTTAAGGAAGCTTCCTCTTATTCTTATTTTATTGACTATTTTTATCGTAAATGAATGTTGGATTTTGTTAAATGCTTTTTGTTTACATTGAGATGATTGTTTAATTTCTCCTTTATACTTCTAAAATAGAGTATAATGTTAAGTATTTTCATATGTTGACCTAAGCTTGTATTCTTGGGATAAATCCCACTTGGCCATGATCTATTATCTTTTTAAGTATGGTATTTGGTTTGACAGTATTTTGTTAAAGATTTTTTGCATCTATACTGATAAGGGATATTGATCTACCATTTTATGTTTTATGATATCTTTGTTTTTGGAATCTAGTTTTAGAACTGCCCTTATAGATTACAGTAGTAAGTGTTCCCTCTTATGTATTTTGTTGGAGCTTTTGAAGAAATGATGTTAATTTTTATTTAAACATTTGGTAGAATTTATCAGTGAAGCCATCTGGTCCTGAGCTTTCCTTTGTGGGATTTTAAAAAATTACTAACTGTAAAAGAAGTAAATTGCACCAGACAAGATGAGCAGACTGAAGTTGATTTTACTTCGATACTAGTGCCAATGACAGTGGGGAGAGAGCACAAAGCAAATCACCAACACCAAGGGCTGGAGAGTTGTTATGAGATGAGGTGGTATTGGGGAAATCATGTATTATCTGTTTGGAAACTGATCTTATTCAAAGGAAAGGTAAATTTTCTTTTATCTTCAAGTCCTGAGGTAGTTTTACACCTGGAACAAAGTACCTTCTTACCTCCAAAGTTAGGCTTCGATCCTCTCACAGAAACTGTTAGGGGCACTATCTTCCTTGATAATTACATTTCGAAGAAATGGTTTCCAGGTCTTTGAGAAAAGACATTCTTAAGTTGTAATACTTGTAAGATGCTGGCAGAATAATTACATGTCATAGGAGCAGAGAAAGATTTATAATTGTGAATTTCTGAAGTAAATGCTCTAAGTAAAAGGAGGTCAGGAGTCTACAGTAAGGAAGAAGTTACCTAAAGTCTAGTGACACTGAGAGGATAATAGGACCATCTTGATAATAACTCCAACTCTTTCTTTGTTATATTTAGAATTTGTGTTTCTTCTTGAGTCATTTTTAATAGTTTGTGTCTTTTCTAGATATTTTTCCATCTTGTCTAAGTTATCTACATTTTGGCATACAATTGTTCATTTTATTCTCATAATTTTTTTTATTTCTTAATTTACTTTAGGAAATAGGAGAAATCTGGTCACTAATCTCTCAAAGCACAAGTTGACAGATTTTTAAGGACTAAAATAATAGTTTCAGTCATGTTTCTGTTTCATTTTAATTTGTGTTGAGTGAATTATTTTTCTGGAACTGTCTATTTTACTTACTGTCTATTTTACTTACAGTTTCACTTTGTCAGTATAAAATCATTAGTGTGCTTTTATATTAAAAATTTTTTCTTTTTCTGTAATTTAATTATCACTGCTAATATTGTTTTTTCTTGACTAATCTTATACATTTTTTAACTTTCTTAACTTTAAAAAAGGCATATTTTGTTCATTGATTCTATTTTATTTTTATTTTCTATTTTATAATGTTTAGTATCTTATTTATTTTATTTTTATATGTTCCCTGAATTTGGTCTATTATTTTTTCTGACTTCATAAGTATATCCCTTAAATCAATAACTTTCATTCTCTCTAACTTTTTTCTCTAAGCAGTTAAGGCTATATATATAAAAAAAATCCTTTAATGAACACTTTACCTGCATACAATAGTTTTACTATGTTGTGAGTTTATTGTCATTCTTTTCCAAGTATCATCTAGATTATACTACAATTTTTTTTCTACTCATAAATTATTTAGTGTTATTACTTTTTAATTTCCAATAACTTTCTTATCTAGTACTTGGTATTCACTTATTCCTCTAAGTTTATTATTTTTATGAAAGTTTTTCCTTTCTACAAAATTAGATATCCTAACTCTTCTGCCCCCATATAGTCTTTTAGTCATCTTCGTTTTTTCTCCAGTTTAAACAGTTTTACACAGGTATTAAAACTGTGTCCTCCATGTGCAAATACTTTTCTATCTTCCACTATGCCTCAGTACTTAACTTTTGCTTCTCACTCTCCAGTCTATTTGGTTACTGGTTTTCACCTTTCCTGCTCTTATTTAGCATATACTCTCATGGACATATTATTCCTTTGGACTACTTTAAATCCCAGCCCCACTCTTGTTCTTTCCCATGCACATAGGAACAGTTCTAGGATTCCTAACTAATGGATAGAAGATTGGCTCATCAAAGTCTGCTATTGCCAACTTTCCAAAATTTTCCATTTTTGTGGATTTCCCTTCTAGCAGCTTCCCCTCCCTTTCAGTCAGAGATAAGCTCTGACAGAGATGGCCTCATGGTGTTGCTTATTTCAGTCTATGCAGTGAGAAGCAGTGGTAACCCTTAACTTTTCCTTTGCCTTAGCTGGATGCTGAGTGGAGTGCTGATTACCTGTTGTCTAGACTCCTTTTCCCATCTTCAAAATATATATATTTAAGGGCAATCAAAGTTTATTTTTATTAAGTAATACAAGGTCATATACTGGATTTATTGTCTATTCTGTTCACAGGTACATTTCCCCCATCATATTTCAAGAATTCAGTTGTATCTCTCTATTTGAGTGGTCATCTTGGGAAAAATAAAAGGCTAGTTCTTGATTTCTTTACTCCAGCAAGCTCAAATGATTCTGCTAAAAAAGCTTTTAATGTTTCACTCCTGATTAGAGACTGTATGGTGAGAAATAACTCTCACAGAGTATGGTCCCCAAGACTTTCCTCTAGTTAAGTACAACCTATTGGGTTTCCTTGAGACTTCCTCACCGGTAGAAGAGGTGTTGATTTGTCTAGTGCCATGTGTTTATTGTTACTCAAGGCATGACAGAGCTGAAGCCAATTCTGGGTCATAATTCCTTCAGGGTGATATTCTATCCCAAATTCTACTGACCCCCTCTGGGGAATATTTTTAATGGCCTGCAAATGAAGCAGCTGAAATATACATCTGCCTCTCTGTTGCTGAGACTATAGTACGAAACTATACTAAGCTTGTATGGTCACTCATCATTGACACTTAATACATAGAACTTAGCTCTAGGGTATAGATTTGTGAGAATATTATGGTCATCCATATGCAGGTTCCTTCTTAGTGATGGCTACTTTTAACACAGAGCTTCTATTTTGTGAGTAGGATACAGGATGTCACTTTCAGTCAGAGATAAGCTCACAAAGTTTTAGCCTTTGTTCCTTATTCTTTGTCTTGGTATAGCTCAATCCCTAAACCCCCAAAGCCAGAACTTGGCTAAATAAGGAATTGCAAAGCATGGTCAGCAGGAGCTAAGGCAAAGCTCACATGAGATCATATATCAACTCTGACGGCCTGTGCATAGTGTCCACCCACAACTCTAGGAAAATATGGAAGGCTAAATAAAGGTGTATTGGGCTAGGAATCCAATCATCTACTGGATTTCTCTTGATTTTCTTGGCTTTCCCCGTTATAAAATAGAGTTTGATTATTGAATAATTTAGTAATCTGGGAACAGTTTTTCACAAAACCATAGTAACCTCTAAGCCCTCAGTGATTTTTATTTTTTTTATAATTGGTTGGGCATTGCCAACTGGTGTTAGCTGGTAACTTTCCAGCACTGGTGCTCACTCTGTGCTTGAACACTCTGTGCCCAACATATTTGAGAAAAGTTGGGAAGAAATAGGAACTGTTAATTACAAATCTGTCCTCCCCAAACTGCTCAGTAGTTTAAGAAGTGGTTATTCATGTTTCTTCCAAGTCCTGAGAAAATAATTATTTCATCTAATTAAAGCAACACTTCTGGCTAATTGGTATCCCTAATTACCTTTTTCGTTAATCAACAAAAAGTGGCAGTTGTCCTTGAAATACCTTGGACTTTACTTCCAAATTGATAGAATTCCACAAAGCATAGGACAGAAGTTCTTTGTTCATATAAACCATGGGTATTTTCCTAATGCTTTGGAGTGAAAAGGAAGAGAGAAAAGCCTTTGGATATGATGGAAAAGATAAAAGACTTAGTGTGTATGTCTGCATGAGTGTGTGTGTATGACAGAGGGAGAGAAGGAGAGAGAGAGAGAGAGAGAAATAGAGAGATATTGAATTGGATTCCAGGAAAAGGACAAAAGTAGGAAAGTCCCAAGATCAGATGATTCTTCTCGCTTCGAGTGGCCCACAGTGGAGGCAATGCCCTCAGACATAGGTGTACTGTTTCAGATCTTAGGCACAGAGACTCACTGCTTCACTAAAGATTTCTGTGCCCTGCCTGTGACAAAGGAGAGGCAAAGCTGCCACTTTGAATGCGTCTTGCCTGCTGTACAGAGGGGTTCCACTGACAATCCGGAAAATCACATTAGAGAATTCTGGGAAGCTCTGATGCTATATAAGTCTCTGGGAACTTTGCATATTCCTGGGGGAATGGAGAAAAAGAATGGAGATATTAGTCAAATATTTAGTTGACTTAAAGAAAAAAATAAATGCTTCAGTTTTTGCTTACTTGAGATTTTCATCAAGATCCACATCTGCTAAATAATGATAAAATTTATACACTAGAAAAAAGCACAGAAACTTCTGACACTAGTGTCTTTATATATTAGGTCTACTTGATTATTAGCTGACAATAAGTGAATTGTAAATTTTTAAAATGTATGCATTACTTACATTTCTGCTGTTTTAGTTAGCTCTGAACATCAGTGATGATATAAATAAATCCCCGTTTTGTCAATTACATTCAAATTGTGTTAAAATATCTCCATCCTCAACCACCGGTTCAGGGATCAACTTAGTGTAGTATCTATTAGGTTAAAACTATCTATTAAAGCTAAAAATGCAAATGAACCGATAATATAGCCAGTGAACCAACAATTCCACTTCTAGCATATACTCTAGAGAAATATTCGAATATGTGCAGAGGAGAATGATATAAATATGCTCATTGCAGCTCTGTTTCTCCAGCAAAAAGGCAAATTTTAATACCCATTAATAGAAAGATAAATGTAAAATTTTTGGTATATTTATAAAATGACATATATAACAGTGCAAGTGAATGAACTTGTTCCATATGTACCAATATAGACAGATCTCAAACATGTAATACGGAATAGAAAAAACAAATTACATAGTGATATCATTTGTTTAAATTTTTTAAATGCAGAAAACAATATTAACATTGTTTATGGGTTATTGAATATGTAAAAAGTATTAAAAATAAATAATAAAAGCTCAGATGGATATGACATAGAACATTCCATAAGAGGTTACCTCTAGTGAGAGAGAATAGAAAATGCAACTATAGATTGAATATTAAGGGGACTGCAACTGTATTAGAAATGCTTTGTTAAATTAAAAAACATTGTGGCAAAAACACACAAAATGTCTACATTTGTTATTTATTTGTTATTTCTGGATGGTACATTAGTGTTTGTTATTATATTTTCTGCCTTTTATTTTAAAATGTTATATAATTTTTTAAAAAGTTATTCCCCTTCCTCAGTTACAGTAATTCAATACAATATTTCTAATCATTTTCTAATTTCTTCATTAGATAATTAGGAGCATCTTTTATGCATTCAGTTTCAAGAAGCATAAATATCCTTTGCCAAACATGCATCTAGACAACACAAGCTAGAATCACCTAAATGCTCTAGCAGAAGGGGCAGACTATATGCCGTATGTGTCCACCATGCTGGGTGGTAGGACTGAGGGAAAGAGACAAAATCTCATTGAGTATTCAGGAAGCCTTCTCAGGTTAGGGCTGTTTGTGCTGGGCTTTATTAAAATGTCATTCATTTTTCAGGTAGGGCATTCCAGGATGAGGGAACAGAGACATGAAAACTGCATAGTGTATTTGAGAATGATAGGACATCTGGCATCCCCTGAGAGAATTCTCACAGAGGTGACTAGGAAATGGGGGTGGAAGCATGGATTGAATTAGATCTTGGGAGAGTCGGCAGTGCTAAGCAGTGTACACAGATTGTGAAAGTAGTAGGAAGCCACAAGTGTCCTAAGGAGGTGAATGATATGACCTAGCCTATATTTGGATAGATAACTCTAAAAAGGTTTAAAGAGTTAAAATAAAATACAATCTGAAAGCTGACAGGCTGAAAATACAACCTGGAATAGAAGCTGAAAACACAACTTGAAAATACAACCTGAAAGCAGACAAGGCAAAAGTACACGGTGTAACACTCTAGGTTAGAGATGAAGAGGGCTGAGCAAGGGGAGCATTTGTCATGTAAATTGGAACAAGGCCTAGTGGAGAACAATGAGTGGATCATCTAAGGTTGAGGGCTGAGGGAGGGAAGCCAGCAAAAGCAACTGTCTACAAATCACTAGAGAGGTGAGAAGAAATTAAGAAACAAGCTAGAAATCAGTAGACTAGAAGGCTTCTATAAGAGAATGTTAATGTCAAATGTTTCATGACTTTTAAAATGAAATCTCAGCTGATTGATCACCAAGAAAACAGCTCCAGTCTAGTAATAAAAGAGGAAGCCAGGCTACAAGGTGATGATAGAATGAGACCAACTGCTCATTAGGTAAGCACAATGGTAAAGAAAAGGGGGGAAAATGAAGTAGTACATACTGTATGCATTTCAGATATATAACATACAGAGCATCAGACTTACAATAAGGTTATCTGCGACTTTTGATAAAGGGAAGCATGGCAGAGTTCTGACTTTCAGTAAAGGTGAGAGACCTATGAAAAATCTCGAATTACACTATTCATTCCATTTATCATTTATATCTAATTTTAGATTGAAAAAAGCTTAGATAGCAGTTCTATAAAAGTGAAGTTCAGGAGTTTGTAGAACAAAAACCACATAGAACAAAAAAAACAGTATTGTTAGACAAAGGGTATTAATTATTATTTTTTTGTTTTGCTAAATGAGGTTTCCATAGCTTGAGGAAGGAGACTCGTGTTTTGGTTAACTCTTTCTGCAAGAAAAAAAGGAATATTAATGAGAATTCTATGAGTCTACAAAGCCTTTATAATATGTGATACAAATACAGGGAAGGGAAGCAAGCTAGGGAAAGCACTGATTAAATTGCATGTTGTGGAGGAGTGCCTGGGGAGGTTTGAGATGGCCAGAAATAGAACTGTTTCTCAAACTTTCTAGGCAGACCAGGTGCCACCCAATACAGGACTAGGTTTTCTCTGTGCACAGCTGGCTGTGGGTGGAACAGTTGTACCCACCCACGCTTTGAATTGAAAACCAATTTTTCTGAAATTGTCTTAGTTAGAAAGTATTCTCTTCCTCCCTTCACCCACTAGTTAGCCATGGGCACTGGAAGTTTTCCTTTTGGAGAACTGCTGAGGACAGTGAGGGTACTTTGCCCTTCCTTTCTACCTGATTCATCCCCACATGCAGAGTAATTTTTACACTTTTATAAACACATTCATTTAACCTGGTATTAGGGATTCTAATCTCTGTTTTACAGAGGAAGGACACAAAGCCTTGAAGAGGTGGAATGAGTTATCCTAACAGCTGAGAGGTGATGGGAGAACTCAGCCCATAGGGAAGATTTTCCCCTTTATTCTTTCAATTTGGGAGAGTGCAGTGGGAATTAATTGGTTTTTTCATACACCTCCCCTTTCAGTTCTACTCAGGAAAGGAGAACATGAAATTCTGGTCAAAGCATTGGTCCTTATACAAATGGTAAGATCTCTGTGGCCCATAGGTGAAAACGAGTGGTCTCCTTTCCTCTTGGATACCTAGATTCCCAGGAGATGGATCTCTTTTGTCATTTCTTGTTATACACACATCTGGATGAGTGGGACAGGCCAGACATTCCCACTGTACACAATTTATACTGTGTGTAAGATGGCTAAAGATGTGGTTCTGGACCTTATAATACCTGGGTTAAAATCCCAAATCTTTGCTTACTTTTTCTACAGTTCCTCTCCTCATGTCTAATAAGTAGTTGTGTAGAAAATTCAGACATGAGCTATAATTAGAGATGAGTTTTATTGGTGTGTGTATTACTTTTCATATAACAGTTAATATTTTCTAATAATCAATATATTGATTAACATTGGTTTCCATGGCTGTTGATATCTTAGTAAAACCAGGTCTTTGGGGTATTCTGAAGGAAAAATTGGAAATTTCACAATACGGAGATGTTGACAGTGCTGCCCTCACTCATTTGTTTTTACTATCTTGTGACAAAAAGTATAGTTTACTTCTCATTTATTGCCATTAACATGATTATTTTCATAAAAGTGCTTTGTAGTAAGAGAATTCATTTTACGTGCTTTATAGTAAGAGAATGAATAACTTTGAAAATATGATTAACACAGAAGTTTGTCATTTTTTTCTTGTGGCAGAATATTTAAAACAGTTGTTAGAATTTAACAGTTATACATTTTTATTTTATTTTATAAAAAGATTAATATTTTAAATACTAAACATTTTTGTGAGAGAAATGGCTTTCAACAACATACTATTAGAAGATATATTTTAAAAATTACCGAATCTTTCCCTCTCAAAAGTAAAGGTGACATTTAAATGATAAGGGAAAAAGTAAATGCTATTTAAAAAAATTTTACTAAAGAGAGAGGACTTCAAAATGAATATTTAGAAATGTTTCCACTGCTGTGTAATTTTGTTGCTAAAAATAATGTGTCACCTATAAAAACTCTTGTACTCACAAAACTGGGAAACTGAATAACCTAACCTGTTTAGAAAATCTTCCAAATAAAGTTGTTCAGTGAATTTTAGACTCATTTGTTTACAAAATCAGAAAATTATTTTATTACAATTTGTTGATAGGAACAGCTGATTACTATCAGAGAAGATGGAAATTTGCTATCTGAATTATGGCAGAAAACTTTATCTAATTGGTATTTGGGACTAAAAAGTGAATTTTACGATCTAGTAAGCATAGCTGGTGATGTACATCTACTTGTAACTATGTATTTTTTTAGCTATCTTTGAACTGCGATAACAAAACAAACAAACAAACAAACAAACAAAAAAACCTCTGTATTTAAATAAGCTGGACTTAAAGCCAGACCTTCAAATAGCTGAATCATAAAGTTTAAGTCATTTATAAAAAATAACAAAATATCATCCACCATATTTATTATAGAGAATATTGTAGAAGGAGCAAAATAGCTTTGTCCCATTAACTTAAAAGAGTTTTAAATTATATTTTATTTAATCTTTATGTCCTCTTTTTAAATTTGTTCTATAATGTACTAAATATTTTAGTAGTAGATTTACATATATTGAGGATACATGCTCAAAACTTTTTTACTATTGACCATACCTAACCAGAATCCTTGCTCTATTCTTCTAAAAAAGAATACAGACAAACTCTGGCAGTGTTGAGGATATATTCCTGGAAATCAGAACTCAAATTAGATCATTTCTCTACAGAATTATTATAGTGTATCTCTGCTGAGTCTTGCTCCCAGAACTCCTATTAAAAATCACTCTTCTTTTCAAGTCCCTGATATCATGATGCACCTCCAACTGTACTTCCTTCCTGCTACTGGTGGTGCATTTGTTGGTGGGGCTTTGCCAGTTGCTATAATGATAATGGTGCCTCCAGTTCCTATATTTCTGTTGATCTTTACTACCTGTTTCTTTGTTTGTTTGTTTTGAAGATTTCTCACTTGCTCTAAAACTTGCATCACAAGCTCTAGATTAATAATCTGCCAGCAGTTCCAGCAGTATTACTTACACACCCTTTATAGCCTTCTTTAGACAAAATCATTTGCCAGGAAACTATACAAAAGGCTGAAACAGGGACAGCAACAGAGAACCAAGGTAGGTTGCAGAATTCTCTCCATTTAGGATAGACTGTAGAGAACTCACTTGCTGAGTCTGTAGCTCTGGAGAGGACAGAACACTTCTGTCACTCTAGATTCTAATAACTGTAAAATCCTTTTTAATGACACATATTCAAACCAAAAAGAGTTGATTGAACTGATCTAGCCGCTACTAAATTGTACTGTTCTTACAAAATCTTTTAGACTAAGCTTTACTTCTTGTCTGCCCAAAACAGTGGACAAACCTCTTTGCCACCCAAAACAGTAGACAAACCTCTTTCCAACTAAAGTAGGAAACTTTAGTTGCAGACTGACTGCTTAACTAAGCAGTAAGGTGGATGCAATCTGACAGGTCATTCTTTTCTTTCTTTCTTTTTTTTTTTTTTTAATGTATCCCTTGCACTCATAGCTCAAGGCTAGATCTTAAGCAGAGCTTCAAGAGATATTTGTTAAACTCCAGGTTGAAACTGGCTGACAAAATGGAGCAACAAAGCTTATAATGAAAATTATAAATATTTCTCTCAAATAATTTAACATTATTTTAAATTTTAAATTAGAATGTATCTGATACTTCTGCAAAATACACATTTATAAGAACACATGTTAAATTATTCTGTGAAAATAAAATATATAGGAAGTTGGAAAAAAACTAATTTCTTACCTCATTGCTTTTAAGAGGCTTTAACCTCAATCTTTCCCTCTCAGTGCTGAGGACAGTTCTCTCAAGTCGATGCACTTTGAGCAAAACTATCCAAATTCTGCCACAATTTACTGATTTCTCTGGAGGGAAAGCATTTCTTTCCTCTTGGCTCCACACTTCTTTCTGTCTCCTTTCCATTATAACTAATCTACCTGGAGGGCTATTTCCCCTTCTAGCTCTGGCTGAAAAACTGAACAAATACATAAACATTTACTAAAAAAAAAACAAGAGTGGTTATTAAATACAACTCCAAAGTATTAAAATTGTATCTTCCCTGAGAATTTAGTTAGTTGAGAAGTCATGATAAATGAAGCTTTAAACTGATATCTTTTCCTTGGTTCTCCCCAGTAAACCTTTTAAGCACTAGATTAAGAGATCTGATTCATAGAAATCCAGACAACTAAACTGCCTAACTCTTGTGGAGGGTCCCAGGCCCTAACATAAAATGGAAGTGCATTCCCTTATGTTATTGTAAATTCATTTAAATATATATTTGTATAATAACTTAATATATATAAGTATATATAAATATACATATAGATAGAATTTAGTGCTCTCGTTGCTTATTTTCCAATTAAAAAAAAAAAAGGTAGAGAGATTCTCCTCTCTCCCAACTATGTCTTTCTCAAGAGAACAACAGATTGAAGGAATGATAAATATAGCACAAGGCACCTTTATTACATTCTCTTTACAGCAAAATACTCATATTTTAAAATATTATTTTCTGTTAAATTATATTATTGTCTATTTTCCCAATTATTTTTAGTTTCTATAGCTAGTCCTGGATTTTATTTTAAAAGAGGTGAGAATTGACATATTTTTAGTTAATCGTCTCAATATGTCAATTTCAGTGAGGTTCTGAGGACCAAGGTATTTCTCATTCTTCTTGGGAGGGAAATGGTGCTGATAACAGGTTTCAGGTGCTTACAGAAAGAAGGCTGCTTCAGGCATGCACATACAAGCCGACTCAGTGATGCCAAAATACACTGGAAAGATTTGATAACATTTTTATTAAAAGCAACAGAAAGAAAACATGTAAACTATGACACACTGAATAAGCCTGTCTTTTTTCTCCTCATAAAAGGATATAAAATGAGAATGTTAGTGGTTCAGACTACAGACAATTTAGAAATAAATTATAGGACTACATTAATTAGGTTCATTTTAATGCTCATCTGAAAATATATCTTCCATTTTTTCCTTGGCTTCTCCCTGTCTTCCTTTATTCTATCTGTGAAGCACCATAATTTCTATGGTTTCTTTGCAAAAATTTATTTGATATGCTGTCTTCAAAGAATATCTTAGAAGAGCATAAAGTCAGGGTTCATAATAATAATAATCTTTTAAAAATTAATATTCAAATTGAGAAAGTCCAGGAGTAATTTCTGAGGAAAGTAAAATATTTGGAAATTGGGAGAATAACTTTTATTTGGCTTAATTTAGACCTTAACATGTATGGTTTGTTCACATAGTGGTAAAAGGTAAACATTCATCTTCATTTCTTCTTTTAGACTATGTGTAAGGCAAGACTGCTAAAATCCTTGTGCCTATAGCTCACTTAGCCCTTCATAGTCGAATAAAGGATATACCATAAGAATGTGCTCATTTAAATATGTTTATTTAATTAGTGGTAGGAACTTCCAAATAGATATTTCAGACCTTGAGTGTTGAGTAGTAGTACATTGTTTATCTGCTTTACTCAAAATGCATACCATACATAATAGTAACATCATGAAGTTCTTTCAAAGCTACAATTATATATCTCTAATGAAATGAAGCTGAGAAGAACTTCACACAATTCTCAACAAACTGATGCCCTTATACCAATTGCTCTCTTTCTTGCACTTGCAGAATCACAGCTGGGTCTCCTTATGAAAAGAGAGCACATAATAATTGCACTAAATATGCATTAAATTACTTTGCAAAATGATAGTGGCATCCATTATAAATCCTGTGTTCGAGGAGTTTAATCAGCTATTTAAAATTTCATCAGGATGCAAGTCGACATGCAAGTTCTTAGCCAAAGGCATTCTATTTATCACGTAAATATTTGTTGATTAAGAAAAGCACAGGCCCCTACACTTTCCTAGGGTTTCAGAGGCACAAAAGCATTTCTCAAGAGCAATAAATAAAAACATGAAATTAAAAAAAAATCAAACTTGAATTTTGATACATTGTTTAGTTGGCAACTATGTTTCCTATGAATAATATGCCACTGCACAGTGATTTAATGTTAATATTCTTCAGAAAATCAAATTTAGAAGAGTGGAATTAAATAACATAGAAAATGCTAGTAATTGTATTTTTGAAGAGCTAAGTGAATACATGCAAAGCCAACTATTTGCTGATTATATCACCACTTTTTATTTTAGTTTCTTCTATGTTAAATTCTTTCTACACCAGACCATGTATATCAAAATGAAAAGAAATAGAGTGTTTGAGGTTATAGTGTTTCATTTTCTAATTTCTTTTCACATTTACCTGAAGTAACTTACATTCAAGGTATGGCTCTGTATTGATTAGCTTCAGAAAACAGAGTTGGTACATTTTCTGTCTGCTGGGCTCCAGGGAGGGAAACAAGGGAAAAGTGGCTTCTTGTCTCTATCACAGCAAGTGCTTCATTTATGAAGTCGTGGGTATCATGTAAGTGCTGGGAGGAAGAGCAGGAGGGAGGGAAGGATAGTAGGGAAGTAAGGTCACCTTGTACTTGGCTATGACTGGCTACTTCCTAGATAACTGGACAAGATTTAAAAAAAAATTTTCCTGGAATAATTTATTATTCTGAGGCGAGGGGCAAGGATGGTGATTATCTATAGACGATATAAATGTGACCGCCCAGTAGAAAAAAGGAATATGCAACATATTTGGATTTTGTGGTTTTGCTCTGAATAGGAGTTTGTAATGTAGAAGATGTTTAAAATCTCAGTTTATTACACCTCTACTACCTAGCAATTACTCTAGCAGGTATAAGATAGTAAAGTTGAAAAAGACAATAGAAAGTTATTTAGGTGAATCTCTCTTTCCCTTTGTAAGAGATAGTTTAAACTATAAATTTGCATTCTTATGATAATCATATGATATTGTGTCCATTATATTTAATTGTATCAACCAGAATTTAAGTCCAGTCATTAAAAGTACTTTTCTATTTTGTCACTGTACTTACTTCTATAACCCCAAATGGTGTCTGGAACATAGTAGGCACAAACAAATATTTCTTGAATGAGAGGTTGAATGAATGGATGAATAAATGAATGAATATATGCTTAGGAGACTAATGGAATGAAATAGGGCAAATGGCTTTTTAAGTCAGGAATCACATTGAATTTGTAGGGAATGAGTTCAATTGTTACGGTTACTGTTGCTAAGTGAGAGATTTGAGTGAAGAAGACTGCTTATTCAGTTTATCAATAGTTACGTGATGCTCTCTCTCAGTCTTTTTTGAAGGTGACACTACTAACAGAAATGGATATCTACATAATTAAAAGGAGATTGAAAAAAACTATTGTCAGCCAATACATTGTTTTCATTATTCATGCATAAAGACGTCCTTGTTTTCTAAATTAAAATCTTTTGCAGGCATTGGCCAGTGAATTGCCTCTAACATTGTCACTCAAAGTCTTGGCTCCAAAATTCTGAAATGCAAGTTGACCATTGCTAACCAGGCATATGATCCCAGTCGAATAACTTTGTTTCACTGGGCCTCAAGTTTTCCATCTAAGGACTGCAAGTTACAGTGTTTTTGGGAAAACCCCGAGGTTCCTTTTAGCATTATAGCTTATGAAATTATTTTCTAAGATCTACCTTGACAGCTGCTTGCAGCCTAGAGTATATGGCTATGTAACACTTCAGTGCATTTTAGAAGTGTATCTTCTGCTTCCCTTTGCTCCTCCTCCCCTAGGGAATTGAGTAAGATAGAGTTTTCACATCCATGAGCAGTATTCAGAGCACATATACTTCAATCACTGAGGCCAGCTGGTCAAACAACTATGGGACTGGTGATTCTGTCTTTCCATTTAGTGTTAATAGGACTTATGAGTACGTCATGACAGCACTTGAGAAGTTGCACATAAGATATCTTTAAATTCATGTCTAATAGCTTCGTGGAACACTGCTATCTGTGTGTTTACTTGTTGAATGAATATTTGTGTATGAGCTTCCACCAGCACAAAGAAGATAATATGCTGAGATACAAAACCATCAATGCTTTCATTAAAACAAACATTCTTATAAGCAAAATTAGAGCAAGACTCTCCAGAACCACAATCATACCAGTTAGTTCACAAAGCATCTCACTAGTTGGCTGGGAAAAGATTAACTGTGAAATCTAGTCTGTTCTCTAGGGCGATGAGAAGTTTCTCTATTCACAATCTCTTTAATCCTGCTATCCGCTTCTATATACTTGAAGATAATGGCTCTACCACAATCTTCTCTGATTTTGAGCCTCATTTCCATTTTCTTCTTTCCATTCACTTCATTTTAATCATATATCTTTAAAGCCTCTTAAAATTTTCTCTTTTCAACATGTTTAATCACTTTTTCTATATGTAGTCAAAAGATGATTATTAAAATTCTACTCATTTAAATAAATTTAAGTTAATCATACTACACCCATTCTCTCTCTCTCTCTCTCTCTCTCTCTCTCTCTCTCTCTGCCCCCTCGCCCCCACTTTCTCTCTCTCCTTCCCTCTTTTCCTCTCTCCCTCCTTCTCTATCTCCCTGCATTCCTCCCTTTCTCATAATATTGAGGATTGTGAGATTATTATTTTGCCAAGGATTTAAAATTGATCTGATTAATCTGAACAACTGTTTATCTGATATTTGGAAGCTCACTGGAGCAATATCCAGTTTTCAAGGTAAATAAATTTACTCTTTTCCCTCAAAATTGTTAAGCATTTGAGTTTTCAAAGTCAATATCTTTGCCAGCTCTTCCCATCCTGTCTTAAAACCTCACTATCGCCTGCAAAACTTTACTGATATCCAGTATGCAAGGCTCCTGGGGAAAAAAAATGGACAAAGAAATTTAAACTATTGTCTCAGACTTCAGGGGAGAGGGAGATCATAAAAATAAATATATTTTAAAAACCATATATGGTAGCATATTCAAAAGGTCAAATAAGTGAGGGAAATAATAATTGCTACAGGAGTTTAGAAGTTGGAGCTAGGATGGTTGGGGAGCGCCACAGAGGAGGACGGTGGTCTCTAAGACTTCAACCTCATATTTTGAGACCAAATTATTTGTGAAAGTGACCCATGTACCACCAAAGCATGGTGCCTCCACTCTTATCTCAGCACCTCACCTAACTCCTTATCTGAGTTACTGTTTTGTGAATCTGTGAGTATTTTTTTTTGTTGTTGTTTATGCATTGTTTCCTGTAATAGAGCTTCCATTGGGCTTCTGTGCATGAATTCCTAACTGCCACCCTGCCCCTGCTCCAGACTTCCCACAGAATGAATTTTCTGTTTATGATCCAACTTCTCAGAGCTGGTTTTTAATATCTGTTGCCAGATTTCCAAAGACTAGCCACCTACTCTTTTTGCTGTCACCATATAGCCTAGCCTGAATGGATGACTTGAATTTAAGATAAAGTATAGAATTTTTGACTAGGCATGTTTTGGTACTACCTGTCCTTTCCCCCGACTAACTCATCTCCAAATTTCATATCTGCCTTTGAATCCATTCTTTAAGTCGCTAATGCGCTCCATCCCTGCCATTGTTGTCCAGCCTTTTAGGATCCAACACTAATCTAACCCTAGATAAGAATTATGCATAATCCTGAATTTTTTAATAAATCTCATACTTGAACAAAGTCTTGAAAATAATATGTGACCCAATACTAATTGAAGTGGGTATTATGGGGTTATTAAGAAATATGGAAAACATCTAGTGAGAGATAAGGGAAAAAATTTAAGCAAAATTAGAGAGGTAGAAATTCTATAGCATGTTTAAGGTAGAAGAAAAAGTTACATGAAATAATAAATGTTCTAATTTATGTAGTGGTTTGATTGGAATAAGGAGTTGATACTTTATAAAATAACACCTGAAATGGAGCTTCTAGAATTTAAAAACTTTGCGAAATCTTTAGAGATCCTTGGCAATATTGGTTTTTGAGTTAATACTTAAATCATTGATTGATTTTCTGTTTGTAAATGATTTGAAATTAGGTATATCTTTTATGTAAATAGAATCTTCATGGTGCTTCGTATAGAAATATTCTTGCACTGTTTTAACCATCACATTATAATATTTTAGAGCTACTACATGGTGATAGAATGCCAAGATTCCAAACTAAATCTTGTTTCTTAAAATAATACACATTGCTAATAACCTGTAATTGTTACACCAGTAATTTTCTACAGCATCATAAAATATTATCACAAAGAACCCATTTTATTTGGCAGTTTTATATTTCTAAATGTATTTTGTTATTTAAAATATAAGTATTTCAATTTTGAGCTACTCTGCCATGTGATGTTCTCATTTTATAAAATTATTATTAACAGCACAAGCTCTGACTTTTAATTTAGAGTGGGTGTAACTTATAATTTCTAAAGTACTTTTATGACTAGAAGCCATTTTTCAGTGATAATTAAAATTATATTAAGTGAATCTTGTAAAATGTAACACCATAAACTGTTACAGTGGTGCTAATCTGATAAATCTCAAAAGCAATGAATGTCATTAGCACTTTAAACACATGGAAAACAAACATAAAGAAAGATACAGAAGCAAACATAATGGTAGCAGTAACATTGATTTTTAAGCTTAGTATTTCTGAGACTCTTGCAAGGGGTTTAGAGGTTCCAAATTATGCCTTATTCTATTAGAAGAGGAAGAATATCAAAATCATTTTAGTAAAATATTTGCCTTTGAGGAAAAATGAAGTCATGAATTGGTAAACTGAGCATTTATCTGAAAATAAGGAGAGGAAGAAAAAATTTGGAGAAACACAGTAGGTCTTCAATAAATGTGTCTGGATTTTGTGAGCCTGCAACTCATGCTTCAGATTTTCTCTAAGCTTCCCTAGGAATTACACTGTAGATCCAACTTGTATATTAAAGTCCAAAAAACGCTTGAAACATGAGGACAACACTAAAGTCCTTTGAGGTCAATATTCTCCTTTAAAGAAGGAGAACTAAGGCACCATGGTTAGCGTAGCAGCATAGATCAGAACTACATGAGGGTATCCTAAAATAGTACACTTCTCCCTAGAGTCAGTAACAAGGTCCGGGCCCCAAGATGTGAGTTCACATCTCTAATGTGTTTATGGTCACCAAATTGTACCTGAGAAAGTCTTGGACATGCGGGCTACAGGACTTTCTGCACAAAATAACAATTTTTCTTCTAAAATTAAAATGTGAAATAATTTTTGTATCCCCACCCTTTCACACATAACACTGAAAAGGAATCAGTCACAATTTTGAAGTCTACATAAAGCTAGGGAAAGAACAAATGCTTCAATTGGAGAAAAATTCTGTTAAATTAAGTTTTATCTTATTAATGTGCAGTAACATATGTATAATATAAAAAAATACCATAACACATTTTTGAGTTGCAATTTCTTAATTTAGTTTGTCCTCATACAGTAACTTTCCTTTGAAAATTTGTTTCAAAAGTACTTCCTCAACATAGAGAATTTCAATTTTATTAGATGTGGATTTTGAAGCAATATTGTGGTAAAAATATGAGATATGGGGGGTTGAGACTTGGGAGAAGAGAAGAGCCCAGGGGAAGTGCAGGGGAGAAACCACTGGTGGAGGATAGTCCTGTTGCTTCTCCCCAGTATCACAGTATAGTGTCCAAAGCTCTGAATAAGAAAAAAATGGTAACTCTTAGAAACATACTAGAATTGTCCACAGTATATTAAACTATAAAGGATAAATCATCATTCTGGGACAGAGTCTTAGTTTGCTCATCTGTTATAACAAAATACTATAACCTGAGAGTCTTAAAAAGACTTGTAATTCTCTTGGTTCTGGAGGTTGGGAAGTCTAAGATCAAAGTACTGGCAAACCAGGTTCCCGGTGTAGATTTTACTTCTGGTTTGCAGATGGCTATCTTTTTGCTGTGTCTTCACATGGCAAGTGGAGAGAGGAAACCTCATAGCTTTTCTTACAAGGACACTAATTCCATCATTTGAGCTCCACCCTCAACACCTAATTACCTCCCAAAGACCCACCTTCAAATATCATCACATTGGAGAGTAGGACTTCAATATATGAATTTTGAGGAGAGGGGCACAATTCAGTCCATAGCAAATAGTGTACATTTTTTATTTTTTCTGCTGTGCTTAATTTTTTCATCAAGGTGGGAGAGAAAAACACAGATTGACTAGTCTGTCACTTGTGGAAGCACCTAACGCCACACCCTGGGAAGGGGACAACTTTTTGAGCTCTCTAGCATGAAGATAAATAAAACAATGGTGATCAGCAATGCATGGTAAGGGTTTTGTAATGTTGACTTAACAGAAATACACAAAGATGTGACAAATAACCTTAAATCTTTTTTTGTGTTAGGTAAGAAGAAGTTAAAGTGTCAGAAATTTTTACAGAGCCAGGTTCAAGTCTTTTGTTGTGTCCTTATTTATACCAGCTTTGGTTAAGTTCATGGATGAAGCTAATTCTGAATAAATGTCTTTTTGTCTTGGCATGTTTCAGGAGTGAGGTTAGTTCTGTATAAGATCTACTCTCCTATAATACATTGAAAAAGTTGTAAGATTGCCCACAGTATTGTTACTTTCTCCCTCTTCATTTTTATACATTCAGTAAACAATTTTTTTTTTTTGGTTTTCTTGGATTTCTGGAAAGAGAACTCAGAAATTTAGGTCATAAGAGCAGAAAGACATTGAACTTTTTATAAAGGATAAGATTCCTCTACAGTATGTTTATAGCTGCAATAAAACAAAGACAATTGGTTAGTCTCTCACTAAAACAATTGGACAGAAGATCTTGAGTTAGCTCCAGCAAGGAAGGAAAAGAAAATAGAAGTTAATTGTACAATATTAGTTATTATTTATTTAAAGATATATAATATGTCGTTGCAATTCTATTAAATCTATATTTTTCGTTTATTTTGGTTTATATGAAAATATTTCTAGGGCTTTCTCAGGTTCCCTCATGTGGGATAAATTTAGAACATAGCATACTCAGAAGACAGATGGCTTTTTGGTCAGTAGCCATAAAGAAGGCAGTATAATAAGGGCCCTTGGCAGTGCCTGCTCCCAAGGACATTTTCTGCTGCTCTCATGGATGATATCAGCTCCTGTAACCCAGCAACATATCTTGCTTCCCTCCACAGGTAGATGGGGAGGTGATTGTTCCCCTAAAGAGATAAACAATCTCTCCCTCTGCCTGTGTGTATAACAGGTTGCTTGCTCTTAGCCAGCAGCAGTTTCTTCTTGAAGCTCTAACTCACACTATTGGAACTCTTCTGCTTCGTGAGTGATAGATAAATGGCATGTCCCACTCCTTTGGTCCTTCTGGTGTTTTTGTTTTTTGTTTTTTGTTTTTTGGTTTTTTTGGGGAATATCTCAGGTGCAGTTTCTTGGCCTGGAACTCCTGCATTACAGCTCTTGTTATTAATTCCTGAAATTCATTTCTACATAGTCTTAAATTCCTCAGTAGTGAATTTTCTCACAGCAGGGTATTTAAAGAACACAGTAGACATTGAGGAAGGACTAATGTTTGATTCCTGGAGTGTTGTTTTTAAGATTAAAAGAGGTCCATACTCTGACTTCCTTTCCTGAAAATGGGAAAGTATTTGAACTGATACATCTAAGCTTTCATCTCACCTCCTCTTATTTCTAAGAAGTAAATAGATACATATGGGAAAGAGGTTTCTTTGGATCACATTTTGACTGATTTTTCAAGAATATAATATTAGATCAAATGAATTAATGCCCCATGTATCAACATTAACCTGAGTCAACAGGTATTAGATGATGATACTTTCAGTCATTATCACCTGCTGTTTCCTTTTGGAGGAGTGATACCCTTCATTTTTTTACTTTATTCAGTCTTATGATTCTTTTTCACATACTACATTATACTATAGCATATAGGATATATGCTATAGTATATAGCTATAGTATATGTACTATAGCATATATAATATTTCAGTGCCACTTCATTATTTGTAATTGTCAAAAACCAGGTAGAGTTGTTATCAGAGGGAAGGGAGGTGGGGAGGTAGGTAGTGGTAAAGGATGTCAAATATATTATGATAAAAGGAAATTTAATTTGAGGTGGTTAACATACTTATAACATATTATTTAATTGTACACTTGAAACTGACATAATTTTATTAACCAATGTCACTCCAATAATTTTATTTAAAAAAATATGAAGCAGTAAACAAGTTTGTGTCTCTACCTTCTTTCTTAACTCCATCCACCAGCCAGCCTTACATAGATCCAGATGTGAGGAGAAGTTACTAATCTGAAGAATCCAATTCTTAAACAATACTCCTACTGGGCAGAGCTCACTATTATTAATATATTAAAAATTTATTAATTCACATTTATTGTTTTTCCTCCATGTTGCTGAACTGAGCTTTGGACAGGGAATTATAAACCCAGTTTTGCTTTGAGGTATACTCTGACCATTAATAATGATAAATATTTATAAAGCACTTCATCTCAGGTACTAGACAAGCTATAAACTACTTTTCTTTTTAATTTTTTTTTGCGATTATACAGCAAAAAGCAGGACTTACTGGCATTGGCCCATCTTAGAAAATGGTACCTTGATTTTAATTTTCTTTTATTTTTTTGTTTTTAAATTCATGTGTTAGCCTAAAATCCTGAGTGTGGTTGTGAAAGAGAGCTCCTGCCAACTCTTAAGAGATATTTATTCTGAGGAAAAATGTTTGTCATTTTAAGCCACTAAAAGTTAGGATTCCTAGTATTTTGAATGCTGTGTCATAGTCCTGTCCTGAGTAATACAATCTTCTGTGGTATATTTATGCCTTCCATGACTATTCAGTTTTTCTTCCTCACTACCCAATGTGTCTCTCTTAGTTTTATCTTTAGTTATGATAATAGTCATACTTCCAAAGTCCTTCCCTATAAGTATTACCAGATAATTTGTGGTCTGATTTGTAGTCATCTGGATTTCACCTGGGAATGAGGAAAGCTGTGTTTTTCATTGAAAATAAGTGATGATTAGCAACTGAGAGAAAAAAATTGTTAAAATAAGACAAAGGGTTATATAATAAAATCATAAAGCACAACTACTGTAATTAAAAAGATGGTCAAAAGAGGTAAATGAACAATTTGCAGAAGAAATATAAAACATTAAAAATAAGAAAACAAAAGTATAACCTCACTGTAAAAAATGACATTTAAATTAACATATTATTGATATGCAGTTTTTATCTATCAAATTGGCAAAGATTACTTAAATATAATATACAATAATTAATAGGTCACATTTTGACAAGACCCTCATACTCCACTGGTAGAAGTGCTAATTAGGATAACCCTTTGGGACAGCAACTGGGAGCCACAGAACTCCAAGGATGTGACTTTCTATTGACCAAGAAATCCTACTCATAGACTATATCCTGAATCAATAAAAATTAATAATTTAGTCAATATTTGCATAGAAGGATATTTAGCTCAGCATTTTTCAAATAGTAAAGATTTAAAAGAGCCCTTTTCTTAAATAGGGGAACTTAAATATATTACAGTATATTCTCATGTAAGAGACTGTAATACAACTGTTAAAACCTTTGTTGAAAATATTAATGACAAGAGAAAGTGCTCCCATTATAGTATTAAGGAAAATAAGTATGATAAAATGCTAAGCATTTTGCTTTTAAATATGTAAATTTGTAAAATGTTGTTTTGGTTGTTAGTATTTTTTTATAGTTTGTTGTTTTGTGATTTTCAAAAATTTTATCTGATTATACCTTGTAAAACCCAACCATTAACAATAAACGTTTATATAAAGAACATTCTATGTATGAAGTATTATTCTTGTAAACCTATGAAATAAGTATGATTATTTTTCCCAGTTTACATGTGGGCACATGTAGGTAAGGAGAGATTAGGTATTTTACCCAAGGTCATTCAATTTATAAGCTCTTTTCCATGTTCCTACACTATTAGGAAAAAAGAAGTCAACATAGAAAATCATTCTAGGTTCAGAGAAGTGGATTTCAGAGACCACATATTGGACAGAGCTCATCCAAGGGAAGAAGGTAGACAGCTTTTAGAGACCAAATCCAATCTGCTTTTGGATGAATAAAATTTATATTGGTTTTGTTTAAAACACATTTTAGATATTATCCTGTTTCAAAACAGAAACCTAGAGATGTTATCATAACAACCGTGATGTGATCATGGTTATACTGTCAGGGCAGAAAGTTTCAATCTGTTCCTTCTAATGAATTTCATTGCAACCACTGCTTGCCAGCAGCTTCTCTATCAGCCCCTTATGGATAAGGCTGCTGCTTCCATCCTGGGAAGGCACCTTTGTATATAGTGTATGCATTCTTCAGGAAAACACCAAACCAAGAGCACAGATATGACTCCCTGACTCTGCTTTTTGAGTTCATGGAATGTATGTTTCTGCAGGGGGAGGGAGAAAGATCTCCCTTTTACTATCGTACCCCCAGGGAAAGAGGAAGGATTCTGCTGTTATCTCTGTTCTCTCTATATATTTCTTCTGTTAGAAGCATCAGAGAAATGTTAGGTAGAAGAGAAGGGGGCCATTGAGAATTAATTTTACTTCTCAGGGATAAGAAATTGAGCAGACCGAAGAGATTGTATATAGTGTCATGTAGCAGTTTTACATCTAACTATCCAGAGATTGTCACTCAAGGACTTGCCAGGCAGAAGAGAGGACATCCAAATCTGCCTGTTAAACAATCACTTCATTCCAGACCTTTGCCCTTATCCTCAGTGCAAATAAATGACTGTATAAATCTAAACTTAACATGCCATGGTACTAAGATTTGCTAGCTTTAGATATTTCTGAAACTTCCATTTAGGTATCATTTTGTTCTCCTTTTCTTAAAATTGTTTTTGATATTTTAATTTAAAAACACAGATTAGGAACTTCTCCCAAGGTGATGGTGAAATTTTCTTCATAGTGCTTTAGTTAATAAAGCATTTTGGGATAATGAAAGGTGAAAATCACAGGATAAATGTAAAAAAATTCTTATATTAATGAAGCATAACATATTATTGGACCCTTCACAGAATTCTTCATTGCCAAATTGGGGCTCATTATTCTGCACCTGAGCATCACAATTCTTGGAGTTCCATGGCATATTGTAATAAAAGAAATGCCCCATTTTGTTTTATAAAACCTTATTTTTCCTTTCTGAAGGTCTTTTTCTAACTAGTTTTTAGTATGGCTTCAGAGAGTTATGCTTTCAAATACAAATTCCCTTAAGACATATCTTTTTCAATTGTGTGGGTTGAAGCAGGGTAGGGAGTGGTGCTATCACCTGAGAAATAATGTCTTGCCAGAAAATATGCACTGGAAGATGTAATATAAAATATTTTCAACTTTGAGTTTATGATACAAACTATGACATCTATAGCACAGATTTCATGGTATTTTAAGACCCAATTTATATATTATGACAATTAATGTCTTTTCTGATCTCAGTGGTGGGCTGACATGTTGAGCAATATATGTTTGAGACCCTGTTAGGGACTGGCAATGATTCTCTATTGTCTTCATCGATCCTCCTCTCAAAATTAATTTCTTCTTACTGTGTTTTTTTTTTTTTTTTGCCAGACTTTGTGTGTGATCTGCTGTCTTTTTTTTTTTTCTATTTGCTCACAACTTTCTTATTCACTAATCATTTCCAATGGGAGAGAAAAGATTATTGCTCACTTATAATTCTATCCTACATATTTAGCATGGAACAGCACACATTGCTGTGGCTCAGTTGGATTGTCTGAATGAATTTGATTGCATTTCTAAGGTTAATGCATTAATGCCAAGTAGTGACTTCAGTTTATGCGTGAGTGTTAAGTAGTGATTTCAGTTTATTCTATAATTCTTATCAATTCAGAGAAAGAGTGAAAAATATTTTAAATAAGTTTCAAATGCTTAAATTCAGGTTTGCTAGTAAGTGTAAAACTTCAACTTTTAAGATAATCTATTCAAAAATGTTTAAAAGAATCTTATATTGACCAATGTAAAAACCTAAAGTTTTTAAGCATGAACCATAATTTCTTTATCCAATCATCTGTTGATAGGCATTTAGGTTGCTTCCATATCTTGGATTTTATAAATTGTGCTGCCACAAACATAGGGATGCATAGATCTTTACAGCTGTATAAAGAAGTTATGGTTTATATATATATAAAGAATATTACTCAATCATAAAAAAATGAAATCCTACTATTTGCAATGACATGGATGAACCTAGAGGTTATTATGTGAGTGATATAAATTAGACAGAGAAAGATAAATATATTTTATTTCACTTATGTGTGGAATCTAAGAAACAAAAAGAACAAACTAATCAAAAACAGACTCACAAATATAGAAGACAATCTGGTGAAAGCCAGAAGCAAGGGGGCTCAGGGACTGGGAGAATGGGGTAAAGGGTTAAAGAAGTACACATTAGTAGTCAATAGATGGTCACAGAGATGGGGAGCATGGCATAGAGAATGTGGTTAGCATTAATGTAATGGCTAGGTGGAGAGCAGGGGAGAGAAAGAGCAATTAGGGGGATCATTTTATAAACTATATAAATGTCTAACCGATGTATTGTATACTTGAAACTAATAATAAAATAAAAGTAAAAAAATAAGAGCAGTAAAAATCATATTTTTTACAAAATTAAAAAAGCAGGAAGCTATAGCAAAAATACAATCTGATAAAGCATAAACAATTTAAGAAATGCACACATGCATACACATATACATATCTCTCTTCTATAAATTTCAATTCATCAGTCAAAGGAAAGATCAAAACAAATTGTAGAATTTCTAGGAACTAAAGATACTACATTACAAATTAAAAGCTATAGGATAATGCTATGAATGCACCCATAGGAATTTTTGAGCATTAAATGTTTAACTTATTAACCATAAAGGAATAAAAATGAATCACTTAAATATCAAACTCAAGGAGTTAGAAAAAGAACTAAAAATAAACTCAAAGAATACAGAGAAAAAAATTGTTAAAATAAAAGTACAAATTAATGAATTAGAAAAAAAGAAACTGTGATATAGATAAGTCTAAGAGCTGGTTTTATGAAAAACATTATGTTGAAAAAAGACTAAGTTGCTAGTTAGTTTAATGAAGAAAAAGAACATTGGGAAAAGAGAAGCAAAAAAGCGAAATGAGAAAAGGCAACATCTATAAATTGAGGGAAAATATGTACTTTAAATGTTAAGAATTTTTTCTTCTATATTAAAAAATTTGGAAAAATTCTAGAGAAAAGATACGTTTTTGAAAAAATAATCAAAATTTGTCAAAAAAGGAAAGACAGTTTAAATGAGCAAGTAATAGTGAGATGAAATGGGAAATTTAAACAAATCTATAGCCATCTCTGGCTACTAACAAATAGACCAACAAAACAAAGGAAAACAGTGAAAAAAATCCTTCAGATGCAGAGTGGTTTAGGAGGTCCTACATGATGTGAGTCCTCTTATGTCCCACATGACCTCATCTGTTCGTTCTAACTTACTCCTCTCCAGACACACTGGCTCCTTCGCTGTTCCCTGAACACTCCAGGCATTTGCCACTAGAGCCTCTGCACTAGCTGCTTTGTCTTGCTGAAGCACTCTTACCTTTAAATATCTGTACAGTGTATACAAAACAAAGATTGAATTTCATATCAATGGAGTAAAATGGATTATTTAATTGATGATAATAGGGTAGTTATTTAACCTTTCAAGGGGCTGGTTTATATTCCCTGTCTTACTCCTTATATTAAATAAATTTCATTTGAATGAAAAACTTGAATATAATACTTTAAACCATAAAGAAAATCAAAGAAAATATACATGCAGAATTGCTATTTGGTTTGTACAAATCAATACAAGCATATTAGTGGCACGGAATATCTATCTATCTGTCTATCTATCATCATCATCATCATCATCATCATCATCATCATCATCATTTATCATCTATCTTTCTATATCTGTCTGGGATAGACCTAAATATTTTGAGGCTATACTTCCACCTTTGGATATATTGATATTGTATATATTTACATACATGGAAAATCTTACTAAGCATGGCACAAACCATCTCTATGACAAATATATATTTCATGACCAAACTAGAAAATAAACAACCTGGGAAGAATATTTGGAACAATAAGACAGGCTAAAGGCAAAAATTCCTAATATACAGAGTTCTTGAATAACCCACAAAAGAATAAACTATATAAACTATGCATTAACTTTTAGAATAATTAGAATACAAATTAAAATAATTATCATCTAAAATATTTTCAAACATTAAAAACATCAATACTTAATGTTGGCATAGGTACAAAGCATATTTTATCATATTGATGAAAAAATAAATAGATATAATCTCTTTCTAGAGAAAATTGGCTGCTACAATTTTTAAAATATATTATCTTTTGTCCTAGAAATCCCATTTTTACAAAACTCATCTTACAGAAACTCACAAAAAATACCTAAGTGCAAGAATGTTCACTTGTAAGAGGGAATACAAGGAAAAACTTTTCTGTCTACCTGCCTGATATTAAATAAATATCTTATAGTCATAAAATATTATACTGCTACTTTACAAAGTTAGATTTGTCTGCTTGTACTAGCATGCAAGGTTTTACAAGATATATTAATGACAAAAAATAGTACATGATATAGTACGTTATATTTGGTATGATTACATTTCTGTAAAAATATATATGCATAACTATCTGTCTAAACCAACACATACACACTTTAGTATATGCAGAATAAAAAATCAGAAGCATGTTCATTATTTGTTAGTAGTCCTCAATTTGGGGTTTGGGTATTTTTAATTTCTAACTCATGTCTTTTGTTAATGTTTGCATTTTTTTTAAATGGGCATATATTTTTTAAAACAAGTAAAAAATAAAGTTTTAAAAAATTAAAAGGAAACATTAAGTGTAAAGGCATCACTGAAACATATTTTAGTTCTTTGCTTCATCTAACAGAAATCCAGGACTACAAGTCAAGTGGAAGAATATATAGAGCATCTCTAAACATAGTTTCTGGGAAATAAAAAATGATTGATTGTTTCTGGGTAATAGATAACAAAATGTTCAATCTGATCTCTTATATGAGTTCTGAAATATATCGCTCTGAAGGAAATGAATTCCATGCAGTGTTTTACTTATTAATTTCTGTCAGTAGATATGCTAAAAAAAGTGACTTTTTCTAATCTTTGTGATTTTCCTTATTTTACCTTTTGAAACATTTTATTTCTACTAATGTTTGAGAAAAGTTCTCAGAGTAAATTACGTATGAGGAGTTTTAAGAAAAGGATTTAGTAATGTGTCTTTTTGAAATAATAATCCTTAGAACGTTTTAAAATTTTCAGCTCGCATCAGTCTCCTGGTTACACTGAATAAATTGGAACATTTGCACTTAGTTAACTTCCTTGAAGAGGAAGCTTATCAAGGAGCTTTTTTTCCTTAGGCATACCTATTCTAAAAGATTCTCCAATTCAGTATGATTAAAAGCAACATCATATAATAAAATCTTATTTCTAAAAATAATAGCACACAGTTATTTGAGAAAGTACTAATTTTAAGATGGAGACAAGTCTGGACAACATGAAAACGTCAAATTGCAGAGCCTGTCTCCTGCAATCTTTGCTCTACCAGAGAAAGAAATAACAGATTCTCTCTAAGAGTATAACTGAGAATACAATATATTTATTCAACATTCAACAAAGATTTTAGTACCCACCAGGGGTCCAACATTATTCTAGGTGCTAGAGATAAAGTAGTTAGCAAAATAAACAAACATACCCTGTGGAGTTTATATTTTTGAAAATAAAACCATGTCAGTACCAGTTTCCAGAATCTAAATTAATTTTACGTTTAGACAACTGGGTAGCAGCTAGGTTTTGTTTAGAAATATTCTCTTATTAAAGATAAATATTAATAAACTTGGAGTTGAGCAATGTTTGAACTATTCTCAAATTCAAATTTTCTAAATATCTTAGAAATATTAATAAACAACTTGTGAATTTAAGTATAATAGAAAATGAATAAATATAACTAAAAATAAATCAGTATGAACTATGAATATGGGGTTAATTGCTATTTTAGTTTTATTGTATAGATTTGAAAATAATTACAAATTTATGTCTTTACAATACTCTGTGATTCAGATTTGCTACTTCTCAAATTTTATTAATGTATTGAGTTTTAATATTAAGTTTAGAATTTAGAATTCAAAGCTATTTAGAATGGAGGCTTATTTTCTAACCTATCCATTTTGGTCTTCAAATTACTTTATGTAAATATAACTAACTTTCTCAGGTTTCTACTAAGAGATGGTTGGTTTTCTTTTTTCTTTTCAAAATCAGATTAACAAGGGTTAATAGAATATTAAGCTAACATTTAAAATAAAATCTATTTTAATTAACTTTGCAGCAAAGTGGTTTGATTGAGACACATAATTTTCTCACTACTTATTTAACATCCTCAATTAGCCTCAACTGTTCATAAAATAAATTCGCATCTTTAAGAAACTGAATAGTCTAGATATTTTACTTTGTTTTTCTTTTTTCCCGCAGACCTATGACTACTGAATATTTGTTGATTGTAAGTTCAATGTACTTGACATATATAGTCTGTGAAGCATTAAATATTTTAGCTGCACATTTGGGACTTGAAATCGTTCTACATTTAAATCTATTTATACTAAGCACATTCTGAAATCCCTAATGTGCATTAAGAGAAAAAGCTTGCTAAAAAATGACTCTGTTTTCAGGTTTTACAAAAATTGTTTAACCATTTATTTTCAACGATCTTTACAAGATTTGGCTTTCACTTTCAGGGTCATGTTTATTTGCATGTCTAAAGAGTGTTTTATTCTCTGCAAGGTGAAGGACAATTCAAACAACCATTACAGTTTATGACTCTCAGTTTGGTAGGAGTTTTCCTCTTTCCTTTTTTTTTATGATCTTGGCTCAGGAAAAATAACAAGCTCTTTATTGACAATGGTCAATTTTGTTGATCTTCCCTGGATGTTTTCCACTGGTCTGTTGGTTTGCTTTACTTGGAAAGGGGACTAGACTTATTTGGATGACTTGTCTATCCTATGTCCAAAAGGCAGGTAGATGAGCAGCATTAAACACCGCTTTGATGCCAGAATGCTTTCAAGTCAAATGCACCTTGTTTTATGAATATATGTATGTATTCTGCATCATTACCCATAAAGGGTAATGGGCAATGACAGAGCATAAAGGAAGTGGTTGAAGATCAAGTGAAGAGTAAGATGTAATTTTTTTTCACCCCCAAAGGATGTGTGTAATACAGTTTATCATCGCAGATAATTGAACCATGTGTGAAATAATAGATGGGAATTACATATATCTGACAAGAAGTTTGTCCTGGTTAGCTTGATGCAATTAAAAATCACCTGTAAGAAAAAGCAAACTGTAGCCTATTGAATCACAAATAATGTTTTTCAACACATACATTTTAAAAGATACTATAACTACACTAATTAATGAATAATAAAATCTACTTTTGCCCTTAAATCATGAAACCTAATATTTTGGTCTTATTATGGACTGATTGTTTTTGCTCCCCCAAAATTCATGTATTGAAGCTCTAAATCCCACAGTGATGCTATGAGAGGTAATTAGGTTTACATGAGGTCATAAGAGTGTGGAGTCCTCATGATGGGATTAATGAGTATCCTTATAAGGAGAGAACCAGAGTGTAAGTTTCTGCTCTCTGTCTCTATCTCTCTGTCTCTATCTCTCTGTCTCTCTGTCTCTCTCTCTGTCTCTCTGTCTCTATCTCTCTATCTCTCTGTCTTTCTGTCTCTCTCTCTGTCTCTCTGTCTCTCTGTCTCTGTCTCTCTGTCTCTCTGTCTCTCTGTCTCTCTGTCTCTCTGTCTCTCTCTCTCTCTCTCTCTCTCTCATCTCTAATCTCTCTCTCATACAGCAAGAAGGCACTACTCTACAAGCCAGGAATAGGGCTTTCACCAAAACCTGACTATGTGGGCTTCCAGAACTGTGAAAAATAAATGTCTGTTGTTTAAGCCATTCACTATGTGGTATTTTGTTATAGCATCCTGAGCCGACTAAGACAGTTCTACAGTACTTTAGCATATTTTTTTTTTCATTGATTTTGCATAGCTTTGTGGTGAAATTCATGCTAACTTTTCTAACTCTGTGGTTAGAGCACATTCTTTAGTTCACGGGTTACTGTCAATACCAACAATGGTTTTGCCTGCTTTGCACTGTAAGTGCCAAAGGGAAAGGGCTTTATCTGATTCCAAATTCATCAGCCAATTCAGTTCATAATGAATTAAGCCAGATACACAAATAATTGCATGAAGACAGTTTTGCTTTTTCACTTGCTACTTTGGGCATGTAGATACAAGCTTACTGAAAACTACTTTATTCAGTATCAAAATTACATCTCACATCAAATACATATTTGTTGATTATTATGGTGCTATTGCTTTAGAACCTTTTTTTATTAATATGACATAGAAATAGTATATTTGTGATAACAAATGTGTTAACTAGTTCCACTTTAAGAATCCTTTGTGATTTTTTTTGTCCTTTTGGTAATATTTACATGCCGAAAATTTTTCATTACCGTTAACTTATCACTATTGATACTTTGAAATGATTGTTATGGGTTACATTATTAAAAAAAATAATATTCTGCTCTGGTTTTATAGTGCAGTTTGAAATAATTGTGTTGCCTGTCTCCAATGTTTTAATACATCGTGGTCTTACATTTTAATTGTAAGGCAACATGATATGCTCTGAACATCAGTAGTCTCAAAGATTTGGTCTCTCACCTTGGCACTCCAGCACCTATAGTGTGATCTAGATAAGTCCTCTATCTCTCTAGAACTTGCTTTCTGCATAAATACTTGAACTCTCAACTCTGACACTTTGCTCTTTCAAAGTCTATATGATACATTTGGGATTTGATTTCTTTCTAAAAGCAGAAAAAGTGCCAAATTTGCCAAGGGTTTACATTTTATTTTAGGGTAGCTATCCCTAGAATAATATCATTCACACTAATTTTCATTTATATATGCTAACTTTGAGTGAAAAAAAGAGATAGATATATAGCTTACGTGCCAAGAATAAACTTGGGAAGTAGTTCATGGTGTGAGAGTCATCTTAGAACAAATGGTTGAGAATTTCAGGGCCAAATTCAGATGGTCACTAAAACTCTCTATTCCATAACATTCTGTGATCCCATTAATCCATTACAGATATTCCCCATTCTCCACTTCGAGCACCAAAGGGATCCAAAATATCCTTTGAATTATTTTATTTACCACACTGAGAATCATCACTTTTTTTCATTTTTTTTCAGTTCAATGACATTTAGTATTTTTGTCCTAAATAATTTGTTCTAGTTAGAAATGCACTGTCTCCACTTATTTGTAATTGCAGTTTTAAACAACCATGAAGTTGATCTAATACACAGACACACACACACATGCACTAAATGTGAACCGTGAAAAAAATTGCCTAAAAGAACCACATACAAAGACAAAAAGATAATAAGAAATGCAATGTAATCATTTAGTTCATTAAACTGAAGAAAGGAACACTTTCACCAGATTGTGAAATATAATAACTTAAATCCTAGTAAGACGAAAGAGGGCAGAGACAGAGAAAAATAAAAATAGCAGGAATAGATGGCATTGGAAGTATATTTGGACATTAAAAATGGTAGTGAGACAACTTGCTGACACCTGAACAATGGTGGGAGTGTCCACAGGTAACAATGGATAGAGGGAGAAAAACATTCATCAAAACACTACAATATTCTGAGGACACTTAGTATAAAGGCAAGTTAAGTTCTGCACAACTCAGTCACCCTCTAGGGATTCTTAGTGCCAGTTTAAGACTAAAGCTCACAAATTAGAATGGCACAACATTTTGGAATTATACAATGTTGGAGAAAGCAATCTTTCATACTCCAAAGAACAGAAAATGGCAATATATTACTGCATAGTTCAACTTGTCAATTGTTCATAACATTTTTTGATTCATCAAGAAAATTTTAAAATCTTTTGAGAAACTTCTATTTTATAAAGAACTAAATATATTTTCAAAAGACTTTATTGACAAAAAGAACACTTTCTATGGAGCATGAAGATCCAGATTCTGATAGTGTGTCTTTCACTTACAACATAAATGACATCAAAAAAGTCATTTAATTTCTCTGAACTTTAATTTTTTTTCATGTTTAGTTAAAATACTTGTTTTATGTATTTTGCAGAGTGGAGGAGATTAAAATCTAACTTAAATAATGTACATTCTTTGAGTAATTGAAATATTAAAAAATATTTATAAGATTATGTTATTATGATTACATTTTTTAAGGTTTGAACATATAGTTTAAAGGATCCACAACTCTTGCTTTTCCAAAATACTTCATCTCTCACACCTGGTAAATAAAGTATTCCTGCAGAATAAACCAGTTACAGTTAATTCCAAGGACCAGAACTCTCCAGAGGAAAAAAAAGCCAAGCTAGTATGCAAATAGTGGGATGGCTTTATTTATATATTTGAAACAGAATTTGCTTTGTGTTGTAATTAGTTAAACATCATGAAATTTTTGTCTTATACATATTACAAAGTAGCTTCAAATGAATACAATTATTCAGCCTCTTAAAAGCAGATAGAAGTCTAAATTGATGCTCTGTAATAGTAACTTTAAGCATGATTTTATAAAAGATCAAATCTGCATTTAATGGGAATTTAACACTGACACATAACTTGTCAAAGATATGAAGGAGTTGGCATTTTCGCAATACAGTTTCTGCTTAATGAAAGTGTTCCTAAGGGGGAGCCCAGGGGACACTCAACCAGGTTTGCCAGCACTTGGCTTCTTACCATAACTGTTGGCTTCGACATTCAGTGATTCTATCTACAGTTATGTAAGAACATGCTCATTGTACAACTTGATGTGTACCTCCTTTTTTACCTAACCAAAAGGGTTGTAGTTTCGTAAATACAGTGCATTTTATATCAGGTTTTTCAGTGCTAAGCAGTGGGCTGGGAGAAGGTAATACATTTCTTTGAATAAATTGGTTATTACAAATGGACATGATACATGAGGAAATATTGACTATTCACGTTTTCTCGCAAAATGAGATTTTTATCAAAATAAAAAACATTTACCCAAAGTCATTTTCAGTTAAAAAATGAAGGAGTATTATATTTTTGTGATTGGAGGCATAATGGGGTAAATTTGGGTCATATCTTGCAGGCTTTCAAAACTAGTAATTATTTTTAAGTATGTAAATGGTAATGTTCATTATTTTAGAAAGGAGATCTATATAAAGAGATCAGAGTAATTTAGATAAAAGTAATTTGAGGGAGCATTATATTCCCATTATAGTCTGTAGATTAGTACATTATTAATTAATTCTCATTGGAAATTTTGTTTCTGATTTTTCAGAAATTGTATTTTGCAAAACTAGTAATTTTTTGAAGGAATTGCAGGCCAGAAGATTTGTAGATTCATTTGGAAACAGATGAGAACAATGAAAAGTTATTTCTTTGCAGTTTTTCATTACAAAATTTGTTGCAAAACAAAAATAGAAAAAAAAATGAGATGGGAAACCTCTATATTTTGATATTTTCCACTATAGGTTTTAAAATATATTTCTTGCTATTGAAAGACTGTTTTTACTGAGGAGATCAAAGCTGTTTTTAAAGGTAAAGGACAGCAGGTGAATGGCATTAGGCCATGTGCTTTTGTGAATTTTGCTGCTGGCCCTACTAGTTCATATGGTGGTGATGGAAACAGAGTAGTGTCTGCCTGCCTGCACTAGGAGCTGTTTCACCCACTTCAACCACGGGAGAGTCATTTGAGTCAGTAAGTTCTAATTTGGAGAGGGATGTTAAGGCTCACTGTTAATTCACCACTTCCTGCAAACTGCCTCAGGATCTGTTTCAGTGATGGGACATTTTGATGGGAGCATTGTGGGTAGAAGAGAAAAAGAGGTAAGGAAGATTGTGCCTCTGGGGACATGTGACTCAGACATGTGTTCCAAGATCTTGTCTCTGTTTTTAAAACTCTATGTTTACTGTACTTAACAGGCTTTTACTTGGTTTTGGATTATAGAAATATAGGGTAAAACCCTATGGTTTCTAAGCTATGGTTGCTAAACTTTCTTACCTTGGAAAAAGGAGTGAGAGCCTCAGCCTGGTGGGGAGTGTCATGAGATAGCAATTCTGATGAGATTGTGTCAGCAGACATTGAGGTCATTTGAATGCTTTGTATGTATCAACTTGTGTTCATCTAGATTGGAAGGTGAGCCCATCTTAAAAGATTGCGGGGAGTGGGGTGGTAGTAGTTATGGTTCAAAGGAATGAAGAAGGTGGAAAGGAGTGAGTCATGTATTGAGATTGCCATAACAAGTAAGCATCACAGGGAGGAATCTGCGAATACCAGTCTGGCCCTCAGATGGCAAAGTCATCTGTGGAGTTAGTGTGAAATGGTTTATGGGAGGAATATTTGGAGACTGAGAGAAAGATCTTTCCTCAGGACAGGAGCAGAGCCAGGGTCAGATGTGTCATGCTTCCCTGAAAGGGGGTGAGGATAGAGGTTGTGGGGAGACCCTTTGAATGTCTCTAAACCCAAGCACAGTAGCAACTCATTCCACATCAGGCTGACTTTCCTGGTGGTCTTGTCTAGCGCCCAGTGAAATAGAAATAAAGTGAGAACTTGAAGTTTATGTTGACCAAAACACAAAGAATTCTAGTTTTAGTTATTATTTTATGTCTAAGGTTTTGAAGTTTTATTTAGCACACTTTCTTCCATTTGTCCTCAGAAAATTTATTTTAAAAAGCTAACATTCTGATTGCTATAAAAGTAGTGGCATGGAAGGAGCATAATCCCAATTTTGTAACACAGTTAAGGGACCTGGGACATAGCCCACAGTAGCCAAATATACCAGGAAAAGTCTTTGAAGCCCTATGCCTTATTTTAAAATTCTTATAAAATTGGCATTGTATCATGTAAGATAATCATACATGTTTATTTTAATATAAAGTGATGTGTCGAATTCCTTACTAGATGTAATTCCAACAAGCACCTTTACCTGTGTTATTTCTCCTACCCTCCTTCTTTGCTGGGGGTCTTCAGATATCCTTCTTTTAAGGCCTATGAAAATGTGGAGATTTTCCTCTAAATGAAACTGAGTTGATTTTTAGTTTCTCTTATTATTTTCATCCTACGCATCACATCAAAAAGAAATTTTTCAGAATTTTATTTTCTTACCAAGACTGGCAATAGCACAGGGAGTGACTGTTTTACTTTGTACCCATAGATCGCTGCAAAGAAGCAGAATTTTAACCCCACACTCCAACCTCGGTTCCTGACCACAGAGTCAAGAAGGGCATGGGAAACCTTTATCACTGGCCCTTCACAAAGCCTGTGTGCCATTATCCAGGTCAAGTCACCAGATTCTAATCATTGTCTCTTGAGGGAAGAGCAAAAATAAAACAAAACACTAAGACAGACTTTTTAAAAAAATGTATTGAGATAACATTAGTCAATAAAATTATATTGGTTTCAAATGTACAATTCGATAATACCTGAAAAGTATATTGCATTGTGTGTTTGCCACCCAAAGTTAAATTTCCTCCTGTCACCCCTTTACCCTTATCTATCTGCCTCCCGCTTTCCCTCTGGTAACCATCAAACTGTTGTCTGTGCTCACGAGTCTTTGTTAGTCTTGTTCATTTGTTGCTTTCAGTTTTATATCCCACGTATGAGTGAGAATCATATGATTCTCAACTTTTGAATATAGATTTAGATGATGAGGCTGTATTACTCTGGAAATAAGAGCCAGAATAAGAGGCAGTCTCACTGGCTATGATAAATGTAGAATTACTTGGTGAACCCAAAACCAGAAAAACCAAAGAGCAAATTCTTTGAAATGATTTTAATGACAGAGTTTTAAAAACAAAATATGCCTTCTATTTTCCTTTCCATTTCCACTTAACAGAGAGGGGGCAAGGGAGCTTGTGGATACTTTCCCCACCTTAGTTACTTTTATATTCTTAAAGATTTCTTACATCTTTTATACTGAAGAATAGGTATTCATTCAGAGTAACTCCGTGTTTATTTACAAAGCAAATTCGATTATAAATATCTAAATACTTTTTTTTTTGCCTTCAGCAATTTCTTCCAGACCTAACAAAAGATTTAAATGTATCTGGTTATGGAGCAGGGATATAAAGACCTTCAAGTTTGCAAGGATTGAAGAGTACAGTCAACATCTACCACAACCAAATTTTAGGTTGGGTTTTAGGGACATTGGTTCAGGAGAAGTGAGACTTGGCAGACATCACCTATCTTAGCTGGCTAAGGCTGCCATAACAAATATAGACTAGGTTGCTTGAATCACAAAAATTTATTTTCTTACAATTGTAGAAGCTGGAAGTCTGAGATCAGGGTGCCAGCATAGTTGGGTTCTGGTGAGAGCTCTTTTCCTGGCTTTTAGATGGCTGCCTTTTCAGGCTATCCTTACATGACAGAGATAGAGAGATAGAGAGCTTTCTGTCTCTTCTTATAAAGATAATAATACCATCATGAGAACCCCATTCTCGTGATTTCATCTAAACCTAATTATCTCCTAAAGGCCCTGTCTCCAAATACCATCACACTGGGAGTCAGAGATTCAAAATATGAATTTGGGGAGGACACATTTCAGTCCACAGTATTATGCATCTCTAAGTTTAGTCTTGTTTTTGGTCCTTAAAGTGCAACCTGGCCTTGGATAACCAGACTTGCTTGCATGGATTCATTTTGCCTGATGTTCTGGATCACTGCTAAAGCAGTGTTGCTGCTCGTTTTGTTCTGACCTTGATAGTGGCATCTTTTTTAAAAATAGATTTTATTTTTTTTAGAGAAGTTTTAGGTTATAGCAAAATGGAGCAGAAAGTACAGAGATACTATATATCCCCTGACCCCCCCCCCACACACATACACAGACTCCTCTACTATCAACATCCTACACCAGAGTAGTACTTTCATTACAATTGATTAACCTACATTGATGTATTATTATCACCCAGAGTTCATACTTGCATTAGAATTCACTCTTGGCATTGTACATTTTATGGATGTTGACAAGTGTGTAATGACATGTATCCACCATTATAGTATCACACAGAATAATTTCATTGCCTAAAAATCCTCTGGTCTTGGCCTATCCATTCTTCTCTCCCTCCAAATCCCTAGCAACCACTGGTCTTTCTACTGTTTCTATAGTTTTGCCTTTTCCAGAATGCCATATAATTTGAATCATATATTTTGTAGCCTTTTCAGATAGGCATTTTTCACTCACTAATAAGCATTTTAAGATTCCTCCATGCCTTTTCATGGTTAGATAATTCATTTGTGTGTGTGTGTGTGTGTGTGTGTGCACGCACACACACACACACATATGCACACACATATGTCAAAGATAGTATCATCTTTAATTTGATTCCTGTCCTTAACTTCAAGTCTCTTAGTGCCTAGACTTAATCCCAAGTGCTCTCTCTTTAAGTATCTGAGTCTCCATGTCTTCTGCTTAGATCTTGATCCTCATTTTGTAAAACTTGAGTTCTGTCTGCCTTCCCTTTGTTTCTCATCCACCTCACATCTTAGATTCATCATGTTCCTCTCTATTGTGTAGTTTGATATCTCATTGGCAACTGTTCTGTGTAAGTCTCTGGTTTCTGCTCAACCCATAGGTTTTCTTGGCCTTCCCTTGCATAAAGTCTTGTCCATGGCGGAGCCCTTGACTGGTGGTTAACAGGAGGGAATAGCAGTAACGCCATAGAAATGTTTGTGCACTTGCTCCTGGCAAAATTTAAACCTGTTCCAAGAAGCAAACTGGTAACTTGGTCCTGACAAAAAAAATACTGGAGTGGCTACAGAAATCTAATAAAAAAAATCACACATACACACCCCAAAGCCAGCAAACAAAAACACTAAAATAACAGTTAAAGTAAGTCATTCAAACATTTTTTTATATTTTTATTTTATAATGGGATTGATATTAAGAGATTTTGAAACTTATTAAATAACACTGCTGTTCTTTACAAAGTAAATTATCTATTTTCCCTTCTCCCCCTGCCCCTTCTACTCTGAACATTAAATAGAAAATCCAAGTACTGGAGAAGAATGTTGGCTTCATGGGTGCTTGTATTGTCACATGTTAGGGATAATCTGAGAACAAGGTTTGACTCAGTATCACATATGTTACCCTGCCTTATTTAATTCAGTTCTCTTATCGCCATCTATAACTATATTTTTTTTTCCACAGAGAAATAAAATGGTATGATGCAGAAAGAACTTCGTTAAAAGCATTGGAACATTAACCTTTCTTGGTTTATCTGTACTGATATAAATGATATAATTATGTTTGATTTTACATGGGAAGTCTGAAAGGCTGTTGTGAGAATTCATCTGCAGGTTGCTTAACTCTGTGAAAATATGAAAAAGGTGCTATATTGAGAAAATTCTGCAACAGTAAAAAATGCACTAGTGTTATAGTATAGCAGATGCAGGGGAAAGCTAGGCTTGAGAAAACACAGCAATGGATCAGGCAAATGAGATGATTATACATGTTGGTTTCTAAAGCACCCTCTTTGCATGCTCTTTGATGAGAATGGATGCAATGCCAGGAATTATGAATGTATATCATAATTATTTTAAACTGCATTTACAATGACCTGTTCTTGGCCGGCATCTGTGAACAATTTGGTAGTTGTTTCTTTTTCAATGGAGTGGTTGAAATCTTTTGTTTCTCTTTAAGTGAATAGTTAAATTCATCTTTACAGAACTGCAAATGATTTAATTAACATGAAGTGAATTTAAAAAATGGACTTACTCCGACATTGATTGCTGTCAGCCTTTAATAGTGGAAGAAGTGTCTTTTTTACACCTGGGATTAGACAAGATCTGAGGGAGAAAAGGCTTAGAATGCATGACTGAGGAAGCATCATGCTGTCTATCCCTAGGGAGAAAAGAAATCTGTCCTCATTTTGAAATAGCTCTTGGCTATTGCTCAGAAACACTCAATGGGCAGCTTTAGAAGTTGTAGCACTTTCTCTGACAAAGAGAAAAATTGCTGTATGTCTGTGTACTCTTAAGGGAGATGGAGGAGGTTAAGAAGTAGATTAAGAAATTATTATGCACTTGTAACAATTACCCACATTATGAAATATTCTTTTTTTTAATAAGAAAACATTATACATTCTTTTGTAAATAAATATTTAAATTTTCCTGGCATATTTCTGACTTTAATTATTCTCTATTCAGATCATGTATTCCAATTTTGCATTAAGGAGTATACAAAATGTACATAAGTAAGTTCATATAATTAATATACAAGAGGACTTACGCCACAGCCTTAGAATTTTTTTTTCATAAATATTCTGCAATTCTCAAAAATATCTTTATTCAAGGTAGATAGTTCTCATTTCACAGTGAAACTGAGCTGGGGCACATAAATTCTGTTTTCTATCCATTACATTTTCCTTTCCCACACTCAAAGGTCTAATCTTAGATTTTCCTCACCTTATATTGCAAGCAATAGAAACTGCCAAACTTAAAATCAGTTTTGAACTTGAAGAGTTTACATAGGGTCAGTGGAGTTGGGATTTTTTTCTGCTTAAAAGAAAAGGTATTTCAATCAGGAAAAAAAATATTTTGTTGTCTGTATGAAAGAGTATAAAAAACAGACAGAAGTGAATCATTTCAACAGTATGCTGACATAAAGACCTGAAGATTAGTTTACTTTCAAACTGTTTCAGAGTTGCCTGTTGTCTTTCTGGAATAAAATCACTTTTCTAGAAAATGGGGGGACGCTATTTTGAAGATTCCTTAATGGTTTGATATGAAATGAAGCATATTATCAAGATGCCAGGAGAAGACCTCTTATTTGAGTCAGTACATTTCTTTTTTTGTGTGTGTGTGTATCTTTTTTTTTCTTCTACTTTTTTTGACACCCAGTTGTTCCGGCCTCCCTGAGGACACGGAGCTCCAACACACACACGCAACCTGAGAGCTGCCGGGCTGGAATACATTTCATTTTAAAAATGGTATTTTTGTTGTTGTTGTTATCAGAATCATTCTTAGGGAGTACAGTGAAAAGAGTGTGAACTTTAGAAGTAAGCAGAGCTATGCTTATCAATCACCAAGTAGACCGAGGAGCTGAAGACCTCTCAGTATGTCTCCATTACTGCTTTTAAGGATTGTTTTGGGAAGTTTTAATGAGATAAAATGTGCAGAACACCTCAGTGTCTGCATGTAACATATGTTATTCAATAGGGAATTTATATCCCCCTCAAAGGGACATTAGGACCCAGAAAAAAGTAACACACTGAGTTTGTTTTCCTGCTCTCCCATCAGATTGTATAGGAGAAAATCAAATATGAATCACCTGCCAGGGCTTTAAACAGTCACAGATGAGTATTCTTGGTAAAAAGGAGAAATAATTAGAATATTAGGGATGTTCTAATAATTTTGTCTTAGTGACTATCAGTTTCACTGATAGCATATGCACTCAGAGCCCTGGCCTTTCTGAGCACAATCAGATGGAATTGTTGTCTTCTGGAATTATTCAATCACTAACAAAACAGAGGCTTACTTATGAAAATTGACCATCTGGAGTGATCATTTTAACCTTTGTATCTAATTACGAAACTCTATCTCTGAAAACAACAACAACAACAACAACTAGTTTTAAAGTGTACAAGTTTGGGGAAATAATTTTGTGATATTTTTACTAGTAATTATGAATGGACACAAAAATATGTGATTAATATTATGTAATTTAGCTTTACATTTTAGAAATTATAAAATCTTTGTGATTAAATTAATTACATTTTACATAGTACTTGTGGGAGAATAGGTCACAATTTCCACTCTTAAAGAGGGCTTACTTATATTCCAATGAAAAAGAAAACAGAATAACATGATGAAGTACAATGGGTGGGGTTGAATGGTCAGAGAAGCTATCTTGGAGAAGTTAACCCCTGGAAGATGAGAATAATTCAACCACATAAATGTCTAGGGCAAGAGAACTCCAGATAAGGGAAGAGGACGTGTGATATGGTGGGCAAATAAGTATAGAGGCTATGAGGCTGAAAGAAGCATAAAGTAGTCAGGGAAAAGTAAAAACACCAAACAAACAATGTGGCTGGGCCATTGTGAGAAATAGTGAACTTTGTAGGAAATGAAATTAGATGAGTAGGTTTTGTATGATCATGGTAAGGAGTTGAATATTACAAAAGCTCATTGGATGGAACAGGTATCAGAGTTTTAGGCAGAAGATGTCATCTAAGATCACTTTGGTGCAACATAGAGAATGCATTGGAAGGAAAGAGCAGAAAAAAGGATACAGTTTATTATGTTATGTCAGTAGGCTAGATAAGAGATGATGGTGGTTTGGGTCAAAGTCATGGCAATAAACATGAATAAATGGGCAGATTTTAAACATATTTTGGAGAAAGAGCTCATAGGACTTGGTAATGAATTCACTATGGAGATGGTAAGAGAAAAAGGAGAATCATGAATGACTCAAGCTTTTGACTTGAGCAGTGGAGTAGATGTTGCTTCTATTTATCATATGAGGTAGACTGAAAGAAAAGGTTTTGGGTAGATCTGGAGTTCTGTTTGGGACATTGTTCTATTAAACATTCAAATGGAATTGAATGTAAGAGTCAAGTTTATGAGTGAAGTAAAAGTTGAAAATAAAATATTTAGGTCTTTAGAATATTAGATGGTGTTTAAAGCCATATCACTGGATTGATTCACTTGGAAGTACAAGAGATATAAAAGTGGATTACTCCAACATTTAGACATCAGCAAGATGAGAAAGAACCCATAAAGGAGACTGAAAAGAAAAAGTAGGAAAATGTGGTACAACAGATATTAAAGTAATAACAGCAACAACAATAGTAGAAGTGTTTCAAGAACATGATGTTAGTCTACAAGTATGAAATACTCTTGAGAGATCAAGAAAATAAAGAAAGAAACAGGAACATAGGATTGAACAACATGGAACAAGCTGTCAGTCTTGACAAGAGCATTTTCAGTGGGAGGGAGAAGATGGATGTCCAAATGATGTGTGTCAAATAGGTAGATATAGAGAAATAGAAACAAGATGACGAGCCTAATGAACCTCTGCTTTAAAGAAATGCTAAATTATAGGAACACAATGCTTGAGAATGTATTGAATCTAGGGTACAAGTACTAATAGAATGACCTTTGAAAGAAAAAATAGGGTTGTGTCATCTTTTGGAAGATAAAGAATGTGTCATGATATGGGAACAGGTGGCAGTGCGGGAGTGCACTTGCTGATGAGTGATGAAAGAATTCCTGTTAGGTGACTTCTTTTGTCTCGAGTAAGAATGAAGCTTGTTATAAGTTGAGATAAGGTTTTGGAGGAGAAGAAGAGAGATGTGAAATCATTTTACAAAAGAGTGGGAAGCAAACTTGCAGGTCAGTTTTGAGAGTTCAGTTGAAATGTATAGTTACAAATACTGAGTTTGACCAGACTTAGTTTCCTAAGGTTGTCCTAATGAAGTACCACAATGAAAGTGGCTTAAAACAACAGAAATTTATTCTCTCACAGTTCTGGAGGACAGAAGTCCAAAATGAAGGTATTGGCAAGATTGGTTCCATCTGGAAGCTTTGAGGGAGAAATTGTTTTGTACCTCTTCCCTAGCTTCTGGTGGTTGCTGGCAATCTTTGGTTTGTAGGTGTTTCACTCTTGTCTCTGCCTCCATCTTCACAAAGTAATTCTCTCTATGTATGATTTTCTATCTTCTTATATTGACACAAGTCATATTGGATTTAGGTCCCACTCTAATCCAATATGACTTTGTCTTAACTTGATTATACCTACAAAGACTCTTTCCTAAATAAGGTCACATTCACAGGCTCTAGATAGATGTAGATTTTGGGGGTAATACCACTCAACCTAGTACATCCCTGATATATAATTTTCCCTTGAAATGTTTAGTTACTTAGGTCCAAATACTGATCGAGTTTAATTAGGGTCATGTTTATAAAAATTATTACAGTATTGCTTTTTTTGTACATTAACTTTAGGCATCAAATTATTAAGTTAGTATTTCTTAGTGGTTTTGCTAAGTGAAGAAAATTTATCTTTTTTTGTACAAAGATTTATTTTCAAGTTAGATTGTAAGGTACATGTTTCTGATGACTCTGAATGAAAGCTGAAAGCAAAGAACTATACATCTTCTACAGCTCAGCTTTTTAGTTCAGATACGTTCCATCATCTGGATAATGGTCAAAGTCTGGAGGCTTGAGTACTACTCCTATTATATCAGTGACTGTAATGTGATCTTGGTTCTGTCAAGAAACTGTCATTTTTTTTTTCATTGCAAAGACTTCATAGATTTCCAAATGAATTACTGCTCTAAATTTTAAAAATAAGAAAACAGAAGCATGCAGAAATTAACTGAATTACCAAAGACATTATATTTAAATAAAGGTCCAGTTGCTGGAACTCTTAGCCCAGTGTGGTTTTGCTATGCCATAAAATTGTTCTGAACCTTTTACTCCTCATTTATAAACTGAGGAGAATATATCCCTTGAGTCTCCTCAGTGGTTGTTATAAGTATAGAATGAGGAGAAATAAATTAAAAAGATTTGCAAATCCTATATTCTCCCCATTGTATAGCTAATACTGTTTTTAATAATTCTGGCTTCTGACATTTGGATCTTGATCGCTAAGTTCTTTATTGTAGTGTTATAATACAGTGAAATGCACAAAAATGTAAAACATGTCTTGCTTTAAAAGGTATCTGGTATTGTAGAAGTAACTCTAAAGTTATCAATTTGTCAGTCTAGAAGAGCAAATAAAGTATCAGGGACAGTGTATTTGACTACATTTCCAGTTTGTAAATAAGTCTTGGTTGGGTAGCTCTGTTTGTGAAGTGAAAATGTGGTGAACAGACCTTTAGTCCCTACAGTCCACAGAGAAGGCTAAATCTGCTTCTTATTTTTACCTGATCAACTACATAAAATATTGATACAGTTAAGTGATGCATTGCTATTGTTTATTTCCTTGTACTCAAATTTAACATGAGCTTAAAAAGGGACACTCATCTGGAAGCAGATTGGAACGGTTATATATTAAAAGTTTGTTGGGACAACAGATTGCAAAATAAAAGTTTAATTTCCAAACTCACTCTTTCCATTAGAAAAGAGTGTACATCTACATTTCAATTCTAGTCTCCTCTCTATTTACTTCCTTTTCATTTTAAACTTAATGCCTCATCCATTAATTTGCAGAATTAAAATCCATAACTAAATTCTATTACCTCTGTTGTATGCTTTCCAACAGTGCACATCCAAATACGATCATGGCATCCCTGATCCAGCAGCTTTTGTAATATTTTGGTAGGAAAGAATGTGAAAGGCAGGTGGTCAGCAGAGTCTGTATCCATAAAGATTGTTAGCCCTTGAAGCTGGGCTCACCTGCAATGAGAGATTCAATAACTGCTAATTAGAATCACTCCATTAAAGTAGAGGAAGAAAATCTATTGGCACCCTGGTCAGTTCCTAAGGGTCCTCCATAACAGCTTTCTACAGACATCTCCAGCCAGGGAGGAAACAGTCTTAATTCTTTATCCAGCAACTTCTTTTATGATGAACTGAATGAATCAGAATGTTTTGGTGAATGAAAAATATATAAAGCCCTATGTGATATTCCAAAACAATTTACAAAGTTTGCTTGTATCCTGTGACATATATAAGTGAACCCTCCTCTATCACTGGAATAATCCATGACACAGTGTTCTTAGAAATCATCTCCAATTTCCTTTTTGACAAGTGCTAGACAGTTCCATAGGCAGAAAGTACGTATCTGGCAGTTAAAGATTCTCCCATAGAAAGAACACTAGGAAGGTGTTATCATTATGGATGAAAGATTGTTACTAGAAGTGTTTTTGTCTTTAGTTCTCACTTATTGCAAGAATTCTGCTATTGACAAAGGATATCTTTAAATTCTGTTGAGGACACTCTTAAGGGATCAGGTCAAGTTTTGGAGTTTTCCCTGGACTCTGAAAAAGACTGAGAAGAAGAGAACTCTACTTGCTTTTAAGCTGGGTCTCCTCTGAGAGGCAGTTGCTTCTGATTTTTGGTTCCAGACAAATCCTTTCCACAAGGGGTTGTGGAGGTTGCAAATCTACTTAATCTGAGTTCCTCCACTTTCTCCAGCTCTCCATATTCCCAGCTGAAACTATGTGACTTTATCTCTCACAGCTTAGAAACAATACCTAAACCCTTTGGGATGAGAGAGAGAGAAAGAGAGAGAGAGAGAGATGAGAGAGAGAGAGAGAAAGTAGGAGGGAGAGAGAGCAGGGGCAAATACTACTTTATTCCAAAGGTTTGAATCCTAGTGTTGCCTTCGCTAGCTGTGTGGCCACAGACAAGTTACATTACCTCTCTCTTTTATGTTTATCATTCTTAAAATAGAATTTATGCATTTGATAAGACTGTCCAAATAATTATATGTGATATTTTATATGAAAGTATTCCTGGAATAAAGTAGAACATAAAGAAATAATAGTTTTCTTCCCTGAAACCTTGCATTAAACTTCTGAGAAAGAATAGAGCTGTGAAGGGTAAGTGGATAATGAACCTGAGGATTAAGGATTTGACAGTTCCCTCATGATCTGAAAAATTAGATTCTCTACTTTGGGGAAATATGTACTTCTATCTTGTTTGCCTTCTCATCTCACCTAGAGTAGGAATCCCTCTTCGCTTTTCCATATTCCTAAAGACCTTCATTGCTTTCATATGGCTTCTTTCCTTCTTTGTTGAGGGTTCGTATGGAGAGTCCAGTAAGAAATATTTTCAAATGCAATGCCTCCTTAACAGATGCCACTTGTGTATATACTGCTAATACACTCCTGCTTTTGTATTAGTGCTTTCTACAAAAGGAGGAGCAGCAATATCATAGATACTATGTGTCTTTAGAAGTATTTTACTAGGTATAGTGTTACTTTTTTCTTATTGTTTTGTCTTCATTTCCATGAATCACAGTAGGCACTCAGTAATACTTGCTAAAAGAATAAATAAATTAGCTGGAGATTGAAGTAGAACTTGGAGGTTTAGAGACTGGTGAGGGAAGGGGCAGTAGTAGCAAGGTGGATCAGAGGAGATAGTACAAAGTAACCTCAAAAATCTAAACTTTTCACTGTTAGGAAGTGTGAGCAAGAATCTTTGGAACACTCAAATTTTTGTAAGTTAGCCAAGTAGAGTACTTGAGGAGTACTTTGGTCTTGGTACTATTTCAGAAGTCCAGGCAAAAGTGAAGTGACTAAGTGAGCAAATTTTGGCACTGAGAAAGTTGAGTGTAATAAATATGGAAGATGTTGAGTGGAAAAGGTTAACACATAAAACATTAACTATAGAAGTGATTAAGTAATTTCAGGTGACCTGGAGTTCTCATAGATATGTTGCATCTAGATATGGTATTATCCAAGATAAAAAGGATCAGTTGTAAGTCCTACATTCCTAGTGAGATGGAGAAAGTACATTGGAGGTGGTGCTCAGATCTCTCCCCACCACCCTCCCCTCTCTAGGGGATGAATGGACATCTCCTCTAGGAAAAATAACAGGCAAAAGCCTCAAGGATTCTAAGGTCTGGCAATAATTACCTTCCCTTACCCTCACATTTATAGGCCAAAGTGAAAATAGAGTCTCAGAAGAATCACACTTATCCACCCCACAAATAACATGTTTAGCATCATAATATGTCTTGGAGACCACTAGGCTTAACCCCTATCTTGCCTTTTATCCCTATTTATATTAGTTCCTACAATAAAACTGGGGCTTCCAGGTCATCCAGTATCACTTCTCATCTCTAGATTGCTAATGTACATCCCCAATTCCAAAACAATTTCACTGTCACTCTTGACACTCTTAGTCTGTCATCAGTTTCTCTGCATTTTCCCTTCAGAGAATTATAAACTTCTCATGTGATTGCTGTTTTTCTTCTCCACCATTGTTGCCACTGGGCCTGGAGATGGAGTAGGGATTTTTGCTGCTTCTAGGTATTACTAACCTCTTTGCTTCTTTGTGTCATCACTTCACTCTTTAACTAGCTTGGATTTCAGGGTCCATCCATATTAGCACAACTTTGCATTGACATTTAACTCCATGGTCCCCATATCTCTTCATCACACTTTCTTGGCAAAACCTAATTCCTGTTGTGATGTGACTTTTCACCTACTCCAAACCTGCATCTGTGCCTAAACATGACTAAAGAAAAGTACATGACCATAATCACTGGTTATATTCTTGACTATTAACTTCATGTGACCCTCAATGTTGGCTAAGCATAAACTACATTGTATTATCTTTTCACTTTTTTTTCTAAATACAAATTTCACACTTTCTGTAGTTTTCTTAAATATATAATATATAATTCTCCCCCACTCAAGACCCTTTTCTTATTTCATGAAGATAATGCAAAGAATAACAAGGAACTTTATATCCTTTTCTAAGTCCTATTTTTTCTCTTCTTTTCCCTTCTTCTCCTGAAATTTTCAGGAGGGGAAGACCAAGTAAGCAGGCATCTGTATAGGATGGCAGGAGCCAGGTAATGGCAAGAAAGGTGTCTATGGAGCAAAGCAGTTCTACATGGGGCTTTGGAGTTCATATAGGAAAAGTAGTTTCTCAACACCTCACTTACAAAACAATTTCTATCTATGCTACATATATTCTGCCTTTCTTCCTATTATTTGGATTAAATGACCCTTCAGTTGAAGGCCAACCCCTCTGCTTGTGTACTAGATTCCATCCTCCATTGACTAGTTAAGGACATCTATCCATTTGTTCTTCAACATCAGTTTATCCCACAGCCACTTCTTTCCATTCAAGAGAAAAAAAATCCTTAAAAAAATGCTATTATTCTCCATCTTCAATTCCTCTCCTTCTATCTTCTCTTGAACTTATCTCAGGAATAATAAGCTTTAATACCTATTTAACTGCAAAACTTCTCTCATCAAAGTTTTAGTGTTGGTTTCCACATCATTTAATCAAATGGCCAATTCTTCGTGCTTATTCATCTGACCTATCAAAAGCATTTAACACAGATGAACATTCACTCATTTGGGAAAATGCTTTTTTTTTTTTTCACTAGGCATCTAGAAAACTCTTGATTCTCCTTCTATTTCAGTGGATGCTACCTTTCTATTTCCTTTGCTGTTTTTTTCTCATCTCAGGTTTACATTTTGGATCATCTCATTGATAAGTCTTGAAAACTCCTCACTACTTTGTACACATTTATCCCCTAGATATCTCCTTTGTCTCCTATTAGCTGATGACTTGTGAATGTATACTTCTCCTTTAAAGTTCAGACCTGTTTTCTATAGCTATCTATTTGGCATTTCTACCTGGATGTTTATGCATGTCAGAAACCTAATATGTTCAAATCCTCATTATTTATTCAGTGTCCTCTAAACCTGTTTCTTCTGTAATTTTCTTCATCTTAATAAATAACAACTCTATTTTCTAGCTGCTCAGGCCAAAACCATTGAAATCATTCTTCACTCAATGCATCATCAAATTTTCTCAGCTTTAGTTAAATATATATATCTAGAATATGACCAGTTTTTACCATCCCCATACCACTTTCTGGTCTTGTACAAAGTCTACTGTTATTTGGATTACTACAGTAGCTTCCGAACTGGTTGCTTTGCTTCTGCCCTGGCCTTTATTAAGCCTAGTTTATCTCAATAGAGCAGCAAGAATTGTCCTTTAACATTTCTGTCAGATCGTACCTCTCCTCTGACTAAAACTCATTCATGGCTTTTTTATTTTTTCTTCAGAGAAAACCCCAAACTCCCCCAGGACATGACCCTCTGCTCCTCTTTGACTGGATTTTCTACTAATCTGTATCTTTTCTAAGAATTGACATCTTTGCTCTTTCTTAGGAGCTTTATCCTTTTTCCAATCACAAGATGTTTACACTTGCTGTTTCCTTTGCTTGAAAACTTTTTCCTCCAAATAAGCATATGGATCACTCCTTACTTTTTTCAGATTTCTAGTCAAATGCCAACCAATCAGGGAGACCTTCCCTGACCACCCTATGTAAAGTCATGCCTGGCCCCATTCTCGTCCTCCCAACATACCCTCTTCTGCTCATTCTGCTTTATTTTTCTCTATAATACTCCTTGCTATGTGACATCTTCTATATTTGCTTATATATTTGTTATTACCTGTCTTCCTGTCACTAAACTGAAAGCTCAGTGAGGGCAGGGATTTTTAGTTGGTTCACTGCTGTTTTGCTAGTTAGTACTAGAGGAGTGCCTTACAAATAGTATGTATTCAATAAAAATATTGAGAGATTTCAGAAATAAATGTTAGACTTCACCCTTCAATGGTTGATATTAATTATTCTGAGAGAAAAATTCATTGAGCCATGAGTATTAACACCCCAGTGTAATTTATGTCCCATTACAGATAAAAAGACTTGAGGGAATGGGGAGAGGTGAAAATCAGGAATCCTCATATCCAATTCTGGAACTGTCTTTAGAGCACTCTGTGACTCCAAGTAAGTTTTTATTTTTTGGGGTCAGATTTTATCATCTGTAAAATGATGTTGTTGAACTATATTGGTGGTTCTTGGCCTGGGGTCTAGGGACTTGTCATTCGCCCACAGTGGGCTTCAGGAGATATGATATGTGCATCTCCTATTGTTGTAAACAAAATTTTGAGGTCATGTGCACATTTGAACATTTTTTTCCAGATAAGAAAAAGACTGTGACCCTGAAATGAAGTAGAAGTCCTTGAAGTCTCTTTTAGTCCTAACTTTATATTATTCTAAGTTTTGAAAGAGGATAACAAGAGACAGCCTGATGCTACTCTGCACAGCTAGAAGGCAGTCTCAGTTCTGCCACATCCTGAGCCAGTTCTCTTTCACTTTGATTTATATCACTTGTAAAATGAAGGCAGTGGACTAGTTGATTCAAAATAATACCTTCCAATTCTACATTCAAATCAAACAAACGAGCCCAAAGCAAAGAAACAAATAAAACATGGTAGTAAGGTTGGGAAGTCAAAGTGGTTCCTGCTAGATCCTCAGGAGTCAGAATCCCAAACCTGCTAATGTTGTAAGAGGACTCTGAGAGATAAGAAAGGGTAGATAGAGAGATGGTTCTTGTGTAAGACTCTAGCTGAGGGAGTCAGCGACAACCTCCTGAGAAACAGAAGATTAAGTTTTAGGAATGACTGGGACGGAGAAGAAAAGCCTTCTCCCAAAGAGAAGGGTTTTGATTTCTTAAAGTTTAACCTCACAAATCCTGAAATATATTATGGAAAAGATTTCTTTACAGTGTTGGAGAATTTTATTTTGAAGTCTTAAATGGGTGATATATTGTCTAATGCTCCCTTGTTAGTCTTCTTTTTCATTAGAAATAGAATCCAGATAACATTTTGTTATTGAGGAAATGAATTTGTCACAACATGTATAATATTGATTTGTTCCACTCTTCTTCCAGCTCTTTCCCCTGGCCCCCATGCCCTAGCTAGTGCCTGCTATTTCTTTCTTTATAACTGTGTCCTATTTGCTCTGGAAAAGAAATTTATGATTCAGTTCTAAGAACTCACATAGTTCTTAGAGGAAGTTATTTGAAACCTCTCCTTCCCCAGATACAATGCGGTCCTGGGGACAGCAGTATGGAAGGTGGAAGTTTGATCCCAGTAATCCCCTCATTCTTTCATTCAGCATACAGTGCATGCCAAACCCTAATGCTGAACTCTTCAAATCAAATGAGACACACTCCTTGTTCTGCATTCTCAGAGTCACAACAAAACAAAGCTGGATTTGCAATGGAATCTTCTCTGTGTCCAGCATTTTGCTCCTCCCTCTCCGATGGTGGGAGGCTGGGTCTTATGATGACAAGGAGAGTGTCTTTGGCTAATAGATAAGTTGTCTTCATTTCTGTTGGGGAGTGGGACTGAATGAGGTATTTTTTTCTGGTCCTGACTCAAATGGCCATGCCTCCAGGGCCTATTAGGCTGCAGGTCACAGCAGCTGGAGCCCAGGCACCCAGAGCTGGTCATGCGTCTGTGCTGCCCAGCTCTGTGAGGCACAATGGAGTCATTGACTATTTATTTACTGGTACAACAAGGCCGCTGTTGACTTAATTACGGGAGCCTCCCTGCCATCCCGGGATTCTTAAATGACCAATAGATTTTCCATTGCCACTAACTCATCTCTCCTTAACCTCTGTTAAGTTCCGAGTCTCCTCTCCCACATGGGCAGCCTCAATAGGCATGTAGGGGGCACAGAGAGCCAGGAGTGGTGACAGAAGGTAGAGACTGGTGGTTTTATTTGAGACCCGAATAGGGTTTGGCAGAACTAGTCTCTGTATTTCAGGGCGTGGAAAGAGCCTCGCGATAGCCCCACGGTATGGAGGTTGGCAGTGCTGCACCAAGCTCCGCTAGGGCTTAACTGTATCAGGGTGGCGGGGGTGGGGGGAGGAGGGGCGGGAGTGAGGGTAGTGCGTAGGCGGTGGGGCAGCAACAGAAGGACAGACGCGGGTCTCCAGCTAAGACAACTGGACCCTGGGGACGCAGAGTCTACCTACTTATGGCCTTCGGAATTAGAGAATGGAGATCAGGGCTGTTCGAGGACTCAGAGGAGCCACTGGCCCCCTACACAGCGGGTTCGAAAATTGTCTCCTGGTTCTGGGCACCCGGCTTGCTCCTATTCAGCTTGACTTAAACCTTCTCTCGAATTGCTGCTCGCTACTTTCCTCTGAGGGCAACTAACAAAATCTCTTCTTTGGGTAATATCGTAGAGAGGAGGATAAAATAGCAAAGGTATTGAATAGTTGACTTTTCCAACCCAGAGGAGCAGAAATCGGGGATTGCTTGTAAAAGCTAATCCTTTCTGCTGAGAAGCAGGGGGAGCCTGGTGGGCTTGCCGCCGGTCCCCTCCCTGGAAGCAGATTTACGAGAAGACTCAGGGACTTAGGCGCTGCTACCGTCCTTGGGCCTTCTGAAAAGTCCTTTAGAGAGTTCAGATAACAGGCTTCTTTCTCTAGCCTTTGAATCTGCGATCTCCAGTTTGGCGCCCACTAGATCTCAAACTCAACTTCTTTCTGCCATTTGTTTGGGTTGGGAGTTCAGGCACTCGTGGGGGCGAGTGGGATCTGTCATTAAGGCACCAGGCGGGCACTGACACTAATCTCAACCCTCTGGAGAAGTCTCTTTCTGCTCCCAACAACGGAGGCGAGGAGATTGGCGCCCTAACTTTAGGCGTCTAAAGGGATAGGGCAGCGCAAGGGGAGCTCTCTGGTATTATGCACAGGGGAAGAGGTAGGAGTGAGGCGCAGGTCAAAATCTTTCACGCAGACCTCAAAGGGAAATGGCAGTAGTTGGACTAAGAGGGCCACTTTGGAGACTACCAGCTGCTCCTCAAATGCTGGCAGCAGAGAAGTTTCGTTGCTATGGTTTCGGAGAGGGATAAAATCCACCACCCAGAAGCAAACATGCTCGGGCTCCTTATACGTGTTTTCACCACCCAGGGCCAAGCAAATTCCTTGGCGATTTGCATCACTCCCTGACCGAGCATCTTGTTTCCAATCCCTCCACCCAGAGCAGGCAGGAGTGTGAACTCCGGGAGGGGAGTTCATAAGGTCCAAGTCTGGGGGTGACCAGAATTCTTGCACTTTCGCTCCTTGAGTCCAGAGGCCAGCGCTGCGCCCTCTTGGCCACGCGGCCGGGAGCGTGCAGGGGCTGCGGGGAAAGGAGCGCGGCTCCTTTAAAGCAAGAGGCGAAGAACCCCCGCCAGGAGGCGTGTCTGTCTCCGCCACCGCCTCTGCTCTACGGTCTCCGTCTCCGCTGCCGCCGTCACTCGCGCTCGGCGCCCGCGGCTGCGCTGCTCTGTCCGGGAGCCGGGGACTTCCCGCCCGACATTCTCCGGCTGCTCCTCCCCGAGGACCACCCCTCCCCCTCTCGCCCACCTTACCCCCCAGTGAAAGGTAAGGACTTTCCCTGGGTGGGATCCGCTCTGGGTTGTCTCCCAAGGAGTATATTCCCCGGAGGACCGGAGGGACCAGGGGTGGGCACAGAGCATTTTCCGCCTGGAGAGGAAGAAGGCGAAGAGCAGCGCGGCAGAGCCGGTTGCGCTCCGGGCGCCCGCTGGACCGATTCGCTGCGAGTGGCTTTGTCCCACTCGCCTCAGCCAATTCCCATCAAGGATGCAACTGGCTCGGTTGGCTGCAGGCGCTCGCGTTCTTCACACAAAATAATTTAATAAGAGGACATGTCAGGAAGTGGCCTCCGCTACTGGGACTCAACGCGAAGCGAAGAGAGACAGATGGCTAGAAGCTGTGTGTCTGCCTGCGGGTCTGACGAACTCCCCAGTCTTCCTTCCATCCGCCCATTCTTCCATTAACCCGACTCCCTAGTTCTGTGCTGAGGAAGTACAGGTGCCAGTACTAACAGCGTCTGAAAAAAAACTCGGAGGGCGTCCCATTAGGGTTAAAGGGAGTAGTGTCAACCAGGGTGAATCCTAAACATAAACAACTTTTAATGACTCTCATCCCCTGGTATTTTTACCTTCAAAGAGTTCTTTACTAAACAACACCACTCAGCTAAGGCTCCTTAAAATAATTTCTATTTTAGTGAGTAGGGGATACTAGAAAACTTACTACTACTATACTTTTGGTAACAGGTTCCCTTCTATCATTTCTTCATCTTTATACTGTAAGTATTCTGTCATTAGAAATTACCTTATGGATTAATGATTATTTTCATTTCACAAGAGATGATTGATTAATTTGAATCTTAGTCTGTAGTTTGCTGGAAGATAGGTAATAATATTTCAATCTTGATTTGTCTAAGTTCATTAACATAACTTTTTCTAGAAATCTTTTTTTCACCACCAAGGCAGCTTCCAGTGGCCTTAGGAACCTAATAGTAAAACAAACAAGATGAAATGCACAAGAAGAATGTGGTAGAGAAATGTCATGTCTAGAAATCTTACCTGTTTGTTTCCTGCTATTTAAACCCATTGAAGATTGCACAGGCTGAAATTTGGGGAGCTGGAGGAGAGGTTCCAGGACATGTAAATCTATTCCAATTCAATTTCTTTTTGGCATCTAAAAATTAATTAAAACTCTAAATGTCATTAATCATCAATGCAGCAGAATGTTGGTGGAATAGCTGATATGTGTTCAGAATCACAAGGGGTTGTATAGCATCATATTCATAGTTAGGAAGAGTGAAGTGCAAGTATGCAACAGTGTGGTTTTAACTGATATCAACTATGACTTTATTCTCTAGCACCTCTAATGCCATGGATGAACAGGCTGTTTATTTTAGCTTAGCTGCCATACAACAGGCCACATACATGGAAGAATAGGTCAGGTGTTACTATAAGATGAGATTTCTCAAATGTCACATAACAGCAGGACTTCAGTGACAAGTCAAGTGGAATTCTTACAAAGAATTTTATGTAAAAAATTTAAATGTAGATTTGGCATGGAAGAACCTTTGAAACACCTTTGAAATTCAGGTTGTCTTGGGATATATGTTTGCTCTTTCTTACAAAAGGTATACATATTGTCTTTTTAAACATTGTGCTGTAAGGATTATTACACATTTGTACATGCCCCAGCAGGTGGCAGCTAACTAGAATAAGATTCATTTTCACTGGGAGAATAGAAAAATAAAATTGCTTCTCAAGTAATAGTGCCCAAGAATAAGAGGTCATTAGTGTCAGTGAATATAAAAATATAGTGAAAGATGAAGCTAATGGCTTTTTGTTGTTGTTGTTGTTGGAACAAGCTTGCATGGACATGATATGCATTTTGTTCTTCACTAATTTATTATAGGCTTCATATCTCTTCATGTCAGCATTCTGGTGTTACTTTTTTTTTTGAGGTTTACTTTTAGACACTGCTCCTCTCTATGTGTGCATATGTGTATGCATCTGCAGTTTGTCATCTCTGCTTTGACCTTGGAACCCACAGAGATTTGGCTCCTAGAAATAAAGGTTGACATATGGTTAAAATAAGAAAAAAGGCAAATAAAACCATGGAATAAGGGTTATAAATATCACTAATACTAAACATATATGATTGCCTGATGCAGAATAGTGGTGCTTTTTTTTTTCTTTTGAGAATGGAGCAAATTACAAAACTGACACAATTTTTAAAAAAGAGCTAAATATGGTCAATGAATACTATATATGATTTTATCAATCCTTTATATGCCCTAGAACTATGATGTATGATATCGCTATTGGGGAGAAACTTGTAATAAATTCAAAACTACCTTATTATAGGTTTCTTCTAGACTACTGAATCATTCTGTTATAGTACTGGGGAGGTAATTTTAGGATTTTTGTTGTTGATTTTGTTCTGAGAGTAAGTGATGTTTAATAAGAAAGAATGCAAATTAATTTGATTACTATTGCAACAGTTGGAAATCTGGTGGTAGAGAAGTAACTAATTGTACATTTTTGAAAAGTCTTTAACCACTGGACATTGACAACATGTTTTTCAGTATTCTTAATTCTTGGTGGTCTTTCAGGTAATTTTTTTTTACTGGGAAACAAGTAATTTTGTGCTCCTGGGTGAACACACAGTTAATATGAATGGCTTTTATAGTAGTATGCCCTGGAAGGGGATGACTATTGCACATCCTGGGTATGCCAAGCAATCCCAATATGTCACACTGAAATATACACACAACATAGTTGAAAAAATAGTCCTCTTGACAATGTGAAGAATGCTATAATTCAAATTCTGTGTAGTAGAAATATGCACACTGTCACTTCAAATGGTGCATTACCCATTCAATGTACTACTTCCAATGCACTGCTTTCAATGTACTACTCTAGAATAAATCGATGTCTGGAGCGCTGTCCACGGTTCTGAAGAAAGGTCGTCTCCTGTCTTGCAGAAGTTCAATTGGACAGGTGGAGTTGCTGTCTGTGGTGTTGAAGCCTTTTCGATTAGTAAATTGATACCGATGAACCTAATTTAACATATGTGCAAAATTAGTTCTTTGGGAATTAAGTAATAGTAAAAAATTATGATAGACTTTTTATTGTTTAATTTGCTATGTAAGAACTTCACTTCATGAATCTGGAAGCTTGATTTTTCACTTTCCAAGACCTCCAAAAAATAATTTCATAAAAAGTAAATAGTTTAGCATGCTAGTTTTAAGTAGAGAAGTTACAACTGTAATGTTAAATGCTATTATGTTAACAGAATACATGAACAAGGAGTTATGGTACATTTTGTTTTCTCAGGTTCCATTAAATTCCAACTATATTGAAGAATTGCAGTATTTTGAGTACTCACAACAGAACATACTATTTTCCTGTAATAGATATCAATTATATTGACAGATGGGAAAAAAGAACATTTATTCTTGCCCTGGCAGTGATTATTGTCTCTGCTAGGATTAAAAAGAAAAAAGAATAGGATGGAATAAATAAAACAGCAAATACAAGACAGAACATGTTGGGCTATACATATCTTACAAGAGATATTTTAAAAATGGACTGAAGGAGTCGCTAGATACCCTTGGTTTTAGCACAAGGTGTTCCTTTTCAAGTGCTCAAATAGTCAAATTATTTGATTGAATTGCCTGCTACACTGCAGAACTAGCCATTCATGATACTTAATTTTTGTCATTGCAGTTATGCTTCTATCTTTTTTTAAAAAAAATCAATGCTCACTTAACACCTTTGTAATATATAGGTTTATTTTCAAATATGCATTTTAAAATAGCTTAAAAATGTACAGATTGAACTAATCGTTATGATAGAATGAAAACATGACATTGTTTTCTTGCTTGTGGAGGAAATAGTCATATCACTCATTTAAAATTAGGTATTCTTCAAATAAGACATGATTTTTTTTATTTTTTTAATAAGCTTTAACCCATGCCCCCTCTGTTAGTTGGTTATGAAAAAGAGATCAATTTTAAGATAGAGATCCAGCAGTTTGCCTTTTGTACTTCTTGATCACTTAAAAATGTTAATATAGCAATGTATTTATTACTATCTATCTTGATTTCATTTACTAATGTAAACTATTATGATTGGATCTTTTATCTATATGCCTAGAGGAAAGCAATTTCAACAACAAAATGTATTTTTAGTTTCATAAATATATATTTGTATTTTTGAATAATTTACTGTAAATATTCTGATTTGAACACTAGAAAATGATAAGGCATTTTAAGATGAAACCGTGACAATGTTGCTTAAGCTATGATCCCACATCCTACTTCTTAAAGAAAAACATATTTAAAAAAGAGAGAAGAATTTGGGCATAAGTGATTGAAACCTTTGGAGTTTGCTGCACCAATTCAAACATCATTGTCTTTTTATGTATGTACAATTATTTTAGATGAGCTGAATTGGTGAAAACATATTCTTTTATTTTAATTCAAATTTTTTTTTCTCCTAAAGGGATATTTGAAGAAATCTATTTATATTCCTGGATAGTAATCAAGGAATGTCCCACTCAAGTTTTAAATGACTATCTTCACCTCTCCAATTGTGTCCAATCTATATTCATTCCTGGATAAAATATAAAAAGTATAACTAAGACCCTTTATTAACCTAAACAAAAGTTCTATTTGCAGTAAATTCCTTTATCTTAGAGCACTTTCTTTTTTACAACTCCTTGGCAAAGTCACTCTGACTTAGATAGTCATTTATTCAAATTCATCAGTTGATTGTAAGAAGTCCGTTTGTATATACCAATCACTGTCTTGGCAAAGATGTATTTACTTCCCCCACGTAAATACATCTGACTTCTTTCTTCCAACTCAAGGCAAGCGATCAGATCGGTTGCATAATAGATATTGAGAAGCTCACTGGCAGGGAGCCTTAAGAGGCAAGCAGCTATCTCAATTTTTCTCACTTAATCTTGGCTTCACGTCAGAAACTGTGCAGCAGTGCAGTAGAATAGGGCCTGGCAAAACCTTTGCGAGCAAAGCGCCTTTTGTGCTGGGACTGTGGCTTGCTACTGATACTACGGCCGTTTGCAAGGCTGGATTTCCTATTGATTTTCCTGTTCTTTTGCTTCCCCAGGCTCGCGCAGCCGGACATTGTGGGTGTGCATGCTGGATTTCTCCCGGATGCTCCCCGACTAACATGGATGTCCCACCATCCCTTGCAGTGGAAGGTTGCTCCTTGGCGCAGTGAGCGAAGAACATGCAGCGATTGCTAATGGGTTTGGGAAGCGGAGACTCCTTCCTCTCTCTGTGACCATGCCGTGATCGTGCCTGCGGTCACCACTCCACACATCCTTATTCCTACCCGAACCGGGAGCCTAACGCTAGATCCGGGAAGTGGGTGCCGCGCGTGTGGACACAGAAACACCATGAAGATTATTTCCCTGATTCTAAGTAATCCAGTCTTCAGACGCACCATTAAACTCCTGCTCTGCTTACTGTGGATTGGATATTCTCAAGGAACCACACATGTATTAAGATTTGGTAAGATTCCCCATCTCTCTCCATCGCCTGGTATCTGGCTCCCAGTTAGCCGATGTAAACAGGCGGGCTCGCTCTGTCATGCGGGTGGGCTCAATGCACACTGACCTGTTCTTTGCTACGTCGCCTCCCAGGGTTTTAAAGAACTCCCCTGTACCTTTTCTTTTCTTTCTTTTTTTCTTTCTTTTCTTTAAAAAAAATTTTAGCCACGGGAGGATGAAATGAGTGCCAGTGGTCGCTGCATTACCTCCCCATAGTAGCTTGCCGTTTAGTTGCTAGTGATGCTGAGGGAACGGCACCGCCTTGGTGCAGGTCTCCCCGGGAGCCTTCCGGCCTTGGTGGGCAGCGAGGTCCGCACAAACAAGGGTGCTGGGGCTACGCGCCTCTCAGCTTGCAGAGCTGATGAGTTAATACCTACTAACTCTTTGGCGAGTTGACATCCGCGCGCTTCCGCCGGGGACCCGGAAAAGTCCGCAAGTCAAAGGCACTAACCCTTTGATTTATTTTGTCATTACACTTTTCGGTTAATTTCACCGCTTTTTCTGGTCCCTGGCGCAATACAGAGACGGGAAGCTTTTAACGATATTGTTGTAAAGGTGAAGGCTCTACTTAAGCAAGGGGAGGCTACTACTTAGTTGAAGTGAAGTAGCACTTAAGAAAGGGTTTTTATATGTTTTAAACTTGAGTCCTTCTCTAACAGCTTTCTCATTGTCTGTTCTAGACTAATGAATGCTTAACAGCCTTGATTGGGGAGGATTGTGGTTGTGTATGGGAGTCAAAGTTTGCATCTTTATTTCACTGTGGCATGATAAAAGCAATATATTAGGGGAACCTATTGCTTTCCTAAGGAATCAGGGTTTCTTCAGAACCGTAAAGAAAATCTAAACCTGGGACTCTAGTGGAAACACTGGTCCGAAGGTTTTCTGGGAGGAAATGAAGCGTGGGCAATGCTCAGTCTCTCTTGATGGCCAATGGAGTTTTAATAGGAGTAGAACTAGTCAGGGAAAGTTCCCTTAAGTAGATAAGAGTGTGAGAGAAGAATACCAAGCTAGTAAATGCTTCCATTGTGGGCTCCTCCTTTGACAGTTCAAGTGGATTTAGACCAAAGAGTGCAGGAAACTGTATAAACCTGAGTATGCGTCTTTGAGATAAAAGCAGATACATTAAGTCACTCAGTCAAATTTAAATTGAAGAGTAATTGCCTGCATTTCCTATTATGTCAACAGCTTCTTTTTCTTTTTCCCTATGTGCTTTTTCTAGAATGATAAATTTTTTTATCTTTCCCAGGTTTTGTGGAACCAGGGTTAAGAATGCTTTTCACATATTAAGAAAAGGGACCTTACCTTCCCTTTCTCCCACCTAACACAGAGACACATGGAGTCCAGAAAGCTTGTAATGACAAAAAAGACAATGGGTTATAACTGGATTCCTATTGTAGTTTTCCTGCTTTCTTCATGCCTTTAGATGGTACTTTAGCACGTTGCTCTTAGCAACAGGCGTCCACAGGATTGCTTATTTCTTTGGATCAGATTAAACAGGTCTCTATATCACTGGAAATGTGTGTGTTCAGCTTTACTGCTTCAGTCGTGGTAAGTGTCACAGTATGGTAGTTTTGCCCAGTATTTTGAGTAGTGAAACCTTCCTATTTGGAATAGTGAGGTATCTTCTGAAGTATGTTTGTGAATGACTGTTTCTTAATGTGTTTGCAGACTGGGTGGGAAAAAAGGAAGCCAGAGAGCTGGAAAACTGCAACCAATAGTCTAAAGATTTAATTATTGCTGCTCTGGTCTTGCAGCACAATATTTGCTGAATCATTAGATTGTTACATTCGCTGATCATTTCATATCTTCATATTAAAAATCTTGGCGACTGTAGCAGAGTGTGTAGCAGCTTTCCAAAAGAGCTGACACACACACACAAAAATACATTTTCTTAGATCAAGGCTCACTAAGAATCTCCTTAAGAAATAAGAGTAGGTAAAGAATTTCTCTCTTGATGCCTTGATACCCTAAACCAACTTCCCAGTTTCTAAACAACTTCAAACATCTTCCACATGGAAGTCATTTTCTCTGATTTCTGTCCTGAGTTGTAGGGAAGGACTCTGAACATTGTAATCATTGGGACATATCCCTGTTGGGGCTATTTTGAAGTAATAATGTGAGTTTTATTTTCTTCTGGGGAAAAAATGTTTTGGGTGGAGTGTATGGTTGGCTGAGAGCTTATAAGCCACTTTTGAGAAAGGTTATTTTCTTAGACTGAAAGGGCGAATCAGAACCTCATCTCTAGCCCCAGGTCTTGAAAGGTAAGGGGTTGGAATTGCTGGTGGAGCAGCTTCCCCTGGGCGGCCAACCATGTGCGGGTGAGACCCTCTACCTATGCTGAGGAGGTGGCGTCCAGTCAGTCCCTTCTTATACCGCTCTCCAGGGAACTAGGTGTGGCTAGCAGCTGCCAGGCGCCTGGCGCCGCCACGGCGGCACTATGGCAACTGTGGAGCCCCGGAGGTGCTTGCCCCAGCCCCTCTTCCCGTACGTAGGTGGTAGATATCACCCTCATGGGTTCTATGCTGTCCTTAACCCTGCTCCCACTCCTTAAGTCTCCTGTCACTGTTTCTCCGTTTCTGGATCAGGAAGCAGCCCGCGGTAGGGTATGACCCTTGCCGAGTCCCTTGCCACCTACTCCCGTCTTCTGGGTGCACAGTCTGTCTGTCTGTCTGTCTGTCTCTCTCTCTCTCTCTCTCTCTCTCTCTCTCTCTCTCTCTCTCTCTCACACACACACACACACACACACACACACACACACACACACTCAGACAAATGTGCTCTCCCGAAGCAAGTCCGACATTTGGCACAATGCTCCTTTCTGGCGCTCAAGAAAACTTCCTGCATTCGTGCCCAGAAACGCCTATTCCTGGGCGCACTCCCTTCCTAGTCCCACAGGTCTGGCCCTTGCGCTGGGCTGCATTCCCCAGCTTGCTCCTCAGCTGCTGCTTGGCAAACATCTCTCAGAGAAGGTGTCCCAGGCGCCAACCCCAAGGCGCTTTCCCGGACGTTAAGGCAGCCCAGGGTCAGCTCCTCTCCTTGCTAGGGGGCGGGCGGGAGCCTTTCCTTGGGTCTTGGACATTTCCCCGCCTTCATCCAGCCTGACTTCTCTACGGCGACTAGTTATCGGGCAAGCTGTCAGGGAATAAGGTAAATCTTGGACATTATTAGTACCCCCGCTGCGAATCAGGTCAGACGTTCTGCCTGCTTTTGCAGGCGCAGAAACAGGGTCGCCCCCAGCTGGGCCTCTCTCCAGCGCTCTGGCTTTAGGGCTCTAGTGCGGGCACTATGTAAATGAGGCACCTTTGTTTCTCCGCAGCTGCGTCCTGGCCTTGCAGCCACTGGAGAGGGCGCAGGCGGCATCCTTCCATACTCGGGGGCGTGGCCCCAATTCCAAGGCCTCCCAGCTGAACTGTGGCTCAGCAGTACTTGAACATTTCTTTTGTTTCTTTAGTTGCCCTTCTTTTCTGGGTCTTCTCGACCTCTGGTCCTGGGAAAGCTTGGGGAGACGTCGGCTCCAGACGGGGCTCAGGGCCGGGCTAGCAGTCCCTCTCGGAGTTTGGGGGCTTTGGCATATTCATGGAATCAATCCTCAAGCCATCACTTGTTTCTCATCTTCCGTGTAAAGTTTTTCAAGTTCTCGTCAGAATTAGCATTTAGAACGCCAGGAGCAAAGACAGCAACACAAACTTTCTCCCAAACTCCTGAGCAGCTTCTCCAAGATAGTCCTTTTCGAGGATCTGGGCATGTGGTAGGCCACTTCTTCCCTCCAGATATTTCGACCTAGCTTTTCTCTTAAGCATGCTAGTAAAAGCCTTTATTAAAAGATTTCTCCGGCAAGCTTCCCCTTCCCACCCTGCCCCCGCTGAGATATCCTTGGCACCAAGCCCTCCCTGGCCACAGGTCTGTTGCACAGCCCATAGGTAGTCAGTTACCTTGCTGTGCACATGCTGAAGGTAAAGGAAACCAGCTCAGGGACAGCCCAAGAAATAAAAACCTACAGCCTGAGAGGGAATGGAAAGGGTTCCTATGGAAATCCCTCTATTTACTGGACATCCCATGTGCTCCCAGATATAATAATTAGTAGCAGATGTACTACAACAACTAGGAGTGTGGGTGAATTGGTAGAACTTAGAAGCCTTCACTCTCAACAAGTTCTTTGAAAAGATTTTTCTTCCTTTGAGAGGTGAAGTGGGCGGGAGGAAGGAGTGGCTTTACATCTGGAATCAGGAAAACTGGCTCTAGGGAGGCGGGAATGGAGGAGTAATAGCGGCTACTGTCTGAAACAGATAAAGCCCGAACATCTGCTCAGCTGAGCTCAGGAAAGCAGGGGAGAGAAATCTTTCCAAGAATTGCGGAAACAAGGCCACAATAATAATAATAAAAATCTATTTTTTCACATAAGTTTTCACTTATTCTTAAAGCTTCACAGAATAACTCTGATGTGATCCATCAACAGAGGCACACTCATTTCAGAAAACGACTTTGAAAAATGATCTTCTCCTTCTCTAGAAATAGCTCCCCTTCTCCACCCAGACACATGGAACTCAACACATTTTCTGCCTTTGTGGGGTTGTCTTTCAGCAGTGAACATGGATTTATATGTCAGTAGACATTTCTTCAGATGCAAAAAGCTTTTTAGTTTAATTCAAGTGATCATTGCAATGTGTTCATTTCCTGAATTCTCAAATGACAATGTTTCAACATTTACTCATTACAGGGAAGTTAATGTGAATTACTCCCACACAAAGGAGGAACATACCATGGACCAAACATGGGATGTGTCAATGATTATCAGAGCCTTTTCAAGTCTGTTCACCATTAAATAAAGTGTGGTGTGTGGTGATGATGACATAATCTTTGATTTTCTTTTGATTAACAAAATTTCTTATGGAGAAAATGTTTTGCTCTTTTGTGGTAGAGATCTAGGTGAGAGGAAGTAATTTTCTCCCGTTCTTATGTCTGTTTTATTTCAAAATACATTTATTTCTTAGGAAATGTCAGTGTCCATTTTTGCACACGTAATAGAATGGAGTTCACTGTCTTTGAACTATGCTATACTTAAATTAATCTACTGCATCCATAATACTTGAGATTTGTGGGAGAGCCTAGATTTTTCTATGTAGGAAGATCTGATGTATTGAAGTGGAATTGTTGATTGTTTTGGGTGGTGAAGCTTTCTCTCCTACAGGCTTTCAATTTGTAGTCCAATTTTCAAGGTACTAGATGTGCTTCAAATGAATCTTAAACCCTAAATCTTAGCATGAAAGATAAGGTCAAAAGCTCCTAAAGGGAAGGAAGTAGGTGCATATCATCATCATTGACTAGTCTAGATTAAACACTGAAGGGGAAGATTTCAATCTGATAGCGTCATAGGGCTTCCTGTTTTTCTTTGCTGCTTCTGCTGACAATTTTGTAAGGTAATTAAATTGGCTGATTGAAGTCACTGTGGTCATAAGGCGATAAAGACCATTTGGATTTAATGGAATTTAAAACAACAGAGTACTGAACACAACCCTTACTGAACAAGAATTTTAATGGCCCATTCCGGGTACTGACTAAATAGAACGCCCTTAACAAGTTTAATCGAAAGGGCAAGGCAGACTAGCACTATGGTCAAAGATTGGGGAATTAAAATTATCCCTTTAAAAGATTTGTTAATGCATTATCAAGATTTAATGTAGGTTTAAAAGGCTTTCTTTAGACCTTTATCATATACTGTGAACCTAGGTTTAGGACCAAGTTTCAATAAACAAATAATTTTAAGAGTTTATATGTCTGTTTTATTTCAAAAACAAAAGACATTTAAAGTTCTTTAGGAGTGTATAGAGTGTTGAGGGTAAGTACTTATAATAAATCCTTTTCCATAACTAAAAATAACATATTTGACTTATAAAGTGTCATTATGGGTATTTTTTTTCTTATAAACACAGCTTGTTCGTAGTACAGAAACTGCAGGGATAATATAGAAATGATCTCCTACAGTTTCAAGAGTCATAGGTATTTGGTCTGTTTATGTTGTCTTTGAATCCTGTCCTTCCTTTTTTTTTTTTTTTTTTTTACTAAAACTTTGCATCCAGGTTACCATACTTTAATACATTCAGGTTCCTTCTGCTCCCAGGAAAAAGGGCAGTTCCTTGTTATATTGGGGACACTAAAGGAGAGTTAGTGCCAAGATGAAAGTCAATCCTTAGTCTTTCATAAAATTGTTCCCCCTGTTTTTTGTTTTGTGAAATTGTCTGTTACTCATAGTTGTCAGTCCTTTGACTATTTTAGAAAAAGCCAGAATCCACATTTTCATATAAAAATCTCCTAAATTTTAGTTGTACATCGTTTTAAAAATGATTTTAAAAATTCTGAGTTGACCAAACCAAAAGCACTCAGTTAGGTGGGATGTGGTCCCTAAGTCACCAGCTTTAACTCTCTTGCCCCACCCCACATTCCACAGGTTCTCTAAGAAACACCTGCTTTTCTCCTCATTGATCTCCAAATAAGTAAGGGTTATTTGTCTCTTGTCTCATATCTTTAGGGCCAAACATTTTATATTGCTGTAATTTCAAAGGGAAAAAATTAGCTAATCTGATAAAACTAATGTGAGTGGGAAGTTAGAGGAGACTTTCAAAATCTTGCTGTAGGGTTTTTTATTTTTCATTTTATATTTAGGCTTTGAGACTCTTCTCCATTTATAGCAGCATTCAAATATGGCACTTGCCTGCAGATTGATTTAAATCTTTAATTTCCTTAGCTAAAAACTAAACATTCTTCTCTGGATTTAGTAGAGAGCCAGGTCACTAGATAGCAGAGCTATGTGTGAAGATCTGAAAGGGTCTGAGGAGGTTGTGGCTTTCAGATATTTTCCCCAGTGATACATGTAATTCTGTCTTTCTTTATGGTTAAGGATTTGCCTTCTCCCATGGCCTTGTTTTAAGGCAAGCATATTGTGGAAGGGAGAACACATAGTTCCTAGACTGTAAAGTTAGGATGAGTTTATTAGATCAATCAATTCTGTCTGTAACAAAGATGCTCAGATACAAAAAAGAATACCGGGTGCCTAAGGGAGTGCCGAATGATTAACACTGAAGTGAAGGAGAAGCTGAGAAAAAGAGAGAAGTCAGATGCCATTTGATATACACAGTCTTTTCCAGATTTACTGCCAGATATCTCGATGCTTTGTAAATTGATCATTTAGCTTGTACCAGTCCAAATCTTTGGACATAAGTGATTATCTTAATAAGATGTCAATGATATTCTTACATTGACATATCTCCTTCCAATCAAAAGGATCTTTAAATGCTTTTCACTTTATAAATCATCAAGCTACTTTTCCATCATTGAACTTAAAGCAAGTATTTGGAAGGTGCCTCTAATTCCCATTTCTGTCTCTAGCTCAGTCTCACTCTGAGTCCTTCACCTTTCACAACGGGAATGTTGCTCAATTAAAATCCAACAAGCAAAGCAAAAATTAACGAAATGTTCTGTTTCAGCGTTTGGTCTATTTTGTGTTGTCTTTTTAATTTTGCCCCCCCCTTTTTTTTTTTATCAACTGAAGCTTCTGTATTCTGTACATATTATCATAGCCTTCAGTGCATTCAGGCCCTTCCTTGGCCAGAAGAAATGAAATAAAAACTCTCTCTAGATGAAGGAAAACTATAGAATCCAATAATATCTGAGACAAATGGGACTTTAGAGATCATCAAGTCTAGTATCCTGAGTTAGCCAAGGGCAGTTAAATAACTTTTTCTGGTCACTGCTAATTAGTGTTAGATTTTGGACCAAAACATGAATATCCTGGCCTCAAGTCTAGTGATGTTTTTCAGTGAATGATGCTATTTTTTCTGGTGTGTCTTTTGACTCTCTGTACTTTCAGTTTTGGTTAAAGCCACTGGTTCTGGTCACTCTCTTAGAGGTTTACCTACTTTGTTTCCTCCACCTTTTCTTTCATAGAACATTATCTCATAGAGCATTCCTTTTCTGTTTTTGTTTTTCTCCCCTTTCTTTAGCTCTTTCCATTCCCCTCTCCCATGACTACCAAGATCTTCTTTCCCCCTGTGTCCAAAGCTTTGACCATATTCATTTATTCAACAAATAGTAATTGAGTACATGTTATGTGTCAGGAAAATGGAATTCTAAGATTCAACTTCTGACCTTAAGGAGTCAAAGGAAAAAGACTCTGTGTGTGAGTGTGTGTGTGTGTGTGTGTGTGTGTGTGTGTGTGTGTCCAATTGAGTGTTACAGAGAATATATATATAATAGTTGTTTAAAGATTTTTGTGGGCTTGAATTTTTATAGGAGAGTTGGAGCTCTGCCTGGGACCTGTAAAAAAATTGTGTGATAGGGAAGGGGAGGGGGAATGCATCACTGCAAGAAAAAAGAAATTTAGGCAGAAATTAAGAAGTTAAGGTTTGGGAAAAAGAATGGATCAGCCCTATTAGAGGATAGAAAGGCCTTGCTTGTTCAGAACTTTAGTATTTAGGTTATTGGGTTTGGATTCCTGTCTATTGCCCCTGGAAAACCATCAAAGGTAAAAGGATGAGCTTGACTTCATCTTCAATAAGCAATCAAGTGGTTTCTCAGTCTGCTGCTTGCATTTTATGAAAAATAAGTAGATCTTCTTTCTCTGTCTACTGAAATAAAAGCAAAGGACCCATCTTTGTCCTTGATCATTGAAGCCTTTAACAAGTTCTTGGTCTGAGATCACAGATAGTTCTTAGGCAAAATTCTGAAAGGAAATAAAGGAATGTCTTTTTAACATTTGGCCAGGTGAAACAATTGAGCAGGGAAAAATTTTCAGTTAATCCAAAGGAAAAATACATTGGAGGACAATCTAAAAATACAATTAGCAGCTTTAAGGGATAGAATAAATTGCCTTCAAGGCATTCTCAGTGTTTTGTGTTTAATTCCAAAAGACCTCCATTACCTAAAATGTTATATATTGAAAATTATATATAATATATAATAAAATAATTTAAAATAAGAATTAAAAATTAATTAAAAATACTTTTATTAGAATAGATTTATTGTTAGTTATATTTTCTAGGTCTACATAAACCCAAGACCCCAGGCCCTAGATTTAGTTGAGTCATGCATTTTACTCCTGACATTGTCATCTAGTAGCTGTAAATTAAGGAAAATAATTAAATTTCACTGAGACTTGACTTCCATTTCTGTAGAATGGGTATTACTTGCTATCTGTTTAACTCCCAAAGATAATGTTGGAATTAATAAAAAAATGTATAGAACTCTGGGATTATTGGCAGAAAAGAACTTTTGGGATGGGCAGTGTAATTGTTTATTTACTGTGTATGTGTGTGTGTGTGTGTGTGTGTGTGTGTGTGGAGCAAAGTAAAATTTGTTATCACTCATGTACATTTCATTCAACTTCTTAAACTGTGTATAAACATTTTTAAAATTACCTTTTAAAAATTATTTTTAAGTAGTCTTTCTTGGAATGCCCCTGAAGCACTTGTAAACATGTTGAAAAGGACTTACTGACTAATAAAACAGATTTTCTTCTGATCTGATAGTTTTATAGAAGAGCAAGTCCATAATTTACTTTTCTACTTTAAACATCAAGAATTTAATGGGCATTATAAGATATCTCAAATATAAATAGGAAACACCAGAACCAAAAGCAAAAATCATGAGCAAAGAAATCATGCTAAATCCTGTGGTTAAGATTTTTCACCTTTTCACAACTGTATAGTTTTCTAATTTATGTTCACTTACATTTTCGGAAAAGGTGTGCCTGATTTCACATATACTTCACTCTTCATCCATCTGCTTATAATGAACTTTTAGCTATTATTCAAGTTTGGTAGATACACAGGTGACTATGTGATTCATTTGTGTTGATTTGGAAAAGTTTCACAAACGTTCATATTTGCTGCAGTTGTTTGGGGGTAGACAAGGGGGTCTTGGACTTTTCTATGGTTAAATCCGCATCTTTATCAATGAGCTTTCTTACGTAGGCCTTCTGGGGCTTACTATTTGCAACAGATTTCGGTACGTGCCACAAAGCTCATGATTCTTCTCTCTAAGGTTCATCTAACTTACCTTTAACTCTTTTTTTTCTAAAACCTAATTCAGTGTTGAAGTTATCTGCATAGAGGTGGGTAGGGAGAGATGAAGACACCAACCTATGCCACCAGGGGTGCCACGTTAGAGAACCTAGGAGACTATTTGAAAAGTGTATTCAACTTATAATACTCTTTTATAGATGGATTTTTTTTTAAGTTTTCAAAACTTTGGAATATGATGTTTATTAAGACAATTTCCTTCATGTTGAGCATAGTGAGATTTTGAGTCAGTAATTCCCAACTGTTGAGAGTAGGATGAAGGACAGGCAGTCTCAAGAGTTTTATAATGATCTAAAGGAAAAACGGGCTAAGTGCAAGTTAAAAATACTTTCCTGTCTCAAGTCTGGTTTTTGTTTTTCTGGAAGCAGTTCTGCATTGTAGTAGAAATGATGTTGGAGTATGTGAAGATATTGCAGAGTTCCTGCTTCCAGGGGGTGAAGGTCAGAGAAGTATTCCATTCAGTCATTTTTCTCTGAGAATTCTGAGTTGGTTCCTCAGAAAACCTTCCTGGAAACCAGGAGTGATATTCCAACCTCTCATCCTCAGCTTGTCCTCTAAGATGCATTTCTCTTCATTTTGTTGCCTCATACATCAACTATCCTTTAAAATCTAGTTCAAGTTTTGCTTTCTCTAAAAGGTATATTTTAGGTAGGGATTATGTAGGATAAATTCAAGCATTCGTAAGAAAATTTGTTCTGATCAATGGTTCCCAAATCTTGTTTCACATCAGAATGTAAGGAGCTTTAAATAATTTAAATTCCTGGTTCGCAAATTGGAGATTCTATGCTTTAAAATACTTTATTTTTTACAGTGGCATAGTTTCACAATTGCATAGTAGCACTTTTACTTTTCTTAAAAAACTCTTAAAAAAAGAGTTTTCTTAAAAAACTCTTAAGTAATATACTTAAAAGAAACAGAACATAACTCCCAGGCAGGTCAAGACTCAATCACTGAGCTTGATAATCCTAACAAGTTTTTGACCTCAAATCTTTAACAGTTCCTCTGTTTATAATGAGCATGTCTATTAGCTTTCTGGATTGGCAATTGATATTCACCACTAGGCAATGTAAAACAATGGGTGAATTTTGAGATAAGGGTTGTGGTTTTGATATTTTATCATTCCTCACAGAACACACACAGTGTTGGGCTTTCAGCCTACCACTTGAAGGGCTGACTGATTCTTTAAAACCAAAGCATTTAGAATAATTCATACTTATATAACCAACCCCATGGCCCAAAGAGATCTTAAATAGATGTTGTTTTACAAGTAATGTCTAAGATGATATATAGTTTTGGGATCTTTCCTTCTCGACCTCCGACTAAAGGAGCCCCTAATAGATCATTTTGAAATTTTGTTTTCCCAAAACGTATCAGAAACAAATTCCAGCAAATATGTGTTTTAATTGAGAAGACCTCTCAACTCAGTTGCTTGAATACATGTAAATGGCCCAGAATCTAGACTAAAAGAAGATTCCAGTCTAAGTGGTGTTCATTAGAAACCTCTGGGACAATACCATGACCATCCCCCACCCTTACCCCCACTGCTCTGATTATACTCTCTGGATTTTTGACAGGTCATGGTGTCAAGAGTTGAAATCCGGACACTGTCTTTGGAATGAAAACAGAATGCTCTTATGCATTTGTTTCAGGTGGACATTGTTAATAGTTACATATAATGCTTTAGTATTAAAACTGTTCATATCTTTATTTGTCCAAATTATTAGTAACTATTTTCAATAATTCTTGCTTACTGGGTAAAACATCATTTTATTAAGTATATCTCTATAATTTAACTTGCCACCTTGGAAATTTTATACACAATTATGTATAGGAAATACTTTATTGATGGTACAATTTAAAAGTAGCACACTTATAGATTGGTTAGAGATTCCAGTGTATTAAAAGCATAAACATAAGCTAATCATAATTTTAAGAGAAATATTGAATAAACTAATTAACTTTACTATTCCTCAGAAGTTTAAAACATTTTTTAAAATTTTTATTAAAAATTATTAGGGTGACATTAACAAAATTAAATAAGTTTCAAATGTATCTTTCCACAATAAGTTATATATATATATGTGTGTGTGTGTGTGTGTATATATGTGTGTGTGTGTGCGTGTGTGTGTGTGTGTGTGTGTATTGCATTGTGTGTTCACCACCTAGAATTAAATTTCCTTCTGCCACCAAATAGTTGACCTCTTTTACCTCCATCTGCCTCCCCACTCCATCCTCCCTCTTGTAACCACTAATCAATCCACTGTCTGTGTCTAAGAGTCTCTGTTTTTGTCATGTTTGTTTCTTGCTTTCAGTTTTATATCCCACATTTGAGTGATATCACATGGCTTTCAACTTTTCTGTTATTTATTTTGCTTAGCAAGATTATCTCAAGATCTATGTACATTGTCACAAATGGCAGTATTTCATCTTTTCTTATAGCTGAGTAATATTCCATTGTATATATGTATCATATCTTTTTTGTCCAGTCATCTATCATAGGACACTTTGGTTGCTTGTATGTCTTGGCCACTGTGAATAATGCTGCTATGAACATGGGTGTGCACATACCTTTGTGGATAAATGTTTTCAGGTTATTTTGGAAATACCTGAAAGAGGGATTGCTGGGTCATATGGTAATTTAATTCTTAGTTTTTCAAGAACCCTCTGTAGTGTTTTCTATAGTGCTGTACCAATTTTCATTCCTATCAGCAGTGTATGAGGGTTCCTTTTTTCCTACATCCTCTCCAACATTTGTTATTATTTGTCCATTCTATCATCCATTCTAACAGGTGTGAGGCAGTAGCTCATTGTGGTTTTGATTTGTATTTCCATAATAGCTATTGAAGCCAAGCATCTTTTTATATATCTGTTGGCCATTTGTATGTCTTCTTGGGAGAAGTGTCTGTTCAGGTCTTCTGTCCATTTTTTAATTGGATTGTTTGTCTTTTGTTGTCGAGTTGTATGAGCTCTTTATATATTTTAAATATTAGGCTCATATCAGAGGCATTGTTTGCAAATATATTCTCTCATTTGGATGGTTGCCTCTTTGTAATCGTAATGGTTTATTTTGCTATGCAGAAGTTCTTTAGTTTAATGTAGCCTCATTTATTTATTTTTGCTTTTACTTCTCATTTCTTTGAGATCAAATTCACAAAATCCTAAGTCCAAGGTTTATGAGTTTAGTACCTATGTTTTCTTCTATGCAATTTATTGTTTCAGGTCTTATATTCAGGTCTTTGATCCATTTTTAGTTAATTTTGGTGTATGGTAATAGAAAACAGTCTACTTTCATTCTTTTTCATGTGGCTTTCCAGGTTGTTCAGTACCATTGATTGAAGAGAGCTCAGAAGTTTTCTTATTTAGACTCAACTATGTTTACCAATATTTGTTTACATATTGTTAGTTTTTTAAATTAAAATAGTTCAGAAGGGATATATCAACTGATAGCATGCATATATGTAATTTCAAAACAGTTTATCATGGTGTGCAGTCTTCTGGAAGACAAATATGAAAAAATATGTTATATGGCATGAATTTCACAGTAAGTTTTATTCATACATATTAATCTAATTTTAGTTATAGAAGCACTATGCTTATAACCTTTCCATTTGTGTAGGATAAGTTTAAATATATGTAGTATATAAAATGTTCACACTAGAGAATAAAAATTAATAAATTTACATTTATTCAAGATAACTCATTTATTAGTTTTAAGTAGGAGTCTCTGACTTTACTAAATTTGATAGCCACACATAAAAACTAATGGAAGTGAATTTCTCAAATTACTTTGAATTTTATACACCTTTTATTTACTAATGGGCAGCCAGACTACACAGCATTTTTAATATAAACAAGGATAGATTCTTAGCTAAGATTTCAAAGTATCATATTTTGTAAGTGAACTGTGGAGAGAATATTAACCCTCAAATTTGTTTATTGTTCTTCTGTACTGTGTATAAGGCCACTAAACTTGAATACAAAAAAATAGCTATATATTAATAAGAAAAAGTTATATTTAGTATATGTAACTTCTCTACCTCTCTATTGTGGTGTTATTTATCAAGAAAGAGAGATACAGCTAAATTTGTTTACCAGAAAATAAAGTAAGCTTTACATTATTGTCATAAGGAGGATGCTGAAAGTTTCCTATCAACTCTTTGAATTTTGATTTTATTACTTATTTATATTGTCATTCAGTTCACTAAATGTTTATTCAGCATTGATATCTGATCTAGTTCCTTGATTATTGACATAACACAATAATTGGAAAGCAAGTAAAGTGAAAGTTTCAGTAAATATGAAAATTTTCCTAAAATGTGGTTGATTGTTTTTAAAATATATTACATGGTGGTTCCTAATGATACCCTTATTTTTTTTTTTTCTGAAGAAGCAAGATGTATACTTTTCAATTCTATACTATTGGTTCTTTTTCAATATTTAATTTCAATACCTTCCTTAGTGAACTTTAGGAAATTCACATTTAGTTAGATATAATTTATCAAAATGTATATATACATGGAGATGAGAGCAGGGAGAGAGAGGGCACATCTAAATTATTTTAAGTGTTTGTTTGAGTATGTATTAGGATGTAGATTCAGTGATATCACCGAAACAGCCCTTCCCTCCCACAAAAAAATAAGATAGATGTTCACTTCTCTCTTATATACAAGTCTAGATTTTGGCAGTTCAGGCATGGTATGGTAGATCTGCGGCCTTCACAGGTCTGTGCTGCTTTCAGTTCTCTATTCTGGCATCTATATCAGGCAGCTGGTGGCTTTTCTCATGTTCTAAAATGGAGCTCTAGTGATCTCTTGAACCTTCCCAATAGCAGGATAGACAGTTCTTGGATGTTGCACACACTATTTTGTCTTACATCCCTATTGTTAGAAACTTATTCACGTGGATACTCCTGGGAGCACAGGAGGCTAGAAATTGAAGCCCCATTGCAGGAAATGTTGTGCCCAGATAAAAATCTCTGGGTCTATTCCCACAGATGACATGGAGAATGAATATTGAAGTCTCTACTTCTTGCTTCTTCAGACATTTTAGAAAGAAGCTTTTTAGAGTTTTTACCTTATTTTTATCATCATAAAGTAATGCTTTGTAGCCCATTTGTAAAATATGGAGAAGTATATAAGTGAAAACAAAACTTCTCATAGTTATGTTATTCAGCAAAACCAGTTATCATTTTGTTTTTATTTACTAGCTTTTCAAAGTTAGGACAAATCAAAAATATTTTGGTCAATTATAAGAGCAATATACTTTTATTATAGAAAATGGACAATATATAGAAAATTTTAAAGAAAATAAATATCCATTACCTCACTATAAGTGACATTTTGAGATTTATCATTGAATTTTACTATACACGTTTTGTTACTTATTTCACTTAATGCTTTACTATGAATATTTTTCTGTAATCAAGTATTTTTATGTAACAGTATTTAACAGTGTGTGACTTTTCCTTACATAGATATTTCTCATTATTAACCATTTCTTCTATTATAGGGTCATGAGCTTGGGTTTTGGATTCAGACATACCTTGAGTTTGCACCTGGGTCTACTACATTTGAGCTATATGATGGGGGCATGCTGCTGAATCTTCCCAAGTTTTTGTTTCCTTACCTGTGAAATGAGAATGATATTATCCTCCCTAGTTATTCTTGAGATTTAAAGAGATAACACATACATAGTGCTTAGTGAAGTGCCTGGTACATAAGTACCTAATAAGTGTTAACATAATCAGTCCATCAATCAATCATTTGATTTTGCCTAACAAAGTACTTGTCAACATTTAATTAATTTTGCCACACAGAGTACTTGATTTCTGTAATTGTTTCAGGTTCCTTTGGATCAGATGCTTCTAAACCTTGTACTATTCTCAAAAGGGTGGTTGGACTCCACAGAAGTCCTCTGAGGTCTTTCAGGCCAGTGGGTGCTCTTTAGGAATATGAGGGTCCAGTGGATCAACCTGAACCCAGAAGACCTTTAGATAAGTAGCAGAAAAATAGCACAGCATTTTTGTATAGTTGTAGGCCTGGCCCTCCCTTCTTGCTTCTGTGGATGAGGATGGCCCTTCATTCTTTGTGATGAGGTTAGGGCAGGGAGGAGCAGCAGCACTTTCACAATAGTCCTCTCTTTGCTTTCTGATTTACTAAGCAAATTCCAGGTGTTTTACTTGTTAATCACATTATCATCTCTGATGCTTATTTTCTGTAGGAAAATAGAGTTGTTTGGGGCTTTCAGGAAATTAAATTGAACTTCAAAAGCCTCTTCCACATAACAATTAACATTTTGAAGTGGGTAATTCCTCACGGTTTGTTGTTGGGTAGTTTACCCCATTGTTTTCTTTAAAAGGCATACTCTTAAATAGATTTATTTGTTCTATTTATTTGAGATCATATTTTTAAAAGCTGGGCACATTAAGCCTTCATAAATCCCTAGTGAAATGGTATAAAAATGTGTGCTGGAGCCTTGGATGCAGACTAATGCTGTGATCTACTGAGTGGGAAATTGGAAGTGATTATTTTGGGTTCTATATTTGAGAAGAGGCTACATCACTGAAAAGAGGTACCTACTGGCCAGCTCAGAGAGAAGAAAGTGGTTTCAATGTCAGTGCAGCAAAAATACATGAGAGTGATTTACACTGTGGGAGAAGATGAATTTCCACGTGCCTGGTTTTCATCCTTTGATATAGTCTGTATAACCTCAGTATAGATATTTTTAGCCTCATTTTAATAAGACGGGGTCTGTGTGTTGCCACTCTGTACCCTCCTAAACATCCCTCCTCTGGTTACACTGATGTGCTCTTCTTAACCTTTTAGGTTTCCTTTCAGTTCCGTATTGTCTGATTTGCTGGCACATGGATACAGCCACAGTGGAATTTTAAATTTTGACCACTCCACTTCCCCCAAAAAGGATGGGGGTGCAGAAGTCTCTTTTGAATATTGACATGCATCAGCCGTGGAGAGATGTTCATCCTTGGGGAGAAGTTTACAAGTTATGAGAACGACAACCTGTTGTTAATAAACTACTATTGCCAAGAGCTCGATTTACAGACTGATCTGGAAAAGGTATGATTAGAAAGTTTGGTTTTCCAGAATCAATTTCTCCATTTAGAGGGTGCGTAAACTAAAGCAAGTTACTCAGCCTTCAAGTCTTATTTTTCTTATTTAAAAAATAAGGATAATAGCACTTTACTTTATGATTCTTGTGGGGCTTAAATGAAATACAATCCTTGCATTCAGAAAGCATCCAAAAAACATCCTTTCTCTTTTTGTTATCCTAAAACTAAATGTGGAAGAGCTGTTGAACAATAGGTTAGCTCTATATTTTGCAAGAGCCTGTCTATCAAATGCAGAGTTCTGTGTGTTTATTGACTACTCGCTTTAGCTTCCATGCAGCTGAGATACAAATTCAGCCCAAGGCTTTTATCCACAGATCTGAGAAGGGGAAGGCAGGCACCTGTAATTACAGTGGCAGTGATGAGTTGCAACTAAATTGCATAGTATGTTAAGGCTTTTCTCTGCTGCTTGACTTGGGTATAGCTGGGAGTAGTAAACAGTATTTTAGCAAGTATTTGTCTTTCTATTATCCATCCTAATATAATCCTAGGATCTCTGTACACAAGCAAGAATTTTTTTTTGTTGCTCCCTGGCAGCAGATAAAAGGGCCTGTTTTTATAAAGTGGTTTGTGCAAAGTTTAACAGCTCTTTCATGGACTGGTACTAGATTCCATATGGTGGGGTGGGGTGAAGATATTTTTCCCACTGATGTTTGTAAAATTTTAGATTCAAGTTTCCATGAATAAAAATCCTGCTCCACAGAAATTTAAGTCTCTGAGCTTTGCAAATGCTTGTTTCTTGTTTCTTCATTTTCTTTCTTCATGTTGATCTGTCAAGAAGGCAGCTGTCCACCTAATTTTTCCAAGGAGTGTGAGGGGGTAGTTGGGACTTGCTGTGGGGTGTAATAGTTGGGCACGTGAGGGGAGGGAGAGAGTAGACACTTTTGTTTTTTCTGCTAATCCTCTTTCCTCGGTTACTCTGTTCCTCTTTCCCTGAATTCTCATAATGGAGGTGCCATTGTTCTCAACATCAGTTGAATGTGAAATGGCTACTCTATACAGCATCTACAGAATGATGTTTGTGAAATCTAAATGAAAATGAGTCCCCAAACCCAGATTATTTTCTATTCTCTCTCATCTATTTGAGTACCCCAGTCACAGGGTCACTCTGACATGCCAAGGAGATTTGCAAAGTTCACTGAAATTTATTGAATGTGCTGTTTTTAATATGGTCATATCTACATGATTTCACTAGCCTTTAGAGCAGAGATGAGTCTCAACTAGCTGTGCCCAAGTTAGGAAAGAAAGCCTATTATACAACTTATATTGTTTTCCTTCTTACTTACCTTTCTCTGACTCATCCCTTCCACATAATGGACAGCTGTCATGCTGTGTCTCTTTTCCTCTTCTTTAAGCTAGGCAGAAAGCTGGTTTTACTTCTCTTACTTTGTTTTATCACATGATTCTTTGTATGATCTTTTCCATCACCCTTCTTTTTCCAGAACCCACTGCCATTTCCTTCTATCCATAATTATCCTATTTTCATTGTACCTTTTTTCCTGTTTGCATAGCGAGTAGCTTTTTTTAAAAATAATCAACATCTCATGCAGGCTTGTGCAAAAAGGCTATGAGGTAATGGAGGCATTTGGGCCCTTTGCTAATGCAGAAGGATGCCTGAGGTCCTGAGACAATGACTGTGCAGCTACAGTGATCACATTTTATAAACTCTAAATCAAAACACTGTTGTGATACCTATGGGTGGATTTATAGAGACAGTGGAATAGTGTGGTTGAAACTGCGACTGTTCACTACATACTATATAACTAAATAATTGTTGCGAAATGCTTTGATTTTATATGCATTTATATACAGTATTTATTTCATCTGTATAATAAGTCTAAGAAGTAGATGCTGTTAATTTTTCACTGATGAGAAAACAGGCTAGAAAGGGTAACTTTTTCCAAATGTCCTGAACACTGAGACATATAAGGCCAGGTTAGACTTTGTACACTAAGTCTGATCTTTTCATTATAACTTTTGGTTGAATTCAGTTGTATTTTGCTACCCTTTGACTGGGATGTGAGATTTTCCAAACACACTGTTAGAACTAGCTCAGGGGTTACGTGCTGTTGAACAAGAACACCTTCCTCAGCATGAAGAACTGCTGCTCTTCTGAACTAACTCCCAAGTAGCCTTTCCTAAGTCTGATTTGCTTCTTACACAGAGAAAACACATAGACGAACATGAGTCATTCTAATTTCTAGAGTGTGGTCTGATGTGAAAATGATAACAATAATTGTGAAATTAATAATAGTGATGATGATTACTCTTTACTGAGTATCTGTGTCATGCCAGATACATGGGTGCTTTTCACATATCCCATTCAATCCTGATAACAAGTCCATCAGCCCCTTTATTGAGATGAGAAAACTGAGGCTACAAGCAGATACATGATTTACCTGAGGCTCAACACCTAGCAAGTGTCAAAGTGAGAATTTAAATACATTTCTGTCTGGTTCCAGAGCCAATGGACTCTAGTCTGTCACTTATGCTGGCTATGAATGGGTGTAAGCTCAAGAAAGAATATAAGTGTCTGTATTATATTCCTTCATTCATACATGTTAATAAACATGTTAAGTTGAGTCATACAAAATTGCTAATACTTAGCCATCTTGGGCCAACAAAAATGGCCATTGCATGTGGCTTAATGCAATAGTTCTCAAAATGTGGTCTCTGGACCAGCAATAGCAGTAACATCTAGGAACTTGTTAGAAATACAAATTCTCAGATCCCATTCCCAATCTACTGCCTCTGAAACTTAGGATAGGGTATAGCAAACAGTGGTTTAATAAGACATCCAGGTGATTCTGACATTCACTGAAGTTTGAGAACCACTGGTTAACCTAATACATTCATTCAGCAGCTTACTCTATGCCAGATGCTGTATTAGCCACTGGATTTATAGCATGAGCAGAAATGGGCTTGGTTCCTGCTTTTAGAGTTTATCCTTTACTGGAAAAGACAAAGCTTTGAGAAGCACAAATATTGAGTTATTCTTATTAGTGGTATTTGCATTTTATTAGAGTTTCTAAATCTCTGCCAAAAGACTGGAGTATTCAGAGACAAAATTAAAGTGAGAAAGAGTTGTCTCCTCATCACATGGGTGGGCAAGACCAAGTGAGACAAACATGGGTCCAGGGATGAGGGTGTGGGAACACCATCAATCCCAGCACCATCAATCCCAGACATTTTGGCCCTTTTTCTGCCTCTTTCCTCATCCTGCCTTCAGGGGTGGCTTTGTTGCCTGTTTGAGTCTCTTTCAGGTAGGAGGAGTGCAATTAGTCCACTCTTCAGCCTGTGACAACTAGTAATGTATGAGGTAGGACTAGGTCAGCCTCCAGCCAGCTGGTTCATTCAGCTACTGCTCTGTTGCTACCTCTTACTCTAAGGAGCTTCGTTTGTTGGAAGATGACAAGGTCCCAGAGAAGGCTTCATTTCAGAACTTTGTCTTTCTCTCTCCAGTATTTGTGAAGCATAACATACAGGATGGCTCTGCCTTTAGCATTCTAGAGGTTGGTCTAGGGTACAGTCACAGAGGTAAAAGGAAGAAGCAGCAAGTGGTGAGTGGGTATGAAGAGCAGAGAGTGGGACCTCCTCATTGCCCGTGTCTCCCCCAGTCTGAGGGGTGTGCTTCTTAATACCTGTCCATTAACCCTTTGTCATCCCAAAAGGAGACGTTCCTGATACTCTTCCATTTACTCAGGCATGAATCCTGAAAGTTTAAAGAACATTACTTTGCTGAATAATATTTTGAAGTTAGATTCATCCTGTGTTTATATTTTCTTAATTTTTTACTAGCCAACTTTTATAAGTAACACTGAAGTACAAATAATGTAGCTTGAATAAACCCCTGCTTTTAAAAAAGCATCCCATTTGTGCCAGCAAGTTCCCAAAGAAAAGGAAATAAACATCTGTTGTATGTTCTCTTTAAAAAACAAAAAACAAAAACGGGGATTTTAAAGCAATCTCAAGTAAATGAGCATTGAATCTCACTTGGATTCTCTTCCTTTCTTTGATAACAACCTAGAAATAATTTGACAGCAAATTTAATGATGAGATTAGAACCTGAAGGTATGCCGAGAGAGGGAGGCTACTTTGTGACAACTTAGACTTTAAATACCAAGGCTCTTTTTTTTTTGTGACATTAAATATGTCGTTCCTATTATTAATACTTAATTTAAATTAAATTCCCAAATGTAATTCCAGCCTTGTTATAGGAGAAATAATTCACATGCACAAATAGCAGCAATTGTGTATTTAGCAAAGGCAAGCCAAATGCTTATCGTACATCAGGAACGGAAGACCCACCTCTGAGAATTCAGAAGAGTGTTCACATAATCAACACAGGTTTTTACCCAATTGATTATATTTCCTCTGCTGTTACTGAGGTGGGAGAAGAGGGGGGAAAGATTCTAAAGGTTATGAAATCAATGGAAGCTGTTCTTAGATTGAATTATTTGCTTGAAATCAGGATTCAGATTCTTCTCATCTCCTGAAAAACAAATCGTATTTTTTTTTCCTGGAGTCCTTCAGAAATTCCCAGAGTATGTTCAAGTATTACATGAATAATTCATTTTACTCACTACACATTACATCACTTAAAGGCTTCGGCCAGTATCCTCTCCTAGGGGAAACTAATTTGGAGCATCATTATGACTCTGATTTTACAGTGTTTAGAGGTTTTATGACTTACCTGATGAAGTCCTTCTTTCTTTTTTGGTTCTTTTAGAAGAACATTTCAAGTTTAAAATTTCATTCAGTAAATTCTTGGAAGGAAATAATCCCAGCCTTTCATATTTATTCCATCCACCCTTATTCCTGAATCTAAAGAAAAAAGAAAAAAAATAGACAAGAGACATTTTTGAGTATAAATTTAATCTAGTGCTCACAAATATTTTCTTACCATTGAAAATCAAATGACATGATTTTAATGTTATATGTATATTTCTCCCTGAATTATTCAACATTGGAACACAACCAGGAAAACTAATTATGTGAATATATATGTGGACATTCAACATTGGAACTCTTAGAACTCTGTATGGAGCCTTTTGTGTATTTTCCTTGAATTAGAGAATTTTTTTTATAGCTCTTATGGGAATTCATATGAACCTTCAGGTTGCTGTAATACCTTAGCTCTCTCTTAGCTATAATTTATTTAACATGGGATTTGTCCTACTAGAGAGCAGATGGGCTTGTGCACTAGATAGCACATGCTAAATATAAAAAGTTTGAAGGCAAAGCTGACTATTCAGCTCACTCCACCAATAAACTTAAGTCGCCGCGCCTTTCTCTTTTTATCAGTCCACAACCCCACAAGACATACCCTTGGCCATATTAAACACCCTTAGATACTTCAGGTTGGAACTAGGAAATTCCTCAATGTATCTATAACATACACCACTGAGTATCATTCCTAGACAGAGTTGGTTTTAAATATCTAGCGGGAACCTCATTTTACTCACATGGATGGGCCAGTTAAGCTTGTTCTTAAGTATACTTTAAAAAGTCCTAGTAGGGTATCCTTAAAAAAGGAAGGAAAATGAACTTCATTTTTCAAGGCACTTCGCCAATATGCATATGAAAAGATGTTCAAGTTTACTAGCAGTCAGGGAAAGGCAAATTGAAAACAAGTGATATATCACTTCACACGCATCAGCCTGGCAGAAAATAGAATAGAGCTATAGCATCTCTTGCTGGCTGGGATGTGGGGGAAAGGGTACTTTGCTAGGAAATGTAAAGCATTACAGCCTTTTTGGAAAGCAATCTGGCAGCATCTATTAAAACTAAATATATACATGCAAGTTCTGTACTCAAAAGATCCTGTCCCATAGAAATAAAAGTGATATGTGTGAAGACATAAGTAAGCAAATGTTTATTTCAGTATTGTTTGTTGTGGTAAAACAGAAGTGGAAATACAGTAAATTATCAATAAGAGGAGAATCATTGAATAATTATGATACATTTATGCCATGTGATATTATATAATTATTAAAAAGAACAAATCAGGACTATACCGGATGACTTAGGGAGCTTTCCAAAAGGCACTGTTAAATGAGAAAATGAAAAAGTATATATAAAAATACATACAAATACCTACATACATTATAGTACATACATAATACTTTCCTCATTTTTTTTGTAAAACAGTGACAAAAATCCCTGTGTAAATGTATATGTAAATGTATATGTCATATGTCTGTCAGTATATTGTGTGAGTTTTTGTGTATATGTGTGCCCATACATTGATAAGTGTAGCTTTGTATGAGATTATATGAATACAGAGAAAAAACTATTGATTATTAACATATATGCTTGGAGAAGAGGCATGGATATACATGGGAAATGTGGATGTTAATGGGAAGACCATAGGGAGGAATCGAAAGAGAAAAAGAAGGAGAAAAGGAAGAAGATACATGAGAATACTTATGCATCTACATAAAGTGATGTATATGTGTCATCACGTGCATAAGTGATGACATGGAGACAAAATAAACATGGAGAAAAAAATGGAAAAATGAAAATATTCCTGGAAGAACTCCATCATTTAAAGCTTAGTACATATTGGTTTAATCTGGTTGTTTGACTTTGACAGAGGATAGAGAAGAAAGAAGTGATTTTTAGGTATTGTACATTAGGAGAAAGTGAGAGCAGGTCAAATGGAATATGGAAACAGATGGGATTTTGAATCTTGAAGAGATGATGAGGTGGGAAAACAGGGACAGCTTTTCTCTATTTTGACATTTAACTGCATTTGGCCCCTTTAAAAACAGACAAGCTGGCTCCAAATTAAGTTGAAGAAATCTTGATTTACATAGCTCATTATACCTATTTTTGTAGAGCAGCTCACAAATCCATGTTAGTTTCAACATTCATAGGGAATTGGGTTCCTTATGAACTCGGACAACACTGAACTGTCCATTATTTCTCTTAAATGAAGTTTTCACTAAAGCTTTGACTGCTTGGACAGTCTGAATCCCTTCCTATGTGAAGTTTCCTCAAATTTGGAATGCAGACTAGCTGAGGTAGTGGGAAATGTCTAGAGCCAGAATAAAACATACAGATTACCCATGAGAACTTGATTTTGCCTATAGAAAATATATATATATGGGGGTTGTTACTATTTTCTGAAAAGAAACAGGAGGTCCAATTTGCAATAAAATACTTAGAATTAATAGCAAGTGCTATGAATTTTACTGGTCTCAAGTTTTTACTGATCCAACATCAAAATTAGTAGAAACATCAGATGCAGTCATTACAATTGATTATATTATTAGTAGAATAATTAGTTATATTAATGTTGACCAGTGTTGGGTTGTACCATTTCAAATATGTAATAATATTGCATAAAACATGGAAAATTGGGATAGTGAAATAAGTTTTTCATAAGACTAACATCTCACACAACCACCAATAGTATTTCAGCACATTCTGTTCCTTTTTTCAAGAGGCATCCTTTTTATCCTCAAAAGATCCTGTCCCATAGATGTTTACCCTGACTGTGCACAATTTTATCTATTTTTTTAAGTTCATAACATTAGTTTGAAACTTTTATTGACATGAAATATAAGATAGAGTTTAAAAACAGCAGAACATGTGTTTGAAGTCAATTCTGTGTATCACAGGAAAATTTAAGATAGCTTTGTTCACTCCTCCTCTAGACCTTTATTTATTTGTATTTCAAAATTTATTTTAATTAGTTAATTAATTAATTATTTTAATGGTGACATTGATTAATAAAATTTGGTAAGTTTTAGCTGTACATTTTAGCAATAAAACATATATATATATATATATATATATATATATATATATGTATATATATATATATATACGCCTTACTGCTAAAATGTATGCCTTACTGCTAAAATACTCTAATTCCTAATTTAAGTCTTCATAGTCTTCTGCTTTATCTTTTAAGAGACACTATAGCTCCGTGCCTAGGGAGGGAGATTCTGGAGCTATGCTTAACTGGCATAAAACCCTAGCCTGCTACATTGTAGCTAGCCCTATTACTTTGGACAAGAAAATTTTTAATGCCTCTGCTTGTCTCTGGTCTGTGAAATGAGTAATATAATAGTACTTACCACACAAGGTTGTGGTAAAGACTCCAGAGTATCTTTTAGATACTAAGCACTCAAAGAGTATAGTCCTTTTTATATTTGATACCTGACTGTTTCTCTCTAATCTGTCCTATACACTATTGCCAGATTGATTTTCCTAAAACACAGTCTTACTGCTACTGATTTTCATCCTCTTCTTCCCTCTCAACCTACAAACCCTATACTACTGCTTCCCAAATAAAATCAACTCCTCGGCTGGCATGTGAAGTCCTATGTAACCAGCTTTTAAGAACACTTCACAGTAGTCCTGTGCATGTTAGACAATCCAAACTACATGCTGTTTTTTCTTAAAAGGCCCAGTGTAAGGATGATATATATTTAATATCTCATATAGCACAGGCACAGATCAAAAGTTGGAAGGAGTCTTAGGGAGCCCTACTGTGCCATGACTTAACCTTTCAGTTTACTCAATTGCAGGAGGCCCTGTGAGAACGTTCTTTGCAGCTGGAATGTCAGGAGAGAGCTGGGAAAGGTTGAGGCAGAGGCCTGTTACTACTTGCACTGGAAGTGTCTCAATATTTTGACAATTTCTCTAGTCCAACTGAAGCATACCAACTAAGTGTCAGCCCTGGCCAGGTGCATTCTTCTTGACTTTCTTCCTCTTGTTCATTGAACTTTTGTTGAAATTCCTACTAATTCAAGAAGACCTAGATGACATATCACCTTCATTCTCATTGCTTTACATTTCTAAAATTCCATAGTACTTCTAAATACCTTTATTTTGGAAATTACATGTCTGTCTGCCTTTCTTTTTTGTAATTATACTTGAATGTATATAACTAGGCAAGGTTATCTAAGTAGATAGAACACCTGCTTAAAGGCAGAGATTGTAAGCTTTTCATCTCTTCATTCATACCCTGGTGCTCTTATCCTAGTGAATAGCCAGTCAGTATTTCCTGGGTAAATAACTTTGAACCAGTACTAGTTAATACTTTTTAATTTTTTTTCTTGATCAGGAAAGTATCTGTGCTCCCTAGTACTTTTGTACATTGATTGCAAATTATTGGATTTGAATTATGGTAGTATTTTGTATCTGAGAACTTTGTGAAGAAATAAAAATCTGAAATGTTTTGTAAAAGTAAATGATTCATTTAAGTGAATTGATCAGTCTGTCAATTTGTCTATAATTTATTTATTCATCCATTATAATAAATGCTAATAATTCATAACTAAAAGATATTGGTAGTCTTATAGCTGTTGTAAAATTTCTAGGATAATTTAATGTATCAGAGGCAAAATATAACATTTTTTTAAAGAATGAGTTTTGAATGCTTTTCTAATTTTTATCCCTCTGAGTTATCTACTTAGGAAGTGGTTCTGAAGTCATCTTTTGCTCAAGAAAGATATCTTATTATGAGGTTTTTCTTTAGTTGGCTTATTAGAAATTAATACTTCTGTTGAAAGTAATACTCAGTTCACATTTTACATCTATAAAAAAAGTCACTAATATTTTTTCATGTGAACCAAACCAACATATGATGACTTCTGAATATGAATCATTGACATTAAAAATAAAACAAAAAATCTAGAATTCTGCTGAGCTTGATTACCTTGTTGTCAACTCTATTGGTTAGTTAACACCCTGAAAATTCTTTGGTACAGCTTCAATTTGTTCACATACAGCTTAGTTATGTTGCTTTCCATACTGAAGTGAGGGAAATGCATTTTATTCAAGGTAGCTATTTTTATAGCATAAAATAAAAAGAACAAAAATTAGATTACATTTTTTTTTTTCAGTCAGTTGTCAACACAAAACAAAAAACTTAAAGCTTTGGTCATTAAAAGATAACATTTGGAAAGTAATTTAAAAAAATCTTGGTAGGATGGGATATTGCTTTATAGTAATTCTTATTTTATTTTTAAAAAGCCTTTGGTGACTTTGATAAGGTTTGAGAAAAACTATATTCAAATCAGAAAGACTTCTTATAGTTATGTAAGGAAATTGTTAACATTTTCAAGCAATTTTAAAACTTCCAACTCTTAAAAGAACCAAGCATAAAATTCATGCATTAGTGTTTTTTTTTTTAAAAGGAGAATTTATAAAACCATAGAGTTTAAAAGCAGAGAGTAACTTAAAAATCATTACGCCCAATACTTCAACTTCCTCCCCTCTAGGGAATATGTCAGAGCAGTCGCTCACCAGCATTAGTCTATGGGTGGGTGTAGCAATTAGACTCCTACCTGTATCTCCCAACACCCAGTCCTGTGTTCTTTTACTGTGTCACATTGTCATCTTTAAGTTTAGTTTATGATTGTTCTTTCTCCTCTCAAATTCTTAGGCTTCTTATTGGAACTTGCTACATTGTAATTCTAGAATAAAACCTTGTGGAAAATCAAATGGCTTCTTATTTACCAAAATGAAACATGTTTAAATTTGTACCTCAGCCAGAGTCTAAAATACTAATTTGTGCATATTGGTGTGTGTTGCCATTTCACTGTAAGTTCTCTGGGGAACAGTAAAAGTCTTGATGACCTTGGTGTCCCCAACAGCATCTTGTGGGAATAACACTTGAACAGGATCAGATCTTTTTTAGTCAAAATGCTTCAAAAGTAGTTATTTTTAATTCAAGCACCATGAGAACCTCAATTTTGTAAGTAGCATATTAAAAAGAGAACAATGTTGCAGATGAAAGAGAGAATTCACATAGGTCCAGGAAAAATGATACCCTTGTCACCCCTAAATGTTGCACTAATTCTTAACTAAAGAGAGTTGTAGTGCACACCATAACTATGTATATACTGTCCTTCTTCCCTTGTATTTTGTATAGGGCAGTTCACAGCTGTGAGTCAAAATGATGGCATAAGGACCACAGAGCTCTGATAATAGACCAAGAATGATCTTGGCAGAGCACTGAAGAGCAGTTACTACTGAGAGTCTAAAAAGAAAGTGCTAAGTAGATAATTAACATCTTCCCTCTCAGTGGCAACCTGGAAAAGTTCTTGGTCAGGAGCCATAAAAAGGTCTCAGGCCTGTAATAAGAGGAAAAAAAGGTAAAAGACTTTCTCATGGAAAGGAGAGTTTTTTACCTTTGGTGTGTGTGCTTGGTGTGTTTGTATATGTGTGGATAAGAGTGTGTGACCCAATAAACTTATTATTAACCAGAGTAGAAATTGTCTTTAGCATCTATTTGGCCATTTGAAAATGAGATACATGTTATCACTTTGTTACTTGGCCTATGCCATGAATACCTTAAAATTATTGATTTAACATTCTTTGTAAAGAGGAAAAATTTCCACCACTGAATTAGGTTAGGGACATAAGGTTTCCTGCACATGACAGCACTGCTTGTTTAGTGTTAGCTCCATGTAAGTTTTCTTCAGACACAGACAATCGGCAGTAGGAGCTGTGTAACTGCTCCATGTGTCATGCTCCCAACAAAACAGAATTTATTAGAAAGCAGCATCTCCATTCTCTTCTGCTTTCTACATACAAGAAGCTAATAATTCATTTTGAGCAATTGCTAAAGAAATTAATACTCTCATGCACAATTAAGAATCTTGTGACTGTGTAATTGTCATTCTTTTCATTAGGTCCTGTCCTGCTCCTCCCTAGATATCACATTTCCTGATAAACTAATTTGCACTGTGGTATCAGATTCAAAGATTGGATTAAGTAATATTTCCTGCTCAAAAAACATTCAACAACGCTCCACTTTGTATATATTTATTAAATACCTTATGTGGTATAGGAATACAAAGATGAATAAGGTTCAGTCCCATATTCTAGTATTCTAGGGGAGGAGATTGATACTTATGCATTGCGGGTGATATTTAAGGATAATAGTGCACTTTTCTTTTGCCTTTTTGGAAAAAAATTTATTTATCCTAGTCTATCAAGTCATCCATCTGCTTGGGTGTTGGGGGGCGGTCATGATTAGAATTTGTTAAGAAAAGACCATGATAATATTTATGTCCCTCAAGAGTAGGATTAAGGAGCACAGTAATAACATACAAACTGGACTATTTTCTTGAAAAAAGATCTTTTAAATATCCTTTTTTTTTTCCCTTTGGCAAACAAAAGACAACTGAGTGTGAAGGGGAGAACTTTCTCACTATTAAGGCTTTATAGAGCCATAGAAAAAGATGTGAAACAGAGGAAGGAAAAAACCACCCCCCTTCCAGACTCTATGACTTTAAGGAGGCTCATTGTAGTCAGGCTGAAGGGACTTGGAGGTTGAGTGTTTGAGGCACACTGAGTTGAGAGCTGTGGGTCTTTCACATCAGGACAAGGTGATCTAAGACATAGGCTGTGAAAGGCTTTGGGATAAGCAGAATCCCAAGTGATCTTTTCTGTATATTGGAGGTAAAAATAACTACTCTGGGGGCTGTTGTGTAGGTCAAAAGTTATGTGAAGTATCCAGTAAAGTGCTTGGCATCTAGAAAATGCTTGAGAAGTACAAGTAGCCTTCATTTTTTCCCACTTTGCCTTCCGTCAGGACTGAATAAAGTAACTTCCTCAAGTTCTGAAAAGATTTGAAAAACAAAGACTTATCTGGCTCCCTTTATTTTTTAGCCTTGTGACCCCGAGTAAATTGCTTAACCTCTTTAAGCCTCAAATTCATCATCTATAAAATGAGGATAATATTAGTAACTACTTTATAGGCTAGTGATAAGGATTAAAACAGATTACATAGAAAATGGGCTTAGCCCAGTGCCTTGTATGTGGTAAGGATGTAATAAATGTTTATTATGTCTTCTTCATTGAAGAGAAATACCTCAGGCACTTAATTTTTTTCTTATTTTTTAACTCTGTTTTCGTATGCTGAGGAACATAATATATAGCTTAGTATTTAGACTTCCATAACAGAGCAGATGGTCCATGAGGATGAGAAATTTATTTATTTGTTTGTTTGTCTGTTTGTTTATTTATTATTTCATATTACTTTCAGTTATACACTACATTGGTTAGACATTTATATAGTTTACGAAGGGCTCCCCTAATTACTCTATCACTCATCTGGCTCTACATGTAGCCATTACAATACTATTAACTATATTTCCTATGCTGTACTCTATGTCCCCATGACTATTTTCTAACTACTAAATAGTTATAAAATTTTGTACTTCTAAATTTTATACTTCTCCTGTGCCTATTTCATAACTCCCAATTTGTACTTCTCTATCACTTCACCCTTTTCTCGAGGCCCAAAAAACTCCCTACCCTGTGGCATTGCCCAGATTGTCCTCTGTATTTGTGAGTCTGTTTTCATTTAGTTTGTTCCTTTTGAAGAACTTTTTTTTTTACTCTAGAATCTAGAGGTGAGTAGTGTGATTAAAAGAGAAAGCTCTACATTTATTGCCTACTTTTTCAGTCAACCATTAATGATCACTAGTATCTTATGCAAATTACTCCCAAGAGTAGCTTAAAGAATAGTTTATGAGTCTTGCAGGCCAGGAATAGATCTTAAAATAGTGACTAGAGTTTTGAAGTTGCTCTTTAGTATGCTAGGGGAAACAGTGCATGACCCAGCACAGCAACACAGTGGCCCCAGATTTTACTGTAACCCACTGATACAGGGGTATGTATGTGCTGTATGAATTAAATATTAAATAACATCTGGCTGTGTGGTTTTTTAGACACTGACAGGCAAATGGTAGAAGGTGAGCTTTCATGCTTGCTATTTATTCTTGTAGGTGAGGTGGGGTCACTGACAGTAGAATTCTAGAGGCCTTCAGCAGAAGTTTCAACTGGAGGTGAGGAAGAAATAATGTGATGGATGGAATACAAGTCCTGGATCATTTTTCAGGGATAGAAATAATCAAGCCTAAGTGGGCGATATAGCCCTGCTCACCTCCCTCAAAATGGATTCTCAGAAAAGTTTTCACCTTTTTAAGCAAACTCAAACTAGTAGAATCTCAGAGCTGGTTGGAATTTTGCATGTCAGCAGACATCTAGTTTAGACTTTAAAGTACCTTATAGGTCTCTGAATCAGTGAACAGAAGGGATGATATATAGATTTTTCTCACTAATTTGAATTTTTTAATTGAAAGAGGAAAGAAAAGGACAAGCCATTTATATGTATTTTCCTCTGAGAATTTTGTGAATTTTGGATAAAATTTTAAAGTTATTTTGAGTTTAATTTAATGGTTTAAATATTAACTTCTAGACATGGAGATTTAAAATGTTCTCTTTTTCCACCACATTCTGGAATGAGATAAAGCCTTTTATAGGAGAAGGGAATTGTCCTAACCTTCCTGTGGTCATCAGACATGTCAGTGAAGGCAGCACTGCAAATGGGGCACTCTTCTCTCCCTAACTGGTCACATGATCCCCAAAGAAAAATCAGAAACTACAGGAAATAAAGACCATTTTGCTTATTTCCCTGAAGCTACTCTGTAAGGACCCTAGGTAATTGGCAAATTTGTTTTACTCCTGAGGAAGAATCTGGGAAGAAAGGAAGTTCTGTTCATGGAGATTTAGGTTGTTCAAACTAAGCCTACATTTTCAGAGAAAATTACAGATCACATAGTCCCAGCTCTTAGAGTTAAAATGTTTTTCTTTTTTTCTTTTTCAGTGGCAGCATTTTTTTTTTCACTATGTAACAGCTTCTGGATTAGATTTTTGAGTGCTTTTATCTAGAACCATGGAAGTACTTTTCCATTTTCCTTCATTTTTAATGTAGTATGTATGACTCAGCAGCAGTAAGGATGTCTTGTGCTTGATTCCCCAGTAGTTGTTGTGGGCCATGGGATAACTCCTACCGTTGTCTGATGCTGGCTGTTCAGAGCAGAGATCTCAGGACTCAGTCCCCACCTACCCTGCTTGAACTATGCCAAAAATTGGACAATTCCCAAATTAACTACATGATGAAGACACACAAATGATTTTTAGTGATTTTTTAAAGACATTTTAAAGCAAGATGTAGCTATTGCCCAGCTTACCCTACCTTAAATAAACCTGTGTTCTTCATATATTCTGGAAACCATTTCTCTCCCAGTGTGCTGGAATCACCTCTAGGACTCTTATCCTGCACTCGCCTTTCCCATTGCCTCTATACTGATGGCTCAAACAATTTCCTTAACAGACATGATTTTTTAAATCTACAGTCCTGTTCACTTTTTATGCCATCAGCATTTCATTTGGCATCTCAAGAGTCGTGTCCAAATAGCACTTGTGTTCTTCTTCCCAGTATTCATGTTCTTATTCTTATAGATGGCACTGACATTCTCCAGTTACTTGAACACAGAATCTTGGATTTAGATTCATCTTCGACTTTTTCCTCTCCCTACTGTCACAGCAAACATTTTCTAAGCCTTGGGGAATCCTCATTCTCAGTGCTTCCTGGAACTGGCTTATCTTTACATTCATAGCTAGGTACTCATTATTTTTTCACATGAATGATTGCAGTAGCCTCCTAATTTGTCTCCTTCCATTTTTCTCGTCTTTTATTTCATACAGAATATTAAAATATGTACTTTTTAAAAAAAGTTAGCATGTATAGTTTATCTTTTTCAAATTCAACTTAAGGTTCTCTACACGTATAAACTTGTTTACGGCATTTCAAAGAAGAGTTGGTTAATAAATTCTACCCAGAATTTTTCAGGAGTAAAACTTTTGAACAATTTGATATATTTATATATTCTTAAATATTTATGTAGCTACATTTTGCCAATTATTAGTTTTTATAAGATAAATAGGATAGTTTTTTTAACTGTGTTTTGAAGGTTCATGTATATTATATTCCTACATGTTTTTTGAGTACTAAGAATATCCTACATAACAGAAAGCTTGACTGAGTTGATGATGATTTTTTTTCTGTACTGAACTCTTAGTGACATTGTTAAATTTTTTTTCAGCTGCAAGCCTATGTACAGAGACATTTAGCATTTGCCTTCTGAGAAAAATGTTCCGTGGCAGAGCTTGAATAGAGTGGGGGTGTGGTGAATAATTAGGTTTCTTCCATATTTAGATCCTATGATTTATGTTACCCTTGTTCTTACTGGAGCAAGATTTTCATGTGGGAGCAAATACTAGTCTGGATAAAGAATATGTAATTTGGGGAATTGGTATCTTCTGCAAATTTCTAGTTTTTCTTAGTTCATTATATATACTCTTTTTATAGAATTATATCACCAGATTTTATATCTTATAGTTTTTCTTGTTCTTTCATAATTAGGGGCTAGGGGGGCAGGGAGCAGGTTAAAATCAATAATAATTTAAAGTAAAACAAAAGTTCTAGATAATTTTAAATGATATCATAAATTTTTTATAAGTTAAGACTAGAAATGGCCTACATCATAATTTTGGAGATTTTGATCTAGTTTATGATTGTGTAATATATTGCATGTAATTATTAAAATACTTTCAGATTTAACTATTTATATCAGCATATATATAGCAGTTTTGTAAACACAATTTCAGAATGCTCACAGTGTCCTTATGGCAGCCAGTAATTGGCAAAAAAAAAAAAAAATCCCCTAAACTTACCAAAGACTGAAGGAGAGACATAAAACTCCCATCACTTGTTGCTGGTAAACAATCAATAGACCACAATACTGCTTTATTTACATACCCTCCAAATCTTCAATTTTCTATTCTCATAAAGGACATTTCTTCATAATTCCTTATTAATGAAAATCTTGGCAAATAGTTATTTTTTTTAAAATTCATAATTGTCTAGCTACATAACAGAAGCATAATGTGGTGAGCATCTAATGCACTTCACAACTGCCAAAAATGGTGCCAATTAAGACAAAAAGGATTGCTTCATTTCCATTTATTTCAAAGACCCTTTTTATATTCTTTGTTGCTATACAATAAACTTTGTGATTGAAAATTTCCTCTTTTTTCTGTTATTTCTCTGTTATTATACCTTTAAGAATTTATAATTTTGCAGGACATTTCTTAGGAGCAAGAAAGTGTTGTAAATAAATGGGAACACATTTTTAACATCTGAGAGAATAGGGGAAGAGTAGCATATTGATTTCCTAACAATTTGTACAGACAATACTATTCACTTTCCCAAAGTGGCTAAACTGTCCAACTGGCTGCCTGAACAGACTAGGACAACTAACATAATCTTTCTGAGCCTTGGATCCTCACCTGTAAAATAAGGAGAGATACTTAACAGGGCTATTGTAATGAGTAGAATAAACATTATAAGTAGCAAGGTGCCTGACACTTTCTCCTATATCTCCTTCTCAGTTCACCTCTATACTCCATCCTTTTTTCTCAAAGGTCTTATGTTTTCACTGTGAGAAACAAAAAACATGCCAACAAACAAACAAACAAAAAAATATAGAGCAATGTTTGGTGGCAGAGAATGTAAAGTGTAGTGGAAAAAAACTTGACATGAGACCCCACTAATCCCTAATAGTGCTCATTTTGCCACCAAACAGTTATAAAACCTTGGTTTGATCACAGACTCTGTCTCTATTTATTCATCAGATAAAGGTATAACTGCGTATTCTTTGATTAAGTGCTATATTTGTTATACTACTGGTAAGGCTTATTGTGAATCTAAGCTGGTGGTCTTTATGGATTGAAGTAAGTGATTAGGAAGGTATCATGAAAGAAGTGGGACTTGATAGTGGCTTTAGAGGTTGATTAGGACTTGGTTAGTTTAAAGGAAAGCATTCATTTGTTGCTGTTTTGATTTTAGCCAACTGAAATGTTTAATTTTTCACAAAATGACATAATTGATCAGAACAATTTGTTCTGAAGTTACACTGGCCATTACTTTAATTACTCTAATTCTTCAGCTAGAGTTTTATTTGAGAGGTTTAAAACTACAAAGGATAATACATCCTGTGAATAGCTCCATTGTTGCACTTATATATAAATGTTTGTGAGGAGCTCTGTAATGGAACCTAGATCTTTCAAAAACAGGGTTCTCTGGAAAGACCAACATAATGCAACCGCATTGTGAGATCACCATCAACAAACATGTACTCAATATCTTTTTCTTTGTTCCTGGAATACTCTTTCATTGAATCCATATTTGTAATTAATGAATGTATGACATCATTACTTTTCAGTAAATATATATAAAGTAACATTTAAAAGTGAAATGTCAACTGTGATTAGAATTTTCCTCAGTACACTGATGGAGAACAGAGTGTTTTAAAACAAAATCACGAGTAAGGGGATCTGAGAGTTATTACCATACAGATGGCAATTGAATTCCTAGGAACAGATTAGACTGTCTAGAGAAGACACATCTATGTTTACAAGACAACATGCACTTGGCTCTATTGACTTTTGTGACAACAACAGCAATGACTATTGAGGTTGTTGTTAAGTGTATAGAATTAGTGAAGTCTGGTATATTTTAGGTCATCCTGAGTCCCAATTCATCTCAGAATTTCTAAGCCTGGGATGTAAAATAGGTTATGTATCTTAAATAATTGCTCAGCTGCTTTTGGCATGCAACTGGAGCTTGGTAACCACTTTGTCAGATTTACCGAGAATTCCTACTTTCTGACACTTGGTACCACTGGGTCCATATATGTTTATATCATATGCATCATTCTTACTGTTCATTGTTCCATGGAACCCATCTCAGAGATAAGCTTACTTATATTTGTTTATAGTTGACTACCTATTCCTTATGCAGTTAATTTCATTTTAGAAAGCAGTGATGATTTCACTGGATGCCCATGGATCAAAGTAACAACTTTATGCAAAAAGAACATTTTGGGACTTCTAGCCTAAGAAAGAAGGCATGGTTCTGACAGCCACTTAATGCTTCATGGACTCCATTACATATATATTACCTAACTTGATTCTTACATTAGTCCTATAAAAAAATTATCCCAATCAATTTTTAGATGAAGAAACTAAAATTTAAAGCTAAGTTACCCACATTTACACCATTAGGCATTTGAACCCAGGGTTTTCTGATTTCCAAAGATATGAAGTTATTTTATTATACTCTACTGACTCCAAAAAACTCTTTTCAACTTCCTTTGTTAAAGTCATCATTGTACATGTGTACATGTATATTGAACATTAATTTAAAACTGGAAATGCAATACACTATAATTAAAATAAAAAGGTAAAATGTCTAGATGTAGTTATTATAGTAGTTATCTCATCTATTAGATATTATGTTAGGATGGAGATTTGGTTTAGAATTTTGGGTTATATTAGTATACCTAGTTACTTTGAACTTAAATGCAATTTGTAAAGAAAAGCAATATTCTGCTTTAGGTAGAACCTTGTGAAAAGAAGATATTTGAAAAGATTCCCAAGAGAATATTTATCTTGTTCATGACAATTAGTGAGAATCATGGATTAAAACTAAGGAAAAACTATTGCAATAAAGTTTCTATTCAGCAGATGACTATCTCAATGAAATTATAAAAAGCTATAAAATGAACAAATGTTAGTCAGTGCCAGTGGAAAAAATAATTTCCAGGAAATATCTTCAAGATCATCCACATGCAGGTACAGAAAAAAAATGATGACATGTCAAATGAAATAACCTTTTCATGGAAAAGACCTTGAAAAAGAGTCTATTAAAATAATAAAGCAGTAGGAAATAAGGCAAAATTAGAGAGAAATTCAGGAGAATTAGCTATAAGACACAGCATGGGCCAAATTTTACTTGACATGGGTCAATTGATGTCAAAAACTAGAGGGAATTATTAGATTTTATGAAGAAATGAACGAAGTTGCGATATGGCTCAGTGCATTAAGTTAATCAGTAATTAAGATAATCCTGCTGAGGCACTTGAATCTCTATTTCTTTACCCAATGGTTTGGAGCCACAAGAACCCTAGGACAAATACTTGCACAGTCTATCTGGTTAATCAGCCAATTCTATTACTGGTCAACTCTAAAGGAAAATCATTTGAGGAAGATTATTACGCCCAGTTGGAAGTAACTGGACTGAGGAACTGAAAGCTTTATATCTTTTCCTGTGTAATAGAACCTGAACCCATGGAGGCTATTCAACATCTGTATTTTCTAATTTTCTCAGTTTAAGAAATTAAAATTGATTATCAATTTTCGATCTTTTATGCCTTGAGACAAATAGACATCACATTCCCCTTTGAGGGCCTAGAGCAGCTCAAAAACCTTTTTCTTTTACATCATATTACTTTTTTGTCTGTCAGCACCCCTCATCCCCCCTCCCTGCCCCCCAACACCACCCTGGCAAATCTGCAAGGACCTTAAGGACCCCCTCCTCAGACTCAGACATAAAGGCATCTTCTTTGCCAGATTCCACAAGAGATGCTAAGTTTGTTTTGTTTTTTAAATTTTAATGATGTTTCATGAGGGGAGATTGTTAGACTGAAGGATTTACAATTATCTTCCATCTTATGGGCCCTATTAACTTTATATTCTCTCCAAGCTCAACCCCTTTCAAAAGCCAGTATTCTCATACATATCACTCCTCACTGAGTGATACTTTCTGTGTAGTCTATCTAGTATCTGTCTCTTGTCACCACAGGATTCCTGCTGTTGATGATGCTGGCCCTGCCAGATCAGTCTGCACCTCCCAGAATGCTGGCAAATCAGATTTTATTTCGATATCACAAGATGAGGAGGAAAAAGGTGGTCATGGTTTTCTATTTTTCTGGAAGATCTGTAATTTGTTTTTCTAGTGAGAGAACAGGAATTTTGTTGTTTTGTTCTTGTGGTTTGTCACTTTGTTTTTGTTTTGCTTGGAAATTGCTAAGCTATCAGAACATTGTGCTAACCACTTTAGGAGGTGATTTGCCCACTTGTGATGATGGGTCAGCAACTATTCTGTCCTAATTGTCTTTAAGGTCTGGGAAATACTTTATGAAGTAAGGAGTCTGTATGGACTCATTATGTTGCTGGAGTTACAGAATATAAGAAAATGGCTTAGGAAACTTCTTATAGTGAAAAGGTGCATATACTTGTCTTTTGGGAGATACAAGAAAAGGATGGGCAGAGCAGAGTTTTTCTAACTCTTGGAAGAGGCTTAATTTCAAGCTATAAGAGTAGATGAGGATAAATTTTTAAAGAGAGAAGAAGCATTGGCTAAGATTTTAAGGTCTGCTAGATGACAGAAAAGGGTAGCATGGAGCCCTGGGTTTGGCCACAGATGTGTCCTGAAGTTTGATATTTGCCTGTCATGTTGTCACATTTCTTGAAGGACACACTAGAAACTCATATTTCTGTATGCTGGCATAGGGTTTAGAAGGAAGTGTAAGACACAAAGAGTGATGATAGGACAAATTAATAGAGAAGACCTTTGTACCCAAACTTCAGGTTAGCAAACGTTTTCTATAAAGGGCCATATAGTAAATATTTTCAACTACATATGGTTTCTGTAGCAACTACTGAACTCTACTTTTTAGGCACAGCTGAGTTTCAATAAAACTTTACAAAAGCAGGTAGTGGATGGATTTGGCTTGACGGTGGTAGTTTTCACTCCCTGTCTAGACTTGTTTTCCCAGATTTCTGTGACTCAGAATCTTTACTATGCCTAATGTTAGCAAGTCAAGAGTGACCTAGCAAAGAAACAACATTAAGATTTATTTCTCATTTTGATTTTTCTCTTATAATGTTTACAGTAGAATTGGAGGTATATATGTTTGCTTTTATTTCTATCTCTCTTTGCTTTATACTATTTCATTTTCATCACTCCTTTTAAGGTAATAGAATGCATCACAGAGTGATCACTAACATTGACTGGTTCCCACTTCCGAATATGTCACATAAGAAAATGGTCTTCAAGAAAAGGTGCAGACATAATTAAGGAATAAGAGGAACCATAACCTCCTACATGGAGATTTAAAAAAAAAAAGTGAGTAATGTACACTCTCTTAAAGAGTGAAAGATTTTACTTGAGAGAAAATAAAAGAAGAAAAATATCTCTAAATATTTTTAAATGTATCTCTAAATACATATCTCAAAAACTAAATAATTGAATTCCAATTTATGTAGAGGAATACTCATATAGAAAAGTAGGAAACATATCCAGTGATTGATGGAAAAAGCAGAATACATAAAATATCAAAATAAATTATGTAGTTGTATTGTGATAATTCCTCAAGACAAATGAGGGGATACATATTTCTGAGTTTTAATCAGGGAATTCAATTTTGTTCAGCCTTCTTTTCTGAGGCATCAAAAAAACCTAAAGTGGGCAAGTAAATTTTAGATGTAAGGAGATATTTTTAAAAATCACTTGAGAAAGTGATTATTTATCACACATATCAATGAAAATTATTTCTGAAACTTTTAGTAGGATAGATCTTTTGCATATTGATTAAACTTGGAAAATTTCAAACTAAAGCACATGATAATTTTCTCTTTTTCTTGATTACTTACTCTAGGAATATGATTACTACCTGAAATCATTTGTACTGTATTAAGTGTAATTTTCATTATCTCAGTCTAGAATTGTATTTATTTTCAATTACTTTCTTTCCTTTTCAAGGAATAACATATATGCTAAGGTAAGATCTAGATGGCAGTTTTACTTTATATAGTCATTACTTTAATAATTTTAGAAATATTTTAGGTTTATATTAAATAATGTATTTAATTTAGTCAAAATGTTTCATCTCTTAGCCTTGGCAATTTGACAGTATGCCTTTTAAAATACTGTTAGTAAAATGTATCATGATTTCTGAATTAGAAAAGAAAACATTGTTTTATACCAGCCTGTGGTGACTTTTCAGGTTCTAATTTTCTTTTAAAGGTACTAATGGTCCTAACCTATAAAATACCTTCAATTTCTATCCCATGTTTACTTTAATTGCATTTTGTTATGAAACCACACAATTTTCTCACTAAGTAATAATTTATAACTTGGCAATTGTGCTCCTTTCTTTCATTTAAAATTCATACTTTTTTAGATTCAAAAAAATTTATCAACTTGACCCACAGAGTTGATGGTACTAAAAGCTTCTTCATTAACTACTTTCTGTCAGGGTTCATATGATTACTGAACTCTGAGCATTTCCCCTTGTGGATAAAAGCTTCTCTGTTTTACTACCTTGCTCTCGTGTTTTCTTACCTAGTACCAGCTCTGCCCTGTAGGCCCTCAGGGCCCTTTTGCTCCATCTGCTATTTCTCAGTTGTCTCTGCTTTGTTGCATGCATACCTCATTCTTTTGGAAATAAACTAAATCCCCAGACTTGAACTTCACAGACATTTCTTCTTTCTTCTTTTTATATATTAATAACTCCAAACGTGACAGCATCCCTGGGATATTCCAGTATAGACTACTTCTCCATCAATTTCCTAAAACTCTTGTAACCAAGAAGCAGGCTCTGCATACTCCTTGATCTCCACAATTTTACTCTTCTTTTCTCCAGTAGCTTAAAGATCCACCTCAGTCCGCCTCAGTGATTTTCTCCTCCCATTGTATTTGGAGACAATATTCATGTTGATGACAACTGACCACTCCGGTCTCTCATTATTTCCACCTCCTAAAACCTAGTAATGCTTGTCTCTATTTTATCTCAGCCAGTCTGAACTACCTATCATTATTGCTAGTCTCTATCATCACGGTATGATGTTCCAAGTATTCCATTTACTAGATTTCTAGTTCTGAACATACTTTCTGTAAATACTACATATTATCTCATCCTCTTTTCCATTCTCCATTCCTTGCTCTGCTCCTGTAATAAACTTTTTAATTATCTCCTCCTCTGAGTCCTTCTGTCCTCATGTGCCCTCCATATCTTATTCATTCTTGTTTATCTGCTTAAGTATTCAGCTTGCACTGCAGGGACTGCCATTTCAAAAGTGCACTTGATACTGCTTTGAAATCCATTGTCCCTTTGGTCTTTTATCCGTTTATAAGTCTAGTTATTCTCCTGTGTCCATTTTCTCTTTGTAATGGGCCAGAAAATTTAGTTGATGTGGACTATGGCATTAAATATGTGCTGACTAATGCTACAACAAATTCTTTCAATTTTATAGCATTATGGCAATTATCCCATCTCTAGTTGACTCACTTACTAATTTAGCTGTGATAAACCACTCTAGATTTTAAGGCTTATAGGAATTTTCCTGACATCCCTGGGTTACATTGTGGTCCAACATCTCAGGTTCCCTATGAGTATTCCAAATAAGTGGAAAGGGTAAAGTAGATTATCGAGGTGCAATGGAAAGTGATAACCATTTTGTGGAAAGATTTCCATCTGAGTGCTTTAGTCATTTTAGATATATAGCTGAGTCTCAGTCTCTCTCTCTCTCTTTTTTTCTCTTTCTCTCTCTCTCTTTCTCTCTCTCTCTCGCCCCCTCCTTCCCTCCTTCTCTCCTTCTCTCCCTCCCCCTCCTTCTCTTTCTGTCTCTCTCTGTGTCTTTGTCTCTCTTCCTCTATCTCACACACACACGTGTGTGTACACACACACACACACACACACACAGCAAAATCAAAACAACCAGCCGAAAAACTGGATTTGAAATTATTTGATTCCCTCAATATCTGACAAATAAATATATATTTGCTTACCTAAAGAGTACTAAAATTTTTAACCAGTTTTTCATTATTCATTTATATTAGGCTGAACCACATATAATTACCAATATTTGGCCATTTTGCATACAAACATATAAAAAGATAATTTTATAAGGTCCAGGCTAAATAGAGAAATAAATGATTTTTAAGGCAACTTATAAAATTATATATTAAATTGTTTTTATAGAGAAAAAATAGATATTTATGTAAAAATCAAAATGCTAACTATTTATTCACTAAATACTTAGTGAGTACCTACTATGCACCATGTACTATTCTTTTTATTGAGAATATAACAGAAAACAAGTCAGGTATTCTCTGATTCCCTGCCTTCATAGAATTTGTAAGTAAAGGCAAAATAATTGAATTGTAATGTCAATTTTGGGTAAGTTCCATCTATCAAGAAAAATGAGCAGAAAAAGAAGAAGGAGAAAGCTGGGGTGAGATTAATGTTGGCATATTAGTCTCTTTTTCATAGAGTTGTCAACACAATTCTGAGGAGGTGATGTTGGAACAGAGAACTGAATGAATGAGGGTGTAAAGTCTCTATGAATATATGAGCAAGAGCATTCTCAGAATAAGAAATAAGTATGAGAACTCTGAGCCTGGAAAGAGCTCGGGTTCGAAGAGTCGTAGAAAAGTCATTGTGACTAAAATTGATGAGAGGATTGGTAGGCGAAGAGATAGGAGAAAAAGTCAGGAATAAGGCCATATAGGAACTTGAAACATTTTGGATACTGTTCTGAAGAAAGTGGAAAGTCACTAAAAGATTTTGAGCAGAGAGTTACAGGAATCGATTTGTTTTAAAAACATCACTCTATTGTCTGAAGAAAGGATAGTGAAGGTGTAAGAGTGGAAACATGTAGATTCCTTGAGAGATTAGTTCCATCAACCAGTGATAGAAATGGAAATCAGTCTATATTACTAACAAATGAAAAAGGGTGCATCATTGCTTTCTCTCACATTTTAGTTGAAAAAAATTATGTTTTTTTATCTTGATGTTCATATATACAGGATATGATTCTTCTAAATCTTTATTTGCTTTTTATTTAAATTGTATTTTAAATAAGATCTTGTAGTTTATATGTGCTTATGTATGTAGATTCTCTTAATCTAGAGAGTATATTTTGTTAACTTATATATAAACTATGATTTTTATATATTAGCTAAGCCAATAATGAAAATAAAATATATTTAACTAATGAACTGGCAATGAGTATATTCCCTGTTCGTAAGTGTACAAAAGTATTTTTACTTTTAATTTTATATTACTCTATATTTTCCATGTTTAAAAAATATATTATTTTGTAATTGAAATCAACACAAAACATAATTTAGCTCTAGATATTTTGGAAGCCAGGGCAGTATAAAACCCTTAGCAGTATATATAATAATCTAATGATGAGGACATTGTTTTTGTATATACATACATGTATAAAGGATATATATATATATATATAAGAAATAATGGCCTTAACAATGACTTTATTAGGAATACTTTGGGTTATTTATAGATTTTTTCCTTTAATAATTCAAGGACTCAATGATAAAATGTAAGCTGAATAGGCTTTTGTGAGAGCAATATTAATTATCTGATAATATAATACTAATTATTAATCAAAAGGTGGCTGGCCTACTCCTTTGACATGCCTAATATCTCAGCTGCCCTTTTGACAAAGCTTGGATAATAATCTGTTTAAAAGTAAATCTTCTGGTGAGTGCCTTGAATGCAGATGTTCTGGTATTGAGTTTCAATTTGCTTGAGCAGGATATGGGGGGTTTAATTCTGTTATGATTATGAAAGGACTGACATAGTCTGTCAAATCCTACATTACAAATTTTTATTTAGACATGCACAAATGTATTTCTTACCAATATAGTAGAAATTAAACTTAAGAATTTCAAAATTATGTGCTGAATGTGTGTGTATATATAATTTATATATGAGATGTTCAAAACTTCTTAGCTTTTATTTCAATGCTTATGCCAATAAAAAGTTTACTACATATGCAAATGTTTCATTAATATCATTTCTCACATTTGAATATTTTGAGGTCTTTAAGTAGCTGTATTTGTTTTTAATCTGGATTTGTTGGCACAAATCTGAATTTGTTGGCACACCAACAAATGCCAAAGTGAGGAAATTTAAGAATTTGTGTTATTGATAAACATTTATTACAGCTTATATATGGATTTAGGATAAATTGTTTTAATCAGTATTTTTAGAATAAATCAAAATATCTAATAAATTTTCTACAAAGTACAATTAATCTATGAAAGTAACTTTTTTTAGATAAAATTATTTAGGAGAGGCTTTTAAAATTTTTTTGTTTGAAAATTTACATTGCTTAGTATCAATGATAGACTACTTTGAATATATTTAATCAGATAATTGCTTCCAGATATTCTGAATGCTTTTAAAAATATTTCAAAATGTTTTTTTAAAAAGGTAAACTATTTGATAGGAGAACTTTGAACATGATTTTCTTGAAGTACAGAGACTAATAATATAAAGATAACCTTTGGGAAAATGCTAAAAATGGGAACAGTTCCCAATTTGGAAAAATGTGAAGGAAATTAAAGAACATTATGACTTTGTAAAGAAAATGTGTTTTTTACTCTTTGTTCTTTATAAATTGCTCTGATAAATTTGCTCTTTAGTATATTAACTAAAAATCTCCAAAATATTAATGAGTCCATTGAAAGGCATCCTGTGTCTGAGGTAAAGTATGTAATGACCTGAAGAGTATATAGTTCATGGCCTTCTAATGCAGAAAACAAGTTAAATTTGGGAAATCACCAGTCATATATGAATGGCATGAAATTCTGTAGCTCTAGTAACAATAGATTTGGAAGGTGGATGTGAAAAAAACACGAGGCATTGTGGAGTCTTGTTTAAATGAATTTGCAGTAAGTTTTGGAATTAACCTTATTAAAATGTAATATATTATTTATAATATTTATCTCTTTGTTGCTGTTATTGATTCTATGGATTTTTAGAAATATGGCAGATTGAAAGCCAATAAATATGCCGAGATTTTAGGCTCTCAAAACCATATCAAGCATGTGATCCTGGTCCAGGGGCAATTTCAAGATTAGCTTTAGAGTATCTGGTCCAGACCCCAACTGGCTTAAACTATGGTGTATACAGAGAAAACACTATTTTGCTAGTAAGTAAATGGCACCTATGAGTGTGGCAATAACTACTCAGTACTTTTCATCATTGCCTACTTAATTTATTTCAACCTCTTTATTATGCTATTTACTGTACTTTATACATGATGTTTTAAAAATACCTGCCTCCCCAAAAGAAAGAAAAAAAAATGAAATAGAAAAGTAAAAAAAAAAAAAATGTAGAAAAGCAAAGGAAAAAAAAAGAAAAGAGAGAGGGGAAGGGAAAAAGGAAAGGAAGGTAGGTAACAGGAAGGAATGGGGAGAAGGAATAGAGAAGAGTAAAAACATTCTTTTTGAGTGTGTATAGCTCTGCTGTTAAATGAGTGTGTATGATATTTGGTGAAACATAAAACATCACTGGTCCTCAGTTTTCTCAATATAAAAAGAGAGAATACTTGATAATCTTTAAAGTGGCTTTCTGGTCTTTTGGTTTTGATTCCATCATGTCTGAGTCTCGTTTCTCACTACCTTTTTATGCGTTTTCTATTTCAGCCATGTCTCTCTGCTTCTTACCAATTCTAAACCATTCTTTTCCTTTCATAGATTAATCATTGCACAGTTTTCTCATATGTCTTGTCTCATGGAAATTCTACTTAATTATAATTGAGCTCAATTGTCATCCCTATAGCCTCCTTGATTCCTGATGCTGAAATTAATTTTTCCTCTCTCTGCATTACTATAGTATTTCTTGGTTTATACCTCTCTTTAGCTCTTAATATATCTTATAATTAAGTATTATGTATGTAATAATATTCTTGAAGGCAGATGTCAAATGGGTTTCAATTGTATATCTTTCATAGCTACTAGTAGCCCTTGATTTTATAAGGCAGTCAATAAATTAGGTGAATAAAATTGGGTTAATTATGGCATTTCTTTTAAAATTATTTGTTTCTGTTGTCTTATGGAAGTTAGCCATACAAAAGCCCCCTTTCTTGGATCCAGCATGGAGTGGTAGGAAAAAAGTACAGACTATAATCAGAACTTGCACTTAATTTTTAACTTAATTATTGTGTGAACTTGAACAAATTATTAATTTTTCTGAGACCACATTATTCAATTCCGATGGTGGGAGTTACCTACCTCTCAGAGTTTTTTTCTTTTGTTTTAGTTTTTTGTTTTTAAAGAAAGGTGAAATAATATATGTAATATGACTGGCCAGAGGATATGCCTTCCAAATGTCAGTTTCCTTTTGATTACTCTTTTAGTAAATATTAAAAACTTTATTTTATGCCACTTATTTTGTGTTATGTTATTTCAGCCTACCTCTAGAGGCACTCTTGATATCCTGTATTTTCTATTAAAGTATAAAAAAATCCACTAATATCCAAACTAATATTCAATATTTTATCCTGATAGCTTTTCATGATTTATGACTTGAAATAATATTTTTATTAATTTAAATTATTATGTATAAATAATTTAAATACCCTTTTATTAATCAATTCATAAAATATGCAGGACACATTTCTTATGAAAGTGACACAAAGCTAAAATGATATTTTGAAAAACATACATAGAAACAGAGCATATGGATAATTCAAGTGAAGCATTTGGATCTCCATATGTTAAAACACTTCCTTCAAGAAACATGGCTACAGTATTGATAATCAGCATGGTATGATGTCCTGATTTAATTAAAGATTAGAGTCCTTCATTTAACAGTAGTAGAAGCTGTACTTACGTTTTAAGAATAACAACATAGTGGTTTTTAAGCCTGGCTGAATCACTTGGGGAGCTTTAAAAAAACTACTAATGCCTGAGGTCTCACCCAGTTTTAAGTTCTTCAATGTATAGCTAGGGTTGAGAACTATTGCTCTCAAAGTATCAAATAACACACTACTTTCAAGTTCCTTCAAAATGACTTCACTCTGATCTTTTTCCTAAAAAGATGGCAATGATAATATGAAAGATATGTTTGCTCAACACTTAAGTTGAGTCAGTCCTAGGCATCAAAAATTGAAACACCTTCAAGCAAAAACTAAATAATGCAAACTGTATTTTTATTGAAGAGTGGGTTAGGATTCCATTTCAATGTGCTCCTTTATTGCTTTCCCATCTTTAAAAAATGGCCTTACAGTCCCAAAGTAAACCAAAATGAGTTAAAGAAGAGTGGTGAAACACTGAGAATACTGTCCGAGTGTTGTCTGTGGAAATACTACTTAGTCTCAGCTTCAACAAGGGATCAAAATTCAAACCACATGATTAATGCTAATAAAAGCAAATGACAGTTTTATTTTTGAAGTAAGTTTGCAACTTTCAGTTACTTAAAAATACAGTTTTCTGTAATATAATAGTGCTAAAAACACTTTCTCTTTAGGATATTGCTTGTGAAAATGATGTACTGACTTTCTACATATTAAAGTTTTCAAAATGGATTTCTCTCTATATATTTTAGTGACCTCCAATAGATAATGTTATAATTTAGCTATAACCTGCTATTAAGATCAGAATAAGAAATAGCAGCTTTTGATTTTTTCATCCTTTTGTTTTGTTTTGTTTTGTTTTCCCTTCCTAGTAATTTCTTTTGTTATTCATCTTCAGATTTATCTATCCCTGGCAATTTCAAGCTAGAAGAAATAAATTAAGAAAAAAATTAATTGACTTTATTTGCTTTAATGCTGCTGGCCCATATTATCTGCTTTCTTAAATGAGTTTGGAATTGGCAGCTTCAAGAGTATTACACTACATTTTGGGTTGCCGCCAGCATATCCTGAGCAACTATATTTAAATCAAAGCTAAACTGCTTAAATATTCATGTTATGCTCTTATTATGGTTTAGAAAAATGTGAAACCATTTAAGATTTACAAACCTGTTACATGGCCAAAAAATGTATTTAACTGTTAAAAATGTGCTTTAAATTGATAATGTTAACCTAGTTTAATAAAGAAAGGTTTTTATAGTTTTTTAGTTGTGATGCATTCAAAATGTCTAATTTGTTTGTAATTTTCAAGTCATTAGAGCAATACAAATATATTAATCTTTAAATATCTATTGGAAATAATCCCCAGAATGTTGTTATTAAATGTATAAAATGTATAGACTCTTGCATTCCATGTGCTCTATGTCTATACTTTGCTTTTATAAATACCCCGTTAGCACATACACATTACATTTTATTGTATTAATTTTCCCTTCTTGCTTTATTGATATGTTCTTTCAAAGATGTATAATTTTAAAATTTTATATAAAACATTAACTTCCCAGTGATAGGCTTTGAAAATGACCAACTGTTGAAACAAAGCACAAGATATAAAAAAGGAATATAAAGCATAAGAAAATAAAAAAGGAAAGATACAAAAAAATAGTCCCCTCTTATCTGCTGGGATGTCTTTCCAGGATCCCCAAATGGATGCCCGAGAATGCGGATAGTTCTGAACCCATACAGACTATGTTTTTTTCCTGTAGGTACATTACCTATGATAGAATTTAACTTATAAATTAGGCATAATAAGAGATTAATAATAGTAACTAATAATAAAATAGAACAATTATGACAATATCCTATAATAAAAGTTATATGAATGTGATCTCTCTCTCTCCCTTTCACTTGATAACAAACCTGATAACTGAGACATACTAAGTGATTAACGGGTGGGGAACATATACAGTGTGGAGACGCTGGACAAAGGGATGATTCATATCTTGGCCAGGGACAAAAGAAGGTGGAACAAAATTTCATCACACTATTAGGAATGGTGTGTAATTTAAAACATGATAATTTGTTTCTGGAATTTTTTATTTAGTATTTTCAGAACCTGGTTTGACTGCAAGTAACTTAAACCACAGAAGGTGAAACAGCAGATAAGGGGAGACTACTGTAATCAAGAAATGCTAAACACAAAACGATCATTACCCAAAACAAAGAAGCTGAACTCAAGCCTTTGTATAAAGGGCAAAAGTGAGTTATCCCTCCCTCAAACAGAAGCAGGCAGGCCTGTTACCATGTTGCCCCTTCCCCTGTTCTCTCCTCCTCCTCAGTCTTCTTAGATTGCTAGCATTATCACTGTAGATTTAAAGCATCTGATTTTATATAAAATAGGTAATTATAAAATTTTTCTTTCAAGACAAACTATTCACAATATTAAAATTCCAGAATACCAAATCTATTGTTTATAATCATGGATTCTGTTGATAGTAGGATGATCTATAATGTATGGGATGGAGTATTTTCAAGCATACTACAGAATTCAGTATACATTCATGAGATGCCAGTGAGAACTGCCACTGTCCAGTCTCCAATCTGCATATGAATATGGCCAAGCATGCGATACCTTTCCACCCAGGCAAGAACCTGGAAAGCCAGTGCAGGTGTCCCAGAGAAGCCACTGGTGGTGTTGTATGCCTTTCATTACAATATTCAGATTTCAACATAGGAGGCTGACCAGTTATAGCAGTAGGCCTGACCATCAGACTGCTTAGAATAACAAAGCCTGTACTGAGTTCTTTGTAGAATTTATAAAACTAAACCTTCAGAGGATCCAATCCAACTTTAGCTTTTGCTGAATTTTGCTTTTTTATGTGGTCTTGTTAGAGAAAAGTTCAAATACATTTCTCTGTGGGGAAACCACAAGTAGTTTTTGCTTTAGTGAGGCATATGCCTACTGGGGCAGAGTCTGTGAGGCTTACAGGAGCATCGCTTTAGTGCTCTGTGAAGAGGAGGAATTTAATCATATTGGTATAAATTTGGTGGGTTCTTGAGATATTCAAATATTGATCATGAACATTTGTATAATCCTTCACATGACAATAGCTATATTTAATTGAAATTAATTTTTAGCTCTACCTTAGGATTGTAAATCATATCAATATTGTACAATCATCAGAACTATTTTCCACCTTTTAAATTAAATAGTGATCCATTTTTAAGGTATGAACCCATATGCCATTTATGAAAGTGAATAATCTATTCTTAAAGTATTATGGTGACATTGCTAAATCAAAATGAAAATACACTTTTTTATATGGATAATTTTTGGTAAAATATAATGTTCACTTTAAGGAAACTTAAAGAAAATTTTGGTTTTAATAATACTAATAATTTGGTCTACTTTTCTTATTAAACATTTTCATTGTAGAAATTAAACTATGGTATTACAGAAAATTTGGAAAGTAGAAACAAGAAAAAGACTCTCACCTTTAGCTTTATATACTTAGAATAATTATTAGCAATTTAGTTTATCCTTTTTTTTCAGTTTTTTATGCATTTATTTTTTTATAAACAATTTTGTATCTGGCTTTTTCACATAAGATTATTATACACATTTTTACATGCTGCTACAAGATTTTGTAACCATTAGGTTTTTGTTTTTGTTTTTGTTTGTTAGGTTTAAAGTATTGTAGTTGTCTTATTTTGTGGTCAGTTCCAACTAATTAGAAAGAAGTCCAGTTTTAGTACCAGGTTAGGAGTTAGCTTTAACTGTGAAACCTCTTCCTCCTCTCCTCAAAAAAAGAACAGAGAAGGAAACTGGCCATAAAGCTGACAGAAAGCTAATAAGTAAAAAGGAGCAGCCCAAGATGTCAGTCCATCAATAAGCAGGTACCAGTGATAATTGGCATCAATATTTTAATTAAAAAATTTTTCTTCTAATTGAAGTTATTGAATTCACCAGATGTTCCAGGCAGTCAGACTAATTAAATGGTTTGTTTTATGCTCAGATACATATCCTATTAGACTTTTCCATGGACCTAGTATGTGGTGATTTTTTTCTCACAAATCCTTTAAATTATGTTGAGAATCCTGTAATTTCTTCACAAATACCTGAGCATTCACAAAGTTTTATATGTAGCAAATGTGTTATTTTTAAGTGTTTTTTAAATGTTTTTTTAAATACAATTCTAAATTTTAGCTTCTATTTGAAATAATTTCTTAAGACTAATTTTAAAATTTCTTTATACTTTATCTGCTGGATTTAGGGGTAACAGGAATAATACTATTATTTTGGAGAGTTGTGTGTGGGGTATGGTTGATGGGGTGTACCAGGCTGGGGTAAGGAAAGGGGGCAGCGATTTTTTCTGGCAAAATAGGTTAATTTGTTTGCTTTTGCTCTCTCTGTTTTGTATGTCTAAAAAAGAAGAAAAAAGAAAAGGTAGATAATGTATTTAGGAATGTTGATTGTATTTAGTTATAATGATTTTGGTGAAATGTTATATTACACATGCTAACCCCCTTTCTTCAAACAGTATCTGTAATTCATGGTGGTGCTTATGATGTTACTGAAATGGGATAAGGAAAAAATTCTTCTATAAACTGGGTTTGGGAGTGGTCAGTCATTCTTTTTCATCTTATTTTCTAATTGCCCAAACTCTTTGCTGAATTGTTCCTGTCTCCCTGCTTCTAACATGTTATGAACCAGTCCATGTTATTGTAACAATATTACAGGCACCATGTCATAAAATAGATATAGTTTAGATTTATACTTCTCAAGTTATTGTCAATGGAACGTTTTGGGCGTTCTTATAAATTGAAGTTTCAATAATTTTCGCAAATTCTTGTTAAGTGGTCCATCTACCTGGATAATAGAGATACATAAAGGTTTGATTTGGAAATCTTCATATAAACATGAGATAAGCCCACATTAATCTTGTAGCCTATTAAAATACATTAAGGGTTTAGTGGGAGAGAAAAGGATGCTATTTATGACTTGATGGGACAATTTGTTTTATGTCTGTGTTATCTCTTTGCACTATAGTATTTCCAATGGTGGATGTTATCAGAATCTTAAGCACAGAGCATGCTCAATATATAATTGAGTTAAATGGCTGGTAGTTATCTTGAGCTGAGAAATGAAAACTCAAAAGGCTGGAGTGCAAGAAAACTAGAACTTAAATGGTTTTTCTAGGAACCAGATGTAGGATTTTAGGGAAATCATATAATACTTTTGGGTTTCTGTGAGTGCAGTTTGATTAGACGGTCTTCAAATCTATTCCAGAACTAAAATGACTTAAATACAGGCTTGTTCCAGTATCTGAAATTCTACTACTATAGTAATGTCTACAGTTTAAGGCATTATCTCTAGGAAGCTCTTATTAACACGTAACATGTAACTGTGAAAGTAATCCATTATCCCAGTAGGACCCAGTAACACATTAGCTTGGCTCATTAGATGAGCTGCCTGCAGGTTTATTAGAGAACATATCCCAAAGGCATGTTGGTTCAGAGCAGGTCCACAATAAACGCTCATGATATTTGAAAGAAGAGATAATCTGGCATGTTTGATTTATGAACTTGATCTGGAATGTGAGATGCTTCTAACATAGGGCAGACATCGGGGACTTTAGGTGCCTTTATGTTGTTGGTAGGAATAGGGACAGATTTTTGGAAAGAAAAAGAAAAATGATAAAAAAAATGCATGTGCATGTGAGTAAACACCAAAGGAAAATTTCACTAACATTGTAATTTTGATTGAGTGTGACCCTGAATTGATTGGAAAGGATATTATGAACTCCTAGGACCCGGAAATGCTTTAGTAGAACACAGAATTAGATATTGAAATATTTTCAATTTGAGGTGGAATGTTTTCCTTTGGATAATTTATACTCAAACTTGCCTAATCTGAATGTTCCTCATCCAGGAAGCTACTTGGTGAGGGGGCTGGGAGAAAAAGAGATATGAGATCCACTAGTTAGAGGTGTTCTGAAAATCAGATTCTAAAAAGCATAGTTAAGTTTTGTCAAATAACCAGAAATTATCTGAAATACACATTTTCTGTAGCCACTGTATATAGAGAACAATATTTGGCATATAGTAAATGTTCAAAAAATTTTGTTGAAAGAAAATAACATTATTTTAAGTCACTTTCAAATATATGTTTGATATGTGCATATGTGCATTTGTGTGTGAATACAACCTTAATTTAGAGAAAAAATTAGGTTAAAAAAGAATGTAAACTATATACTAGAGTTCTTATTTTATAAATCTTGGGTTCTTGCATTAATGAGTAAGACTCTATTTTCAGCTATGTACATTTTTATATATAAATCCTAAACGTTTTTAATCTTTTCCGATTTTTTAATCAGGCAAGAAAAAAATACGGCTTTCATAGATAAACATATACCAAAACCAACATAATGCTAGAGGGCAAGCCCAGAGTTTAGGTGAATATTTCTGGATTATTTGGAGGATATTTAAAACAGAATGAAATTAATCATCTGACTGAAACAAGTTATGATAAAAATGTAGTATTTGATTTATTTGAATTATTGGACTGATTGTTGAACAGTTCTAAAGGGAATACTGTAGTGTTGTGCATATGTACACATGCTTAGGTGAAGTTGAAATTATGAGTAAAAGTGACATGCTTATTAAGGTACAGTTGTGTAACTGAGTAATCAAATCATTGCATAGGAACGTAGCAAATTCTGAGTGTTATGTATGTTTTTTTCTTGTGTACATAATTTTAATTTCGGCATTAGTGTTATAATCTAGGTATTCGTCACAGGTATGGGAAACTTGGTGAGGCATAAACATATGTTAATCATTTTACGGTCACTTATTGATTACAAATAAATCTTGGATTATTTAATATGCATTTAATGGAGTAAATGCTTTTGGAAATCCTGGCAAGATGGTACCAAGTATAAATTAACAGTATGACAGTACGGCAGTATGGCACATAGCACCCCGAAATCTCAATACACATTTTTTTACATCTGTATATAATCTCTATTACCAAGAGAGTCTACCTACATTTTGCTTTTGTGGCATAAGTAATTTTTTTCAATTAATCCTACCTTAACATTTTGACTTTTATACATCTAAAAATAAATGCCCATTTTTGGTCTCTAAACATAATCTTTTGTCTCTGAACATAGTCAAGTTATAGTTATTTGCTAAATTCTTCAATGGGTCCTTTCATCCTTTTTATAGAATTAGGAATTTCAACTACGTTAACATTTATGGTTTTAATGTTTCACGGAAGCATGTTTTCTCCTACATGACAAGGTTGACCTGGAATTCAAAATGATAACTAGCCTTACTTACTAAACATCAAGTTTAGGATGTCCTCTGGCTACTACTTTGAGAGCAAAGGTAAAGAGTATTCAGTGGAAGAGCAAAATATTTTGTAGTAAATTTAAAACCATTAACTCTTTCTATAATGCCTTTATTTTAAACAATAAAAGTCATATTTAGACCTTGAAAGTAATTTATTTTGAAAAGGAAAAAACAATAGCACTTAAACTATCATTTTAAAGACTTTTATTTTTGGAAAATAAGTATTCCCTAAAAACATACTGTGCATATTTTGAAAACATTAAAATATAGATTTGTTATTTAAATTTGATAGCATTACAGTGTTATTACTATGGTACCTGATTAAATTTGTGTGCTATATTCTGTATTTTTTTCTTTCTATAAGAAGATATAATTTTTTTAAATAAAACTTTCAGAAAAATCTTAATATTAAAAAATATATTCTCCATATTGTTATGTTTATGAAAACCTGTGAACAATCTCTTCTTGAACAGGTTTATTAGCTACTTCCTTGATGGGGATATTCATTAATTTAATTAGTGTGCCCAATATTTTTCAGATTTTGACACAGATAAAAAGTGATCATCTCTCTATGACCAAGTGGCGTAAATGGAAGGGTGAGGATGGTGGCAGCTGGAGGTTGCTGGTTGAGAGCTTGGACTGTCCCAGCTGGCTACAGTGCATCCCTAAGCCTTGCTGTTTTGAGAGGTTCTGATATAACTAACAGTCACTGAACACTGACTTGGCCTCAGGTCTAGGTACAGTGGGTACAAAGCTCACTCACACAGGGTCTGGATCTTCCTTGTGTTCTTTGCCTACCACAGAAGTGTTCACTTGATGAAAGCTGGCCTGCCTCTGCTCTGCAGCTGTGCACATCCCTGTGGGGGTAGCCTTTTAGCAAAAAGTGGGTAGTGCTTTTGCCAGTTTCTATAGGGGCTTCTACTGAGGAGTCTTATTTATCAGCATAGAATAATATCAAGTTAAATTTATTTCAAAACTTAGAACTTCTCATTCTAGGAGGCCAAAATTTCTTGTTTTGAAATTAATTTTTAATTTAAGAGAATATGGTTGCTATTGGTTAATAAATCAAATTGAATCTTTTTTGATTATGCCCCCAAATGTTTCACTTTAATATTTTCAAAAAGTACAAATATACAAAGTGTCAAAACTCTCATTTTTTCAAAGTTGGAATTCTCATAACAGGAAAAATAAGACTTTCCTGGTCATCTGCTTTCAGATCCTGTGCTATTCCTGGGCAGGGGCTAAGACACCCAGAACACTTTCTTTGCAGGAATATATTTTTCTTGATCAGAAGCAGGACCTGTCAACTCATATGTAATGAAAACTAACCATGCATGAGTTCTAGCCTAATTTGGCATACTCCAAAGGTCCTTTGAAAGGCAGCTGACATTTCTGATGATTACCTAAATTGAATTGAACCTTCACATTGTTGTCATTTTAAAGCATGTAAGACTTAGTCCAAGAGGAAAAAAAGTAATAGCTGTATATTACAAATTTCTGTTGATGTGGAAAAAACCATTTAATTTTCCATTTTGGAGGCACAAATACATTTGCTATGCATCTTAATAAAATCTATTATGATATACTCTTACTGAAATAACTTTCCCAATTTTGTTAGTATACTCACAGAATAGTTTAATTCATAGACATAGAAAGGCTAAATACTTTTTTTAAAGGCACAACTTATTTGAACATGGTAGTGATGACTTTTCCTATCTTTACTATGCAAAAAAAAAAAAACTTCACAGGAAATTTCAGATTAATAGTTTTTTTTAAAAAAACTATATTGGACTATTCATGGCAGTTAGCGAGTAATGCCAAAATATCTAGGCTCAATGTAGGGCATCCTTGATGCATGCCTCTTATATTCTTTTGCTATAGAGGGTATTCTCTTTGGACCATAGAAACTGCATGCCACTTGCTCTTGTCCTCAACAGTGTCCTCCAGACTCTACCCCTACTTCTTCTTCCACTCATCTGTCTGTCTGTCTGTCTGCCTCTCTCTCTCTCTCTCTTTCCATTTCTTTTTCTCTCTCCTAGTTTCTTACATATGCTGTGACAATTGTGAATCCACAGTTGAAATGTCACCTCCTCTGTGAAGCCTTTCCTGGCTTCTCTCAAGCCTCCCATCCCTCAAGCAGTGTTTCACTGTGCTTTCCCTGGGGCCATTTAGGTCTGTTTATACATGGGCAAATTCACAAAGGAGAAAAAACATTCCTCTGGAGTAACACTTTATAGACCTCAGAGCCAGTAGAGAACATTCTGATGGAATTAATATAGAAAATAGATGTTACCCCTCAACTGGAAGTTTGTTTTTTCTTGAATGGAAGAATAGATCCCAAAATAAAGTTATATTTGTAATGTAGTAATATAACACCAGTTTAAAAACTAATTTGTAGCAATATACATTCTTAACACTGACAGGAACTGTTACAAATAAACTAGAATAGTCCTTTGCAGTTTGGATTACTTTTTTTAATATAATAAGAATGATATAGCACATTAACACATTGGCCCATATCATATAGATAAGAGAGGATATTTACAACCTCATCCTGGAGAAATGAGTATTTAATCTTTGAACAGCAGGATGTTATCTCCAAGTAGAGAAACTTTAATTTTCACCCTGCAGTTCCTTCATTTTCTCTGGAAGGACACCTGGAAAATTTAAACATGGTTCTTTAACATCAAATTTTGTGTCCGTAGGAGCCTGGGGGAAAGCAGAAGGACATTCTTGACAAGTCAATTTTTTTACTTTGATAAAAAAATCATCTGTCTTTTTTATTTGGGTTTTACCACAAATTGACTACTCATAATGAGGTTTATTCAGGTAGTCATTTTATGATGAGAATTAGAGGTGAAATATAACTATTTTTAATAGCAGTAGTTTTAGTACCATTGTGTTTGTGCCCTGTGTGTGTGTGTGTGTGTGTGTGGCATTACCATAGACAAGGTTATACAATATAAAAATATAACAGGATGATACAATACAAAATAAAGTGATAGCTTTTCTAATATTCTTTAAGGCAGAAGAGTTAGCTAATTTCCCAGTTCTTAAATGCTGGAGATGAAGCCATGTAGACAGTTATAAATGTTGGCTCTGGCTCTTATATTTTCTGTTGCTGACATAACAAATTACCACAAACTTCATGGCTTAAAACAACACAGATTTATTATCTTAGAGTTCTGTAGATTGGAAGTTTGCTATGAGTTTCACTAGAATAAAATCAAGGTGTCAGCAGGGCTGAATTTCTTTTCCTGGCTCTAGAGGAGAATCCTTTTCCTGCTTATCCTGCTGTTTGCAACATTCTATTACTTGTGGTTGTAGGATTGATATCCTGCTTGCTTGCTAACCATCAGCTGATGGCTCTTCCCAGGTTCTAGATGTCACCATATTCCTTGTCTCATGGCTTCCTTTCTCTATCTTAAAGCTAATAATGGTTGATCTAGTCCTTATATTGGATTTTTCTGACACAGCCATGAAAAGTTCTCCACATTTAAGGATTCATGTGATTGGATAGGGCCCATCAGGATGATACGTGATAACCTCCACATCTCCTGGTTCACAGGTTTACTTATAACATATTCACAGGTTCCAAGGGTTAAGATGTGGACATCTTTGGGGGCCATTTTTCTATCTATCACAATACTAAAGAAAATAATTTTAATCATTCTCAGTTGCCAAAAATCATTTAGCAATTAGGGATTACTAAGAGAATATTAGTTGGGATTAAATTGGACTAAAGAAAATTACTGAATAAAATCTTAATTTCATAAGTTCTAAAACCCAAGTCTTTTTACTTACAATAGTTTTTGTATAGAACCAGGCCATCAGGATACAATATTCCCTGACATTCTTAGTTATTTTTAAGACACATGGAGCTGAGAATTACTTCACAAGGCTGTCAGGTTTTGAATCTCAGTTCTGATTTACTAGCTGTATAACATTGGGGAAATCATGCAAACTTTCTGTGCCTAATTGTGAGTAGGTAAAATAAAGATACTAATAGTATCCATTGTAGGGTTTAAATGTTAACATATTTTTCAGTTAGAATTATTAGTGCCTAGCACTACACAAGAGTTAAGTATAATTATTGTAGAACCATGCATTGCCACTAAGTACCCTTAATGTCCTTCACTTATATTTTTCTCATATAACAGAATGCTTCATATGAAACTAGATGCAAGTTTTTTTTTTTTTTAAATTGATGGCTGATTGGGGTTGGGGGGTTATGAGAAATTGTTGTTTTAAAGTTGACAGCATATTTTCTATTTCTCAAGAGAAGATTAAATTTAAGAGGGCAGACCATCCCTTTGTAAGTAGAAAAAAATGTCACTCGGCTTTTTAGTTTAGCAAAAGTAAAAGTCAAATGTTAGTATTCTAAAATAGAGATCTCTAAGACTTTGAGGAATAAAATTTCTCTGCTTTATAATATAATTTTTTAAAATTGTAGTTATAGGCACATGTTAAAATTATATTTCCTATCAGGAAATAAAAAGTTGACTTTTCCGGGATGCTGGCAATCAGGAAGAGAAGGCGATGATGAAGGACCTGTGACTGGGTAGGGACAGGATGGGCATGGGGAATAGCCAGTCTGTGCATCATCACAGCAGGATGCGACTAAAGAGATGGCCAGAAAGCTTAACCTGTAGATCTTGGGGACACATCTCTAGAGTCTAGTTTTAATTTTTGCTTATGAAAAGTCTACAGAAATATCTCATTTCGCACTCTAGTTTGCTTTTATCTGTGCTCTGGGAGTGAAAGTTGGGCCTGTGCTAGTGTTTGTAAAAAATCTGTAAAGAGGAAGTTAGTTGGTATAGACCAAGTAAAGACTGAATGGTGAAATGAGAGGTGGTAGGTAGAAGAGTAGGCAGGAGATTGGACTGGGCTTCTGGCCAAGGGGACAGTTAGCCATCAGCCCTGATTTATCATCCATGCAGACATCTCACAAGGATTCTCAAAACTGTGGGAGGGGGGTGGAGCACATTGTTAGTGAAAGGTGGGAATGGGCTCAGATGACTGATGAGTGGGTCTTATACTAAAGAAAATTTTTAGCAACTTGGAACACCTGAATTATATTAAAAAACTCATATAAGCAGTTTCCAATGTTGAAGATTATTGTGTTAAAAAAAGCAAATAGCTTTTTATTGATGGACTAAACTGCCATAGATTGTTAGACATCTTAAATATTTCAGATACTTATCTTTTTGATAAATTATCAAAATATTTTGCTTGAAATTTTAATGAAGTACAGCAATATGACAATTATTTCAAGAAATATGTATGGCATTTCCTAAAATTACTTGATTATATTGCCCCCTTTTTTGTTGGTGATATATTTTCTCTGTTACTGGGAGCCTACTTAGGTGAGGTGTTTGTGGATAGGATTAGCAAAGGAACACAGATGGAAAAGAGCATCAGCACAGGTTTGGAAGCTGGCAACAAACACAAAAAACAGAAAGCAGACTATCAGGAAGATGAGATATCCTACGCAAGATCAAGTCAGCCTAAAGAAAGAGTCAGTGTCCTTAGCAATAATAGAGTTCAGTAAGTGATGTACAGCATAGTGATAGATGTACAAAGCAGGGTGAAGAAAATGTGATTAATAAAGCAAGATACTATTCCAAATATCAGACATTTTTGGTAGTTCCTCTTGGACAGGAGCCAGACCCAGTGAAACAGGTATAAACCTTGCCTATGCTTAAAAGCAGTTGCATTGAATTTTATTATAACTTTTACCACACTTTTTTGTAAAAAGACTTTGTAATGGGTTCTCCAATGCAGAACAATATTGGCCTTTTAAAGTGCTTTTACCTGATTGAGATGGAGTATGTAGAGGTATTAGATCAATAGTCTTTTGGAAGTCAATCTTGATAACAGGAGTTCTATATTCTTCCTCCACTATTTTATTACCTGTAGCTCTTGAATAGTCTTGAAATGCAGATGACACTGGAGAGCAATGGATCTTGACTTTCTTTAGAAAACTTAATATAAAAGCATATTCTGAGACCCCAAATTTAGAGAGTCTGACCCAATAGTTCTACAGTGGGATGCAGGGCTCTCCAGTTTTGATGAGCTGCCTTTATGATTTCCAGGGTCTGTTCTGAGGAAATTGGCCTGAAATCTTTGTGGTAGCAAAAATATTCCTCCTACCTAACTTGATACTATCAAGTAGGATACTTGTGTTATTTAAATCAAAGGAATTCAGATATATTAAGATTCCAGTCAGGTCAAGTATTTAGCAGCATTTCTCAGAAAGAAAATTATCCTTAATTTGGAGAATAAGATTAGATTAATTCAAGTCTTATGGAGATTGAGTGCTGTTTTGACTAGAGGGCGGCAATGTCTAAAAGCTTGAGCTAAGATCTTCATCCCAAATGAGCTCAAAAACAAGAACAATAGGAACAACAATAAATCAAAGACAGGTTTATTTAAATCTTGGCCTCCAGGCAATGTCGTTGTCATTGACACTTTAAGTGTTATGGTTCACACTTATTCAGTTGTTTCTAAAATATTTTATTCTGTCATTGCCAGTGTTCTTAATTTGTCAAATTATGTCTTTCTGGGTCATGGTTTCATCACCTTGGCACTCTTCAAACTTCATCCATTTATTGAAACTAAACTGATTTATTATTGAATTAATTCCATTTATCTCAGAGAAGCACTGTTGTAGCTTATGAATGTGCAAGATTTGATATAATATTCATTAATATACTTCTATTTTATTAATTTAATTTTACATATAAAGAAAAACAATATACCATCTGTGTCATTTTTATACTTGATTAATATTAGCATGTTACTATTGTTAGTAGAGTTTCAATGAGTTTAGCAGCCCTAAAAATACCCAAAAGTCAGTAGGAAGTTCTTTATGTGCTACAGCTTATAGCATACATTTACTTCACACTTAGTAGACAATTGCTTTGTAAATAAAACTATTTTGATAAATAAAACATGTTTGTTGGTTACTTTGAAATATTAACATTTAAAAAATAAAAACTGTCTCATTATAGCTTGTCATGACACATATATTATCTTTCATTGATCCATTTTCCAAGAAATAAATTACTTGAGATATCAAGTTTATGGTAAGCAGAGGAGGCATCAGCTATTACAGGCAACAACAAAAGCTTTAATGTACTTTTAAAAAGTGAATGTGCGTTCAGAAGGTTTCAGCCATAACCCCTTGCAAATGATGAAAATGTAAATCTAGAAATGGTTGCCGTTGACTATGGAATTAGATTTCAAAGGATGGACAAAATTTAAATGTGTTCATTTATTGCTTTCAAATAACATAAAAATAATATTCTGAGATTTGATCTAAGTACCTGCTAATCTGCATAAGTAATAACTGTGTCAGATGACACAAAAAATGATAAATTTATTCATTTATTTCTGATTTGGCAAGTTGCATATCTCAAGATGCAATTCATACCTTTTTCCAGCAACAGAAATACACTTTTACTATATGATGTAAAGCCATTGTCTATTGTAGAAATTTAAATGAATTGGAAATTTGTTGAAATTGAATTGTTTCTGGACCAGAGAAAGCACTATGAATGGAGAATACATATAAATAAATGAAAAGTGTGTAAAAGAAAAAGCCAAGAATTCATTTGCATTTTTGAATAAAGCTAAAACTTTATTTAATTTACAGTAGTGGGCTTTAAACATATATTTTTATTAAAGTCTGTAAAGCTGCCAGTGCTAAAGTAATATAGATAGGCCAATTATGGATTGTATTTCATTAACATAATCAGAGATTTTATAAAATATAAAAAGCTTCTAAGGTTTGGATCAGAGACAAAGTTTTCAGTGTCTTCTGCACAACCAGGTAAAAATGCACAGTGATTTGAATGCAGAGTAGGGCAAGCTAGAGCCTTTCATCTTTATTTTTACTAGTTGACAAAACCACGGCTCTAGCTTCCATTATCTAAAATTGCCCTGACTTGATGTAGTGGAAAGAGAATGGAAAATCTTTCTGGTAAGACACTGGTAGGGAAACATTTTACCCTGAGTGATAACATTTAAAAATACCTGTTCAGTCTATTTCCATCTTCTTATATCATCTAAGTTCATCAGAAAGTAAAATATCAACATGTACACCTCATGCTGTACTTTAGTTTATATGCTGGATACACATATGTAACCTCCTATAGTGAAAAGTAATCTAGATTATTATTTCATACATAAGTACTTAGTATGTGTTCCCATAGTTCTTCATATTTTTCTAGATCCTTCAGTTTTACTTTCTGTTAGTCTGCTAAAACTTAACTTCACATGAAACCATTCAGTTTTTGAGTTTCTGTTCATATTGGAGAAATAGATAAAATAACAATCTAAGTTCCAATTTCATATAACTTTTTACAGTTTTTTTACTCCATATCTTTTTATAGTATGCTTTCACCTTTGCATGTACCAAAAACTTTAGTTTCTATCTATATGAACTACAATGGAAATTCCAGGAAGATTTTAGTTTGGGGAAAAAAAGTTGAAAATGTCATTCTAGACAAAAAGCTTGTAAAGGTGGATGGCTGCCTTTTGTAATTTTTAGTTTACTTTTGAAACAGCTATAACAATCCATTCTGTTTGAAACGGGTCCTAGGACATAATAGCTGTACGACTGCCTTTCCTGGACCTGATATAGCTTAACAAGACATGGGGAAGGTGGAGACCTACCTTTTACAGGTAGAAACTTGAGGTTTTCTTTGACCATAATAATCCAGTGAAGCACAGAATTAGGTAATATCTTCTTCCAACTCTAATTGAGAGGAAACTTCTCTATATTATATAAAGTGTCATTTTGTAATAACCTTATACATCTGACCTGATCCTTCTCTCTTCCCACCTGCCCAACACAAATCATTTACATTCATTTTGTTGGACAGCACTGAATGCAGACCCATAGGGTGATGAATGAGTAGCCTAGAGAACTACTCCAGTTCCACTGAAGCCCTTGGGGCAACAACCACTGGAAATCTGTAAAAAGAGTTTGAATGGTCATCTTTCAGTATTGCTGAAGGGAAGATCTCAGCATGAGTGAGAGGTTCACTATGTATTCTCTAATCATCCACCAACTAGAACATTCTATTGTTGTAACTCCATACTAGAGAAAATAATGAATTTTATTCAGTACTGTTGGAATTTATAATTTCAGATTTCTTGGTCAATGACCTACATTATTTTAACACATAGGATTCTATTTATCATTTTTATAAGTTTGAAAAAATGTGCAAATGAAAAAAGGAAAATTGTTACTGGCATGCAAGATAAAACAACTATCTTCTCTACACTCCTTAATGCAAGACCCAAGCCTGTCAAATAAAATTATTTAAAATAGACAATGTCGTTCTTTTCCTCTTTCTTCTGGAGGGTGTTAATCCACTGGTCCTATTTAGGTTAATAGACCATCCAAATAGAATTTTTATTATTACTGATAAAAAACTGATATCATTGATTGGTAAATACCAATGGGTTACATATTTATAAAGGCAAGTTTATTTAACTCTCTGAATTTAGTAGATGGTGGGATAGAAAACCTTAAATGTTCACATTTTTTCCCAGTGTTTTAACCATGCTGTACTGGGGGTTCTCTTCTCATCTTTTAATAATACCTCGAATAGATTCTATAATTTTCTAGTCACTTTAATTCTAAAGAGTCAGTCTAGTTTAATACTTTACTTTCATTTCATCCTGGGCCCTGTTTCAACAGCACACTTGATAAGGGGAGGCATGATTTCTTGTAGTGGCACAGGTATCAGGGTATAATTTGTTCTAGACACTTCCCATTTTCTTCTCTTTAGGACCTGGCTCCTCTAGGATGCAGGAGAAAATAGCAAAAGGATGAGCACTCTCCATTTACCTTATGTTACTGCTGTTGTTCATTTTGTTGGTGTTCAGTGATTCTCTGGCTAACACTACCTGGGTGTCGATTCCCTGTGTGGAGCTGGTATGAGTACATCCAATCTCTCAGAGGGTCTGTGAGCCCTCCCCGCTGGACGGGTCCTTGACAGGAGAAACTTGATTTGACTTCTTTCACTATCTCATTTTAGTTCTGTCTCAACCAATTCAGAAGTTTGTTTCTGGGATCTCCTAGTGAATAGCTCTCTTGGATAGAGTACCAGCAAAATGACTTGAATGTGGCTCTTTTCTCTTGATCCAAGAGACACTCTCAATATCCTTTGGTGGTGGAGTGCAAGCTGCTTTTCTATAGACCCTCTCTCTTTCTTCTGCCATCTCTTTCCATTTCTCTTTTTCTTGCTCAGTTATGTATGGGGGAAATCTGAACATTTGTTGTCTAAGCAGATCTCTAAGTGAGAAACAAAATGCTAGTTTCCTCTTCTTGGAGGAGCCTTCCAATGTTAGGTGTTGTTTTTTTCAAATCTCCTTCACACTTACAGTTGCCTTTGGGAGGGGAATTCTCCCTTCCCTCAGAAGTCCTCTCACAGTGCTGATTCAGAAAACCCTCTCTCTCCTTTCCAAGTACTGATTCAGAAAGTCTTCTCTCTTCTTCCAAAGTGTTCTTCTTTTTTATCCTGAGAATGGGTGAAGTGTAGGAGAATGGTCTATCGTGGATGGGTGGACTCAAGAACTACAGAAGGGCTGTTATCTTCAGACTTAGTGAGTCTTTGTGCACCGTCTGTGAGCTTAGTCACCAATTTCTGAGTAACAGGAAAGTCCCTATGCATCATCCTCCCACACACTGATATTAGACTGAATGAAGAAAGTAGGAAGAAAACCTTATAAATTCTCAGCTAACTTTTTATGGTATAATAGCCAATGTTCTGTATCTTTGTCTATCAGATATTTTACACATGTGAGGACTGCATAATTTACACTATAGCCATAATGCTATAAATACCAGTATACATTTGGAGAGAAATTATTAAGGTGACTAGAATAACTCAAATATAAATGTTACCTTTGATATACATATGTATATTTGGTGTCATTATGTAACAATAGCTATGGTTATATCAGTCCTAAATTTTCACTTTCTTCCCTTAAAGTACAAACAGCATTTTCTATTTGCATGCCCATTGGAAAGAGTATTAGACTTGATATCAGAAAACCTGAGTTCAGAACTATCCTCTTCTGGACAATTGCATTGCTGTGTGACTTTGGGCAATTCCCTTACCTTCACTGGACTTCACTTTTTAGTAGCCGTATATATAACACTTTGGTAGATTTCTGGATCTCTCATATTATGCCTAGTACTAATCCTAATTATTTAAAAAATGCTATCATCAGTAATTTAATGTTCTTCCTCAATGTTTGCCTAATGTCACCTGATTTAACTATATCTCAAGTAGCTTGATATATTCCATAATGATTTGTTGCCTATAACTTTTACCCAATCCCGTTAAAGTAGATGTTTAGATGTTTTGGTCTAATTATTTTGATTACTGTTATATAACAATTTAGAAATAGAGTGGTAAACATTTCTTATAGATAAACACCAGAGCTGTAAAAATGTCTTTCAGTATCATAAATAGAAGTTTATGTGAAACTGATGTGCTTTGATTTTTGTGCATGATCTAGGTTTTTTTAAAATTATGGTTGAAATTGATGCTTCAGTCTTTCAGTTATTACTTGAGAAATGTGATATATTTCTTTAAAATATTTAGTTTCCTAATTCATTAAATGAAAGACTTAAAGATCATTAAATCTTTAAGCATGCACGTGTGACCAAAGCATAAGTGTTTCTGCAAGTTTGTATTCATTTGAGAGAAATTCTTTTTGCTTAGTATGTTTCTCTTTCATTAATAACACATGTTTAGTTTATTATGTGTGTCCATGAATAGAAAAGAGGCCATTATTTTAAGCAATCTAGATGAGCCAAATGTTTTATATAAGTCGTAATGCCCATAAAGAAATTTTCTTTAATAAAGAATGTTTTCCTGTTGTCATACTACATTTGAAATAGAGTTTTTCTCTCAAAGTACTCGGGTGTTGTGTCTGTATTGATAATCATTATTACTATTATCTAGCCTAGATTATTTAGTTATAGCATTTGTTTACCATAGAGCAATAACCTTTCTGAAAAAAATATGTCTTCATAAATTATCTTTTTTTTTTAATGGTATGTTTGCGATTGATGGTATCTAGATTTGTTGTAAAGCTTCTCTTTTGGAATAGCTTCCCTTTTGGAAATTTTAGCACTAAAAATATTGTCTTTTTAAAGACATCTTTTTCTTTGTGCTTTATTTTTTTGTTTGAATTTGTTTTCTCTGTAGAGATATAATAGATTAGAAACAGCGATACTGAAGATTACCTTTTGTTCTGGTATTCTTCAAAATATCCAGGGTTATTTATTTTGACTTCGGTATTCAATACAAAGTCCTAAGAGACATGCCTTAGATTTTCCATACTGAATATATGCATTTAAAATAAATGCATCCACAACATGTTTACAAAAATATAAAGGTACAATTTTTTTTTCTTTTAAGATCAGGAAAGCCTCCCATGGCTTGGCAGATAAAGTGAACAGCCTAAAGACTATTGAAAATTCATGAAGTTTGTACAGACCAAAATTTAAGTATATGAATAAGAAACAATTTCCATTTCAGGTTCTTTTTGAACAGGCACAATACATAATTACAATTAGCTGATTGGCATCTATTCCTTCTAGTGATTCAAAATCATTATGCAGTTTGTTGTACTGTCCGCTTTCAAAGTTCTTTGATTGCTAATTTTAAAGGATGATATTCATTTCAGAATGAGAAATCTTATATATTCATAATCGAAAGCAACAAATTGTATTCATTTTCAATATTTTGGTTTAATAAAAACTTCAGAATAGATGCAAGGAAGGAAGAAAAAGAGGTTTAATAACTAAAATTGAAATAGTCTCTAATTGATCTTGTGTTTATTCAGCCCATTTTAAGGAAATTCTTTTATTTCTGTATGATTTTTTACAACACATATTTCTTTTATTTCTGAGACCTCAGCCCTATAGTAAGACAGGAAAATATATAGTTTTCTTTTTAAAAGCATTTTGTGTTTAATTCAGAATTTGATATACCACTTCTGAAAGGTGTATTAAACACTTTATTTCAGCTTCAAGGTTTCATTTGCAAATCATCTTATTTAGGAATTTTAGGACTTTTAAGACTTTTAGGACAAGTGGCAACCCAGTTTTTCTTTGTCTATATGTTTATACATGACATGGATTTTGCGAAAAATTAGCATGCCATTCTTTTTTATTGAACAACGTAGATAGCAGTCATGTAAAAATTTAGTTGTTCTTAATTTACACTGCTTGTGGTTTGTGCTGTAGTTGGTCTGACACTATTTATGAGAAAACAAATATTTTTTTTCAGCAAACAAAATAGGAATTAGAACTGAACTAAATATTTTCAAAAACTAGTTCTGATACACTGTACCTACCACATCTAAAATATCTTATATTTTTGTTCCAGAACCAAATAACAACTAAATCAATGGACTCTAGTACTAGTTATGGGTATGTTTTTGCTCATATTTTCAACAAACCAAATGCCCTTAGGTTTGTAACACATTTTATTTATATGCTCTGTCATAAAATAAAACACATTCATAGCTTTGAGGAATAGATGTGGTGATTGATCACTAAATGGAAAGTGCAAAAAATGAGCAGCAGATGTTGCTTTTCTTATTTTGCTTTGTTTTACATATCACAAATTAAATTCATATAAAATGTAGGAATATTGGATAGTACACACTCCCACTATTAACTGAAACAAAACAAAAACAAAAAACGCCCTGCTGCCCATTCTTTTTAACTTATTAGCCACATGGCTGATTGTCTACTTCTTTTAATGTCTTCTCTCTCCAACATCGTCCTGTTAATGAATGCTGTATGGGGTGCTTTCAGAGAAATAGTTATAGAATGGGTTTGGGGTGACGGGGTAGTGAAGAAGCAGCAAAAGACTGCTTTATTAGGCCAATGCTACCCCCACAAAAGCTTCAATAATTTGTATCTAAATCAAAGTTACTATTGGTCTATTTATTTAAAATTATCTAAATGAATAAATAATAATATAATAATAATATTAATAATAATAAAAAGCTTGACATAAACATCTTTAATATTTCTTTTCATTTAGAAAGGATATGTCCTAATCATTTGGAATTAAGGATTTAAAAATTACAAGAGTTTTATTACTTTAGCCACACAGAGTATTAAATCATAGGCTTGTATGATGCAGGTCATGATGGCCATTATACGGGGAAAACTTTTAGCACATATTTTTCTTACCTAGTGTCGGTTTTAATATAATAAATGTCCTGAAGATTTATCTGGTCAATTAAAATATTTGGCTTATTATGAGAAGTCCAGACTTTTTTGCTGTGGATTTTTCTAATAATATACTATAAAGGCTCTATGGCTCTAAAAATCTTATTTCTATGATAATTGTATTCTATGACCCTTACCTTCTATTTTATGTTCCTACTAAGCTGTTACATGTATCACTGTTATATCTAAGTCAAGGGAATAAATTAAACTTTCACAGGAGAACAATGAAAGACTGGCATGCTTTTTCAGTCTGTATTTCCACTATGTGAATCACATTTTACAAATTGGATATTAGATAACTTTTATAGGCAATGTAATCATTTGCTTGTATACTATAGGTACTGTTTAAAAGAAAGCTCACAAAATACTGTTTATCACAATATCTACAATTACATATATTTAAGAAATCTAAATGTAAATCTTTATCTCAGTGCTTTTTTCACATATGCAGCTCACAGTTTTTTCTTCTTTCCATCATCCCATGCAAGCAAACACTTGAGTGCTTCATTACATGGATCATTTGTGCTTCCTAGATAACTAGAAGGTGTAACTCTAGTGTTGATCAATTATAGGAGACTTCCCCTGAGGCCCTAGAAAAAGAATTCTTGAAAGAAATTTTTAACTGCTTTGCCTGACTCCCTTTGATGACTGATAACACATCTAAAGCCTAATGTGTGTTAGAAGCTGACATACATTTAGGGAAGGTTGTATTGCACCCTAGAGGTCTGATGTTTTCTTTCAGTGTCTAGAATTCTAGCATTCTCTTTTGTCTAGTGAGTTAAAAAAAAGTCAATTTGATAAGCAAACACATAATTGAATTATTATTTTTTTACATCACAAATATATTTGATCCATCAAAATGATATATAAAAAATTGTATGTAAAATGTAGTTAAGAAGACTTATTTTGGCTAAGAAAACAGTTTATAGTAGACTCTGAACTTCAATAACTTTAAAAGTGGAGTCAGATTTAAGAAATGTAAAATTATAAAGAGCTATTTCATCACTTTAATGTCTCTTTTTTGATGAGAATTTTTATTTCTATTTTTGGTTTGTTTTGTCTCCATTAGATTTTGTGTTGTGCTTTTTGAAGAATTTAAGGCATAATCCAATTCTTTTCTCTTTCCAAAGAAAGGAAAGAGTTACATAAAGTATTCAATAACCTATTGATAGATAGTACTGTTTGATAGATAGGAAATGTCTTAATGACATAAAGTTTATATAGCCTTGGAATTTAAATCTAAAAAGGCCGTATTTGCATTGATGAGTGGATCAAAAGAAGAAGATATAAAGGGATGAAAATCATTAATACCTACACAAATAGACTAAAATTTTATAATGTGTAGAGATTAAAGGAATGGTTACATATTAGAGGAATATATAAATGATAAATGCTTTCAGTTGCAGAGCAAAATATATAGAAAAAGAGTGAAGATACCACTTTACTCTTTGATATGAAGATACCACATGGATTTGGTATGAAGATACCACATGGATTTGATCTGCTTAATCTGGGAAGATTTTGTGGAAGGATAAAATCGATAAAGCATGTCAAACTATGAAAAATATTAAGAAGGTTGTGCCATATTTTTCTTTAATTCAGAAAATACACAACTAACTTTAGAAATACTATATGATTAATTTAGAAGGTAATTGTTAATGGATTCAGCTATTCTGTATTCTTTAGTGCAGTTAGATTCAACTATTGGAGAATGTTTTTATAGTTATACTATCATCCATCTTTTATTTTAAATATTTCACTGTTACAGAATTAATTCTTTCTTCCCCCTCAATATTTTGATATTTTTATTCTTATTTTTAGTAATTTGAGAGAGATAAGAAGTGGAGAAATGCAAATATTCTCAGGAGAGTTAATTAGGTCTTTAAGGAGAGTAAACTGGTAGGAATCTTTCAACTGGACAACTAGCTGAGAACAAATTGGTAGATGGTATATTGTAGTAATGCAGAAAAAGGCTCGAGTCCACTAAGACTTAGTTTGCATCCTAATTTTACTATATTAATTTTTTAACTTATAAGATATAAGGGATTATAGTATCTATTTTGTAGAACTATTGGGAGGATTCAAGAAGATAAGACATATAGAGAGTTTGGTACTTGGAAAGGATTCACTGAATCTTACCTGTATGTTAACTATGGTAGGGGATAAAAGAGAGAAAATTTTGAAGTGGTCATTCTTAAAATATTCCTTGCATTCCTCATAATGTTTAATTTTTTAAGGTTCATTTTGATTATCTGTAAAAAAATTATTCTTCCTCACCTGGTTAACTGCAGACCTGACCAGGTGTTAAACATGTGTTACCACATTTACACCATAGTCAAACGAAGTGATGTTAAGCCAACACACTATGAAGTTTTTACAATGATTAAGTAAAGTAGTCTGTAAAAATATATGTTCTTTAAAGGAGGTGGACACAGTTTTTAAATTGAGACACACCTAGAGGTTGTGGAACACATCCCTAAGAGGGCAATTTAGGGTGGTATGATCAGAGCAATGGTTAGGTATCAGTTATTAGGCTCTGGATTAATACACGGGTGATAGTAGGTTGATATTAAGGATAAAAGTAGCAAGAACATGGCAAGAATGGTGAGGGCTACTGAAAGGCAAATGTTTCATATTTCAAAATTTACCCACACTGACCTTTCTTCAGATCTTAGCCAACAAACAACTCATCAAATTATGTTTCTCATTCATTATGATATCTCTCCCCCCTTTGCTGTTGTTTGATTGGGTAGCTAATGAAACATGGAACTCAGGGTAGCATTCAAGGATTTTGGCTATTTTTCAGTCCATTCCATTGGCAAGAACAAGAACCTTGACCATATGGTGAGGCTGTGCACTTACACTTTTTCTAGTGGTTTATTCATATCTGCTTCCTGCATGAAATTAACGCTGTTCACACTTGTTTAACCTTAATAAAAATCTTTTTAGCTGAAGCACAGGGATAAGGTCACCATCTGCCACATAAAATGCCAATATTAAATGAGCAACAGGAGAAAGGCGTCTTTTATTCTTAGAGACTTTTAGAAAGAACTTCAAATAGGTTAAACACCAATTGATTTTCCTCTTCACCAGTTTAGGCGATAATTTACATTTTATATTGTCAGTTGCGTTGTAATAGCTGTATAATCTATCAGTGTGTATCATTCTTGCCATTACTAGAATTGGCACTATAGGTAGCTTTTAAAAATATGAATGTCTCCAAAATCAAACATATACCATCTGTGCCAGATACTACATGAAACTTAAGTTAAGACAGCTGAGCAGGCATCTTTGATTTTTTTTTTTTATGACAGGGTTTAGGCAGATTATGGACTATGAACTATCTTTATTAAAAACTACATTTTTAAATGGAGGTATGTAGTGTGAATGGATTTTTGGCTTCTTGAAAATTAATAGGTACTTCAAAAATCTGCTTTTATCACAAGAATTTAATTGTGAGAGGACAGCTAAAATATTTAAATGACATTTGTTGTTATATCTTTGTATCCTGTAAATTTTAATGAATGTTTCTTTGTTCAATATGTTTTGAAAACAGATCACAATGATGAATAATCATATGTGGCTTTAAAATCACAATATTGAAATTAAAAAAATGCATTATATACAAAGGAATAAACTTGTTCTTTTATTCTTGTTTTAAAACTTCTGCTATAAAAGGTAGCATTAAAAATTGAAGCCCGAGTCTAATATTAATGAATATAACATCCATTTTGCCTCATTTCATCACTTTTACTTTGTTTGGTCATATTTAGCCCTCATATATTATTTGTAACACTATACCCTTCATTTTCAAACATATGTTGGCATTTTTATTGAAATAGATTATACCGTTCATAATTACAAAATTAACAGATGTTTTAATTGAGGAAAAAACTGAGACAAAATGGATATGTGAATAACAAACAAACTAAAAAAATATGTAATCATGAACCAGAAAGTTGATAGTAACTTGTCCTCATTTTATTTCGGTTTTAAAAATTTGGTCTTACACAATAACACAAATTAGAGAGAAAATGTCTAGACAGATCTAAGCTCTAATTCCTATTGCTATGGTCACTAACCTCATTTCTTTGACCTTATTTTTCTCTGTAACCTTTGCTTCTTAGCAGTCATACCACTTATTCTAATTATATTAGGAATGATCATGAGGCTGTTCCAAAGGTGCTGTAAGCACTATTTGTTGGAAGTATTCTATTCTCAGTGAGGGAGTTTTTTTTTTCTTATATTTTGAGATTTATATGACCAGCATAGTTGAAAAAACAGCCCATCATTTATCATCATGGCTATTTACCATGTACATTTGTACAGAGGCCTGCATGCAGATTAGGAGGCAAAATATTTGAAGTGTACAAAACAATGAGTTGATTTTCAAAATTTAAAAAATTAATGCTAGTATTTTTGAGTTTTCTAAATTCTCTTATTGAGGATTTTTGTAACTTTAACTTTTTTCTAGCTAACCTCAACTCTAGCTAACTTTAACTCTTTTATTGCCTGTTAAAAAATGAATAGGTTATTAACATGGATATATAAGTTATCAATTTAGGCTTTGTTATTGGTGATTTTCACACACCAATGACAAATGTCAACACTTAGATGTCTTGATCTTTTAGATTGTTTTATTATTTTTAATTGTATATTCTGAAGATTTTTATTTCAAAATATCCAATTCAAGAGTTGAAATCATATTGTATTCAATATGTTAAAAAGTGAGACATACCGCATCTCAAAAACTCATAAAGCAACACAGTTATCATCAAAATATCCAAGTAACATTGGCTTCATTCTCCCCTACAATGCTCCAGGCAGGTCCAATCCTCTCCCCACAGTTTCTTAAAATTTACAAAGGCTTATAGTAGGTGGGAAAGGTTGCATGCTCAAGGTCATCCCACAGAAAGATTTTTGCTTATTCTGGAGACTTTCTGTTCTGTAAAGCATTAGCTCACAGGGGAAACCAAGCCTCTTTATTAATGACTGGAAACCAATCATTTAAACCAAATATTCTCAAGAGCAAAAAACTTTGTTGATGATTTTAGAACATTGGTGGGGGAAGGTAATAGCACATCAATGCAAATGACTTTAAATTGGAACTTAAGTCAACCTTACTATTAATAGATCTCTCAGGAATTCTATTTGGTCACAACTTCATAACATTCCACTGGTTCCCCTTTCCTCTTTCTGTCTAATCGTCCTATATAATTTTTTCTTCTGCTAAGAGGAAAGCAAATCCCATTTTCCTATTTCCTACAAAGCCTTACTGTTACTTTGTTACTTTGGCTTCCACCTTTGCCTAAGATTTTCTTTCTACTTGGTAAGGCATTTTCTCTGACAAAGGAAGTTTCCTTTCTAATGGAAATTATTGTGCCAGTGGTTAAGATAGCATACTATTTATTTATTTATTTGCTTTTACTTTATTATTAATAACTTTCAATGCAGATTGTCAACTCGATCATACTAGATGGTTAAAAAAAATTGGAATTAATGCAAAGTGTCCTGTTCAGTGGTCCCTATGTTTGCTTTTTCCTCAGTCACGTTGTTAGTCTTAGAAACATTAGCCTATTAAGAAAAAGTAGAAGCTTTCTGTAATTACAGACATTGGTAAAGAAATATAGAATCAATTATTGAGAACTTGAAAGCAGTTAAAAGCCTGAGCATGACATAATTATGTCATGTAAGAAAAATGGACTATGAATAGTATGTTGACAAACAGGAATGACATAGACAAACAGAAAATGATTCTCTATGTAAATGTATTTTGGAAATCAGAAGACAAGCCTATTTTTAAACCCAAGGATAATTTTGATGTCAAAATAATTCTGCACCTAATTTATTTTACTCTAAAGTTCATGTAATTTAAAAATAAACTTAATGACATGTTAATTTTCTTTAATGTAACAGGAAATATATTGTTCTTATATTTTTTGTGGACTCTAGTTGGGGCTAGAAGCGAATAGAATAATTATTGAAATGCTGTTTTTTTGAAAGGGTGTGTATGAGCTGTTTTTGGTGTTTGTAATGAATTCAGAAGACTAATTTAGTTATGATGGCCAATCAGTATGCTCTGTGCAGATCTCAGAGAAATTTTTATATTTTGCTATAATTAGATTCATAATTGTTAGTTAACAATTAATTAGTTTTTATCCTACCTGTGGAAGCTTGGAATGTATCCTTGGAGATCATGAGATATGTCAATACCTATTGGTAGAACTATTCTTTAGCAGGCATAACTTACAAGAAGACAACATTCATAAAACAGTGCTTTGTTATAATTTATTTGTAAATTATTTACTATTCATTTAAAATTTACTTATTTGTACCAATTAGTAAGACAATCACAGATTATTTTTGAGTATTAAATGCATAATATTTTCAGATAAATGCAGTTTTATTTCTTTGAATTAAAGTGACCAACATTAATCTAAAAATTGTTTCTAAGACATTTTGTCATATAGTATTTGGTTTTTAATCTAGTCCTTGAATGAGTGCAAACATGTCATTGATTATTATGTACACTAGTGAAGCCAAAGTACTAATTTTTATTCCCCTCAGTAAGTTAAACTTTCTCCCTCAAGTTTTTTCATGTAACAAACAGTTGAGCACGCCGGCCTGTGCTTACACTGGAAAAAATAAGATGAATCGTTCTCCTTCTCGATAGATTTCCCAACTTTATTAACAATCAAGACAGGGATTGTCAGTCACACATCTCTGATTGGAATATGCTTCCATGAGTAAAATGAGGTGCAAAACATGAAGATCCACAACGGACTAGGCAGGTCAGGATTCCCAAAGCAGGTGATGCCAGCTAAAAATTAAAGGATGTGTTACTGTGAGTGGGATGAGAGAAAAAGGCATTTTCATTCAGAGAAATTATTTTCAACAAAGGCCTAGATATAGGACACAGACCTCTATTTTCAGGGCACATGAAGTAATTTAATATGCTTACAGAAAAAGATATATGTGAGGCCAGAGCTTAAGATGAGATTTCAGAGATAAGCAGGAATGAGATCAGGAAAGGCTTTATGATTTAAATTAAAGACTGTGAATGACAGTATAAAAGTTTAGGACAATTTTTGAAAGATTTTGAGCAAAGGAATGACATCAAATTTGTATTTTGATGAATGTCACTCTGCAAGCAATGGGAATGTGAAATGTGTGTCTGTGAGTGAGGGTAGGTGGGTTTAGGTAGATTAGAAATACAAAAACAAAGTGAGAAACATACTACGAGACTATTAGAATAATCCAGATAAGAAATAAAAGGCCTGGACTAAGGTAGTGGGAATGGGAATGGAGAAGTGAGTAATAGGAGGGTTGACTCAATATGACTTAGGGACCAAGTAGAAGTGAGAAGCTATAAAGAAACAGAATTTTAAAATCATCTCCTTCTTCTACGGCCATGCTACCCTGAACAAGCCCGATCCTGTCTGATCTTGGAAGGTAAGCAAGGTCAGACTTAGTTAGTACTTGGATGTGAGACCACCTAGGAAGACCAGGTGCTTTAGGCATAAAAAAAATAAAATAAAATAAAAAAATAAGGAATTGTAAGCTGACAAGTCCTTGCAATCTGTAAGGTCAGTGAAGGGTTGCCTTGCCCCTCCTCCCCCCACCAATCGTCTCTTTCATGATCTGTAACTAGTATGAAGCTATTTTTCAATATCCATGGAAGAATGTTTTTGCTTGTTATTTTAACAAATTGTACAATGTAAAACCAATAATAATTTTGTAATTGGTAGTTTTAATAAACAATTCTTTGCATCTGATATTTAATTTCTTATATATTAACTGTGTAATATAAAGATGTAAAAATAGGATCACAAATGCATCATAGTTGTCTTACATTATTTTTTTACTTATATCTTTCAAAAGCAGTAGTCATGACTTTTAAATTTTATTTTATTTTTTTAGATTTTAAAATGTTGCAGAGTGTATAGTGGGCATTCAGTGTTTTAAAATAGAATTCTACTTTCTGAGACCTGTCCTCTACAGGGTTTATTGTGAAAAAGGTTATGCTTGGAAAAGGGTAATGTTATAATTTAACAGTGATTTTTACTATCAAAGTACATTTATTAAACAAGCAGCTTCTGCTCTTTGAGATCTGCAGTACGATTAGTAGTAGGTACGAAAATGCCACTTCTGACCCTCTTGAGTTTATATAAGCCTAAATGTTTTCCTAAACCACATTATTGCTTAACCAGATATGTCTTCTAAGCAGAATGTCACTTTTAAATAATCACCTTTAAAAACCAATATAACTAGTATAATTTGTATTACTGTTTCTTCTACTATTTTCCTGTGTTAATTTTGTTGTTCTACTTCCTCTCTCTCTTCTACTAAAGAGTTATTTAAAATAGAGAATGAATATGGACAGTTTGCCAACACATTATTTAGATATTAATGAGAGATACTGGGCAGCTATTTAGAATGTTTTGTAAACTTTTTCAAGTAAAGAGAAATATGTCAGTATTGGCTTATAACCTGCGTTTAATTTGTTTATTTTTTATAAATTTGCAGTCAACCTTATTTTCATTTACACCAGATAGTCTGTGAGTTTACTGATTGCAAAAGACAACAAAGAATAAAATGAGAATTTTAGCAGAGTAGATATTAGTCCCAGTTCCTTGGCTCTTTTGATAGCACATATGAATTATTCAGCATCCATATTTAATAGCATATGTTATACTCCTTAATACATCTATAACCATTCACTTCCAGAGGGGAAACTATCCTGCTGCTTATGGTTTGTTTATTTCATTTTTCAATGAAAGCTGAAGAGAACATTGAATATTTTCCCAAAGACCCACTATAGACTGAATATTACTACTTTAGCATATTATCCTCCATTATATTTTCTGAAATGATTTCCTTGGGAATCCTATCAGATTTTTAAAATAATTTTAAATGCATCCTATTTTGAAAGTCTGCAGATTCTTACACTGTAGTTCTATGACATTTAAAAATATATGTATATATGTATATATAAATATATATATAGGACATAAGTTAATATTTATGATATGAAGAAATGATGTCTAGTTAAATACTGTTAAGATGATATTCAAGCAATTGTCTCAAAGGGGCAGTGAAAGTCTCTAATAATTATAATTATAATTATTTTTATTATTGGCATTTTTCTCAGGTATCAAAGAATTCTGAAGTAATATATATTTAACCTAAAAAAATGTGCTGCTGGTTTTTCTAAACTATTTCTTTTATATTTCAATGCTTAAATAGATTATACATTTTTAAACAAGGGAGAAATTATAGATATAGAATTTATGAGTTTAAAATGCTTCTATTATTGACAAATAACTTAATTACTGGAAACATTTATCACTTTATTGGCATATCTTACAGACAGCAGACTGCTGCTGTCTTGCAGGAATCAGGCTTCAGGAATATGTCATGATTCAACTGAAACACATTTTTTCTATCAGGAAAAAATATCCTTGACTTTACATAGTGTGATGACAACAACCTTGACTAAACACAGATCATTTGCTTCAACAAAAAGAATAGGTCTAAATGTCTATATACTAAATCCTTTATCCTACTACAAATTATGTAAACTACTTATAGTTTTAGAGTCATATATTTTGAAGGCACCTTAGCAATGAGATAATTCAGCTTCTTCATTTTATAGATGAGAACATTCAAGATCATTGGTTGATAAACGTTTTTTTCTGTGATCAACAGCTGGTTAGTGGCTGTGTAGAGATATAATGCAAGATGTTTGATTTCAATCCAGTCCAATATTCTTTTTGTATTGCCTTATATTAATTATTTTTAAGCATAATAAATTAATTTGAATAAACAGTATTTCTTCCTTTACCTTTCAAACATAAATATTTTTTTTTTTTTTGTGGAAACTCTGTGTCACTTTAAAGAACTAAATCATTAGGTACAAATACACTTAAGACATTTTTGAGGAACTTGCTTTGTGACATTTATATGAAATATGATGATAACCTTTTATGTTAATCATTTTGTTTCACTCTATTTTAAAAAGTAATCCTTGTGAAATTTAGAGAAGGATTTGCACCATGAATATCAGTAGATTCGACTATAACAGTCAGGGAAGTTTTATAGAGATATGGGTAATTATATTGAAATATACTTAGATGATAAAACATGAATATAAAATGAAAGTCTTTAATGTGAATATTTGTTTTAGAAAAATAACACAATTACCACTACATTTCTGCATAATAGGCAAAGAGAAGCTATAGTTCTTTTGAACTATGTTATGTGATCCAAAAGGAGCTTTATATTTTTACTTTATGCTGCTACTTTCTTGGTAGAAAATGTGATTAGAAATGTAATTTTGTATTTAGTAAAATCGCTTTACTTTTGGGAGAGGGCTGGTGATATGTGTAGAAAGCAGTATTGCATGAAATCCATGCATTTCTTATTATGATTTTTAGTTATTATGCACTTTTATGATTATATGAAACTCAATCTATCAGACTTTAGTAATGAAGTCGGTGACTATTGGTGGGCCTTATATTGTTTTAAGGTTTTCCTAGTGAGAGATGTTGCTGGCCTAGTTTTTAACCTTCTCTCTAGAATTTTTAAACAGGTAAAATTTAGGTAAAATTAAAAAAAAAAAAAGGCTTGAAGTGGCAGGAATAGTGATGTCACCCAGGGAAATTTTCACTTTAAGTGGGTATGGGGGAAAGAAGTCTGTGAATCAGAGTGACTAGTTATGAGGCTGGATTTCTTGTGGGGTGTCCAAAGGATTACTGTTGGATCAGCATGATGTAAATGCAATTTGGAGAAGCGGCATGTAAGCAAACATATTTTGGAAACCCTATTAATGGGTTTCCACTCCAAGCTACAGAGGAGACATTTAAGCAAGGAACTACCATGAGGTAGACTGCCCAGAATATACTTTTAAGTTTACTTTACTCTAAGCATCGGAGCCACCTTGACCCACTCTTTGGTGGGTGAAGGAAGACCAGATTGAGAAAGAACCTCAATGATCTACTACTCTTGGCTTGTACTTTTGTTTACTGAACCTAAAAGTAGGCTTCAAAAATTCATTCCATCAAATCTATTTCCACATTTCGACAGTGGTAAATTAGAATGGAGCTCCCTCTGGTAGATAATGCAATAAATCAAGGAGAATAGGAGCCAGAGTTTACACTTAGATAATCTACTTTTAATTCTTACTCATAAGATTCTCTGTAATAACTATGAGGAGTTTTAATTTGTGGATGCCTCTCAGTGACCAGGTACATGAAATACTAAGAAGGATACAGTTATGTGGAATGAGAATAAGTCTTAATATTTTGTCTAGGTATTTGGTTATAGTGCACTAGACTTTGAAATCAGGCACCTTGGCCAGTATTATTGAGGCAGAAAAGTTTGTCTTTAACTTACTCCATCTCCTTTCTTCAGACAGTTTCATAGATGAGAGAGAATTTGGGGGGAAGAAGGGCGCATACTGCTCCTCAATTCATGCTACACAGAGAACTACTTATTCTACCTCTGTGTAATATTAATATATTACTACAATAATAATGTAACAGTGTTTAATGTTTAGTAATGGTTTAGTCAAAATAGGATTAAAGTACCCAGATGACTTCTGCTGTGAACCAGGAAAAGAGCTGGAGTATTTTTCATGGAAGTGAACACTGGTCTAAAAGTTTGAAGACAGTGACCATTCTAGAACCGACTCTGCTTTTGATCAATGTTACAAACATGCAGAAGTCCCCCTTTCTCTGAAGCCTCAGTTCTTTATTATAGGTAAATAAATATCAGTCCTACCACAACCATAGCATTATTAGAAAGATAAAAGGAGATGGTGCTGTGAATGGAAATTGTAATTATTTTTCACTTGTATGAGAACATTGTTTTATAATCTTTAGACAAAGAGCTTTGCCAGCCATCTTGTTGTAAGATATGAAAATCATCAGCATGTTCAATGCGACTTACATAGTTACAGATGTCTTGGGTTGGTTATCAGGCCCAATGACAGAAGCAAACACAAACCTGCTCTGGAGGGATGCATTTCAATTTTTTAAATGTTTCCAAATATTTTAATTATAAAAAATTCAAACATATAAATAATGAAAGAGTAGTACAGTGAAAACTCATATACCTACCTCTTAGATTCAGCAATTGTCAGCATTTTGCCAAATTTATTTTACATGTCTCTTATCTATTTATATGTACCTTTCCATTTTTTATCTCATTGAAATTTGAACATAAATTGTAGAGATCATGATGCTTTACCCATACTTATTTCAGCATATACTTCCCAAAATTGCATACCATACTATTATCTTCATCAGTTCTAAGGTAGTAGTTTATATAGTTTATGCAAACATACACACACACACATATATATACATATATATATATTTATATAGTTTATGCAAACATGTACACATATATGTATATATATGTATACATATGTATGTAAGCATGTGTTTATGTATGTACTATATATGCATATATATGTATTCATAGAAATGCTTATTAGGCAGAGTTTTTGACAAGAATTGTTTTCATTATGTACTTCATATTACATCTCATCAGGAGGTACAAGAAGTTAGGATGTTGCACTGTTAGTGAAACTAAGATTGATCACTTGGTTAAGGTAGTGATTACTAGGTATTCTTGTAAATGAACTTATTTTTTTCTTTGCCATTAGCAAATTATCCTTTGGGAGATACTTTGCCCCTAGTAGAATATCTTGCTTCTAGATAACTTTTTGCTTGTTAGTTCCAGTATCCTATAATGATACTAGCTGAATCAGTTACTTTGATATTTAGTATTTATTAGCTAATGCTTTTCCATAATGATGAATTTTCTTTTGTCAATGGGAAGGAAATACACTTTCTCCTAAAGGGTAAATTATTATTTTTCCCTTCAATAGTCAATTCTCAGAGAAAGTTATTGGTATAACAGTCACTTCCAATAAGAGCAAGTCAGTCTCTCCACCTCCTTTTTTTCTCTCTCTTGAGTATCACTATGAAATCATTAAAAAAATTCTTCCACAAGTTATAATAAATTACAGTTATTGTTTACTTGAAGGCCACATTGTCTTAAGCTATCTCTTGTATCTTGTTGACATGTCTTCATTTGTTTTCAAGGTTTCTTTTCTGTGTACCACAAAGTGTCTTAGGCTATACTTATACTTGCCCTGCCCCAGACCTAGAATGAGATACTTCTCCAGGGACCCCCAGAGTAATGTCCTTTAGAGATTGACAATTCCCTTAGATAATGTAACCAGGAACTTGGACTCACACACACACACACACACAAACCCCAAATATATGTTAAAACAAGTATCACCAGAAAAAGCAGAGAAAACAAATTCTAGAATCAGACTTCCAAAGATTGTGAATATTATAATTATCACATTCAAGAAAGCAAATATGTTTACTCTATTAATAGAAATCAAAGAAAGGAAACGATGACTTAGCAGAGGAGCAAGAATAGGAAAAAGACTATCAAAAATAACCTGACAAATTTGAAAAATAATTAAATCAAATTTCTTGAAACAAAGCACTTATATTTATGTGAAATATAAATTATATATAAATATATATTATGTGTAATTATTGGAATTAGAAGTACAATAAGTGGCTAGGTCTAATAGTAGGTTAGATGCAGCTAAGAGAATTAGTGAACTAAAAGATCTGCAGAATTATCCAGAATATAGTACAAATGCAAATGAGAAAGAGAAGTTTTAGATATAGAAGAGAGAGTAAGAAAGCAAAATATACATTTAATCAGGCTGCTGGAAGATGAGATTAGAGAGAATAGAAGAAAAGCAATAGTCAAAGAGGTAATAACTAAGAGGTTTCTGGAAATATGAAAGACACAAATCCTCAGATTCAAGAAATCTAACAAATCAAAATGGAAATTTATACCTGGACATATTGCAGTGAAATTTCACAGTATCAAGGATAGACAAAAAATCTTAGAAGTAGTTAGACAGAAAATTGATTGCCTACAAGGGAAAGAATTGTACTGACAGCTAATTTCTGAATAGAAACAATGGAAAACCAGAAGTTAGTGAAATGATATCAGATTTCTAAGAGACAACAACTGTCAAAATAGAATTATACTCAACAATGTTATTTTTCAAAACATGGGCAAAAAACATTTTCAGACCACAAAAATTAAGAAATGTTTAGTAGCCATTGAATCACCATTGCTAAATAAACTTTTAATGAATGTAATTTAGGAAGCAGAATAAAAGTGTCTCGAGGTGAGAACAGGGATGCAAAAAAGAATTATCAAAGAAAATGATCAACACTTGAAACCCTTATAATTTTATTAACAAATGTCACCCCAATTTAATAAATAAAATTATCAACCTATGTATAAATCGGGGATTTATTATTGTATACAATAATAATGATAAATTTGTAAAGTTTTAAATAAGAACTAAAATACTAGACAAAAGTAATATAGATCTGAAGAACAGTGATTGGAGTTAAAGCATTGTTACCTTTGCATTCTTTTGATTAAATTTAGATTATGTTATGTATACTCTCTAATATCTAGGGTACCATGACAAGAACAGAAACAAGTACAGAAGGGAAAATGGACAGAGTAGAGCAGGGGCAAGCAGAATTTTAGCCAAGGAGCTTGAGCAGTTTGCAGTCTTTGCCTATGTAAGAATGTACTCTTTATATATTAGAATTCTTGAGATTTAAAAACTATACAAAGTATTGCTTTTACTGATCATACAGTTTATAAAACTAATAAGTATTTGTTATAGAGAATTTGGAATACCAAATTATATACTTCAGAATAAATATACCTCTTAATACATTTAAAACAAATAATATTCAATATTTGTAATTCCATATATATTCATATATATAATAAAGAAAATTATCTGTAATTTCTTCATTTAGAGATTATCAATATTTTGATACTCCTTCAGAATTTTTTCTATTTTATCTATTATCTAAATATGTAAACTTATATTAATATATTAGAATAAACATATTAATATATACTATATGTTATATAATCTATTATTTATACATTTATCATTGCCTACATACCTACTTATTTACTTACCTACATGTCTACCTCTTTGTCGAAATTCTCACTTACTAGTTGTGTTATTTAAGGTGCAGATGAGATTGGGTTGCTTTCTGTGCATTATAAAAAGTTCATCGATTTTCCTAAGATCTTTGAATTCTTAGGGACATGTAGATTTTGGATTATTTTTTTACAAATATCTTAATATGGAATTATTGAATAAAAGATTAGGAATGTTTTTAAGCCTTCTGATTTACATTGTGAGAGTATCATAAAGGTTGTATTAGTTCATACCCAAACAGAGTATATGGGAATATACATTTAATTTACCAACACTGGATTGAATTATACGATATGTCTCTCTCTTTTTTTTTTTTACATAAGATTTTTCTAAGTAAATATTTATACTGGATTTTCCTTTCCTAAGTTATATACTAAGAGGGAAAGTAGGATGCAAAAGGAAAGATATGTGCTGGTATTTTGTTTATCTGGATTTTTCTAAGGAAAATAAAATAGCAAAATGACTGCATGGCCAAAAGTATCCAACCTGAAAATAAGCCTTTTTAGGAGCAATGAAGTGACATAACGCCTGTGATTTACTTTGGAAGAATGCCTATAACTCCCATTAGTAATAATGAAAGTTAATGACATGTCTTATGGGATCAGACAATGGTCTTCAATATTCGTAACTACTTGCTGGGGTAGAAGCTATTCTGTATTGTCAGTGGGTGTCGGTTTGTAATTATAAATTGTACAAACACTATGCACGGTATGTATTTTGCCAACAAGTATTAACTTGGCATCTAGAAAAATGCTTCAATTTTAGTGCCTGAGTAAAACAAAATCTGTTCCTTTTTAAGTAACAAGGTTTCGAGAGTAACTAAACATGCATGAAATATAATTTATTGCTTTCAAATTTAATGGGGAAGTATATGTTCTTGGATTTTTTTTTGAAGTTTAATCTCAAAAACTCTATAGTTATCCTGAGTTTGAAGGTCACTTATATTTTAGACCCATATATTATTCACTTAGTTTATCTGATAACAAAGTTTTTATCAAATAAATCTTTGAAGTAATTTCAATCATTGTTTCAGAAATAACCTTGTTACCTGATGACCCCTAGTTTTATGTTTAGTAAAGATATTAAAAAGTAATAAAGGAAAAAAAATGCAGTTTTCATGAAGCTAAATAGATCTTGTTCACTTTCATTTTCTTTGCCCTTCTTCTCACTCTGCTCCAGCCTCTCTTTCCAAACACACTAAATTTCTTTCTACCCCCAAACTTTCATACGTGCTGCCCTTTTTTCTTAGTGGATTCTCTTATTCACTCTCCTTTCCATTCTCCAATAACCAATTTCCTTGAGTAAGCCAACTTAAAAAGTTAACTCCTTTGTTCTTTCTCCTCGCACTCTTTTTTTCTTCATCTTTATAGACTATACCACAACTCTATATTCATCTTTCTATTTGCTTATTTATAAAATCTGTACCTCCTACCTTAGATGAAAAGCTCCACGTGTAAGCGATCATACCTTACTTTTTAACTATCTGTTTCCTATGTTTGCCATAGTGCTGGGCCCATAGTAGATACTCAATAAATATTTTGTTGAATTAATATAGAATGAATCACTACATGAATAAATCTGAAATATGAACATTTTGTAAGATTCAATTCACTTTTCATTGAGCTTTGTTGAAATACAATACTTTTCACTTTTTATTTTCACATTTTAAAGTGAGATAATATTTTTGTTCTACTAGATAGGCATATGAAATTGACAAGAATGCTGAACTTATCATTGCTTATTCTCTTTTATGTACCTAATATCATAAAATTTCACATTTAGTAAGTACTAAAGATTTATTCCTTATCTAAAGAGTTCCATATGTTCACATTTATAGCTAATTTAAAGTGAACTTTATATTCTGCATTTTAAAAGTGCTATGAAATTTTACTTTAAAATAAGAAATAAAAATTTATGGCTAAAATATTCTAAATTATGCTGATTGAATATTCCAATTTAAATTTTAAACATTATTTTTACAAGCTCATTTTTCACTAGTAAACATTGTTATAAACACTAGAGATGAGATCTGTTTACAAAAGACTTTGATATACAATGATAAAGTTTTCTTTAGAATAAGTCAATAATATTTGAATTAGCAATACTATTTACTTTTACTTACCAAATTTAAATGTCTTGGTCAATTTGAAGTAAAATATTCTATTATCTTTAGCAAACTTTATATAGTAGTATATGTTATGGCTGTCATAAGTAAAGGTTCTATTTGTTTTAGAACGTTCACTTAATTCTGTAGCAAATAAAGCTGAGGATTGTGTTGGTTTATTAAAAAATGACAATGATATTAGTACATTTTAATGTACTTGGTTTTTGTGATTCCCTTAAATACCTTGCTTTATTTTTATGTTTTCCTTTTTTGTTTCTTTTTGGAGAAAATTAGTTAATTTTCCAGATTTTTTTTTTTTTTTTTTGCCACATGTAGGTTTATAGGCATAGTATAGGCATATGTTCTATTTTAAGATCATTAGTGTGGGAACCGTGGTACAAAGTCTATGACAGTGCTTGTCACTTAGTGCTCAGAAAATATTCGTTTACTTTCTTCTTTAATTAACTGGTGAAAGCATCAAGTGAACTGATATTCCCTCTAAGTAGCAGGAAAGGACCAGATTGAGTATTTTAGGTTTTCACAGTATTACACATTTGATTTGTATTATATGTAATATAGCATTTATATTTTTGATTCTGATTCTTTATAACATTGTTGGAAGGACATGTCATTCTCACTTATTGACATAGGAACTTGAAATACTGTGAAGCGAAGCAATTTGACCTAGGAGTTAATCTAATTATGATAGATTCAGGATTAAAGGATTTAAGGTAAATTCTACCCTTTATCAAACTGTCAATATACATCATCTATCTATGTATGCACAAAAAGAGTTGTTTTTTTTTCCCCAAGAAGTTGGTTATCTTTGCATATCGAATTTTTAAAAATCAAATGAGTCTAGGAATTTAAAATATTGCTTCAACTAAGTGTGTAGGTCTGTCACTATGATAAGTTAGAATTTATGAGAGATATATGGGATTTACATAGGGAGTAGAGATTTTTTTTTAGTCTTTATATTGCTAGGATTTGGCAGGATCTGTAAGTTTTTTAGACAAGGATATTAATCTTATATGGAACTAAATTTGTTTGAAAAGACAATTGATTAACTTTTAGGTGAAGGTGACTTTGCAGAAAACTACTTTTGGTGAATGATTTTCAATCTGAACTTGATGAGTTTTAACATACTTGACAGGTTTTCCTCTGTGTAATTTTGAATGAATTTAAATAGAAAAAGCATGAATTTGCTTTTCCTGATAGTACTCTTGTCCTACATGATCAATGGAAAGAAAGTGAATACTAAGAAAGCAAATCTCTGAAAGGCTAAAATTATTTTTTGAAAGCCATTATTCCTCAAAGACTTTTATTCATATTTATTGGTAGTTTAAGCTTTTGTTTATAACTCATTCTGGATCTTTTAACAATTTGGAATAGTGGAAAGTGTCCACTACCAAAACCAAAGCTAGGGTTTGGATCCCAACTCAGCTAAATTGATAAGGTCAAATATATCTGTAAATTGAGTAAACAATATCTACCTTTCAGGGTTCTAATGTAGAATAATATAAGGTAAGTTAAATGTTAGATCATTGCCTTTTAATGTACTTGATAAATGCTAGTTATTGTTTTCTATATTTTATAAGTTCTGATAACTATCTTCTAGATTGCTCTTTTATTAAAAAATGGAGACCGCCACATTTCTTTAGATAATTATGATTCTGTTACCTTTTCAATATTAATGACAGAAGCATTTTTTAGCTTGAGAACCAGCTAAACAATCATATAAATACAAATTTAGAGGTGAACAAAGCTTCTAGAACATGTTAAATATCATAAAAAGCATTTTGAATAAATGAAGGATATAGGGAAAACTCTCAGGCACTTCAACCTGTATCTCAGTATTAATATGTGATACTACTAAAACATAGTTGGGTGGTTTTTTTTACATTCCATTAAATAGGGAGAACTACTTTTCTAACTATCTGTTTTTAAACAGTTTTCAAAACTAGAGAGTCTAAGAACTAAAGGTAGTTTTATTTTTCTAAACTATGCCATTAATTAAAAATTCAAAGACTGGTTACTATAATGCATATAATACAAAGTTGTAATTTATAGTAAGCAATGATTTTTATCAAGTTACTTATACCAGTTATCTTGCTTGTAATTTTAGATTGCATAATTGCTGCACAGATACTTCAGTGGCAACATATGTCACATTTATCTACTCAATGACCACACATCATTGTGTCTAGACATATTCTAATGGGCTTGACATTCAGATTGAGAAGTGAGGCCATTACCAGTCAACATACCCTGTAGATCTACATCTGGCTTACCCATTTGCACTTTTTTCAAATACAGCCAAATCTGTAGGAAGAACTAGAGTAACCTCATTTGAAACCGGCTCTACTGCTTACTAACAATGTGACTTTGGGGAAGATATTTAGCATCTCTGAATTTTAGTTTCCTCATCCATCATATTCTGATAGTAATTAATATAACAATGAAATATTATTACTCTTTGACAAAAATTAATAAAATTGATATAGAAAAGCAGGCACTCGTACACTGTTGGTGACAATATCCATTATTAAAAAAAACATAGGGCAATTTGGTGTGACCTACTAAATATTAAAAAAAATACATTCTCTTTGGCTCAGTAATACCATTTCTTGAAATATACTCTACAGCAAAGCACTGGTACCAATAGATAGATATACAATGATGTATATTGGTGTATTATTAATAACAGGTAACTTTGGAGACACTTAAATATCCATTATCTGGGAAAAATTAAATGAATCATGATATACTCATGCAGCATGAAAAAAGAATGTACTGAAATAAAAAGATATCTGAAACATTATAAATGAAAAATAAATCATAGGTTATAGAAATTATTTTATTATTTATGTAAAAATGTGAAGAATATAAAGGTGTAATTACAATGTCCCTGTCAATTAATATAATATGTTATTGTTATATACTATTATAATTCCTTTGACGAACACTAAAATGATATACAATTATTAATAGTGGTTTCTTTTGGGTGGAGAATGCTATAATATTTGGGTTTTGGTGTCTGTTGAATATATTTATATGTACTGAAACTCTAAAGTTAAAAGAAATACAACTAAAGTTTTTTGAACTAGGTAATTTCTTCTTTCTACTGGTTTTAGTCCCCTTGTCATCATTCTAGTTCAAAATTTTTATGAACTCTCTAGAGGTTCTCACCCAAAGTGAGAGGGACAGGATACTCTTGAGTGTAAATAAATTCTATGTAGCTACATTTACCATCTCCTTCCCTCATTTAGTGCCAAGCTTGGGATGATAGCTCTACTGAGTCCTAACTGATAGGAGGGGCTTATGTGCTATAGGTGATACTGCTTACTCACAAAGAAGTGGTCTTAAAAAAGTTAAAACCCAACATCAAAGGGAAAGGCAGAGAGAAAAGATCCTTAAAGAACACTAAGGAGGAGTAAGCAAAAGAATAAAGGAAAGCTAAGAGTATGAAGACCATTTTATGAAGAAAAGTGGTCAACCATGTCAAAACTTATAGAGAAGTCAAATTCATTAAGTACTGAAAAATGCTTTTTTTTGTTTGTTTTAGCACAGAGTGATAATTGTCGACCCTGGTGAGAACATTTTCAATGGAGTTTGGGGTAGAGGAGTAAAGATTCAGTTCAAAATAAATTGATGAGTAGAGAATGAGAAAATAGATATTGTAGATTACTCTTCCAAGACTTTTGGCTATGAGTAGGAGGGAAGGCAGAGGGAAAATGGAGAAAGATTCTTTGATGTCCTAAATCTCACCGTATTTTTGAAGGTAATTTAAAAGAATACGTCACTTATTTGAAGTCATCATTTTGGGTAGGCATCCCACCTTTAAATGACTAACTGAAAAACAAATCAATTTTGTTTCCTAGGCATACATTTTGAAACTAGTTTTTCTTGGAGACATTTTTCTTGACACTTTGCTGAGATTTTTGGTGGTAAAATGGGATGCTTAGTAATTTACAAATTTTCCAGTTTATTATTTACATTTTATGATGTAAGCTTTGGAGTGTTTCTCTCATCTCTTTCCACGGCTTGAACAAAACTCTTCATGTGTTTTGACACTTTCCTGTTTTTAATTAGTAAAATTCTGGCCTTGCTCATAGTTATTTTTTTAAATCAAGCCCTTTATCTTCTGCCATCCTGGAATATTAGGCTAGTTGTAGAAGTAGGCAAGATGGTTCATCAGGACGGTGTAGGAGGAGGAAAGAAGGAAAAGATAGGCTAATCTAGAAATGCTGTGTGGAGGATATCTGGAAAGCACAAATCATAGAACAAGAAACTTGTGTCATCATGTTATAACCCAGAAACTTTCTGTAAATTATACAAAATTAAGAACCAGATATGTCTAAATATTACTCCTTTTATTTATAGATGAATAAACTAAGGCTATATACCTATACCATATATATATGAAAATGGGTAATATTCTAAATTACACATTTACCTTTGATTCTACTCAAGTTATTTCATTGATCCATGGAACAACCAAATATTGTGTGGTATTTTATAAACCTTCCTGATACATAAATAAAATATATTTAAAATCTTGTACTTAGCAAAGGGATTATTGATCTGGCATTTTATTATACTAAGATATAAGGATATAATTATGTTACCAGGTCAGAGAACTGTATTTTGAAATTTTTCTTTCTGACTTAAGACATGACTTGAAAATTTGGAAACCATAGAAAAATAAGAAAACTTCATTATAGCATAATTCAGATTTTACCACTATAATTTTTTTCTTTGACTTTTTTTAAAATTTGAAATACCTGTAAACTAAAAAATAAATTTAATGTTAATGCAGGTTATATTGAAGGACAAGAAAAACAATAAAACTTATACTAGGTTGGTTATCGTACCCTGAGCCAGTAGTTGACAGCCTGGATTTAGCATTTGCATCTTTAAACAGATATTATATAAAATGCTCTATTATGTCATATGTTGAATTGATTATAAATTTTTAAGTCCTTTGCAGAGTATATGCAATTATATATAAAGAAATGGGTAAAATCTTGCTCAAGCAGGAAGTTGACTATTAGCTTGTAACCCAGAACATTCCTTGTGTGAGCTGTGTATTTTCCATGTACCATCAGAAACATGCATGAAAAAAAAAATGTATCCCTGAATACAATCATGGTGGGTTGCAGAGAGGAACAAGAAACGATTAGTTTTTGCAATTGAAATGTCATACTTGTCAAGTCAGTTTTTTTTTTTTAATAGATACACTCTATATAAACTTTTATTTGTTTGCTTTAGGGAACGGTTTTATTCTATAAAGTGCAGCTCTGGCATTAAGTCTAAAAAATACTGTTTATTTAGTATTTGATGGGTTTTATGTCCTAGATTGTTGAGGCTTGCATGGCTTTTATTACCCACATTGTTCAGTTAACATGCATTTCCATGTTTCATTTCCTTTATAAATTTTCAGTTCTGCTTTCTGGTCTTCCAGTACCTGGCACATTTTATGCCAAGAGAAGTTCATTTGTTGCTCCTTGTGAAAATGTTGCTTAAGCTAATGTTCTTTGCCAATGACTTGTTCAAGTTTTACTACATTAATCAGCTGGCTATAGACTGCTACGTCCTCAGAGAAAAGTAAAGAGGATTTTCATCCCTTGGCCCAGCCTGCTGACTCTCTTTCATTCAATGCTTCAGTTCTCTGTGACTTCTGTAGTCATTAGCATTAACACTGAAGTACAAAGGCTATTACCAACCTGGAAATCTAAAAAAATGGTCCTAGAATGATACCATCCATGTGACATAAACATTTCCTTATGAATGCATACAAGTCCCATCAGTTTACCGATCTAGTTTTACAAAGTCCTAAATGTATTAGTGGCAATTGTAGCAATTTAAAATAAAAAAAATTAGAGGAGGGAAGAGAATGGTCAACTCTCATTTCTGTATGAGATGAGATTCTAAAAAAAGATTAAATGTATACAATCTCTTGTACAGAAAACAGCTACTTAAAAAATGTAGAAATCAGAAGATATTTTGTTTTTCATCTGAAAAGTGGATCAAAAGGAGTGACAATCTCTAATTATTCCCTTGATAAAAGTTAAAAAAAAACCCTAAAATATATTAAAAGTAAATTTTGAAATGGCATGTAGAAGTTCTTAATGTGGATAGAGTATGTTGTTATTAGGAATAGGTTAACAAACTGCAGATTAATCAATACACAAATCCTTTTCTGAGTACAGGCATTGTTACAATGCTTTCCATAAATGAACCAATTTTATGCTATCACTGAATAAAATATGTTATAATTATTTTAATTTTTTAGATGAGGAAGATAATACAGAGTGAGATTTATTACCTTGTCCTTTGTCGCACTGCTATGAAGAAGCAAAGCTGGGGTCCAAGTCCAGGCAATGGACCCTAGCGTCCAGACTGACTCCCCCACTGGGCTGCTCTCCACTCACAAACACTCTTCATGGGAATTAGGAGTCAGTTCAGATAGTGGGATTTTTTTTTTTCTAACTGAATGAAGTCTGACTGTTTTCTTTTTAAATAATTATATTCTCATGTGAAAATTCCCAATCCATATCCTTCCCAGTGCCTTAATCTTTCAATGTAATATAGAAGTATAGAGAATATTTGTTCTATGCCTAAATGATGCCACATATATTTAAAATAGTTTAAAAATAGTATAAATATGGATATTTCTAAATATGTAACTTTAGGACTGAAATTTTTACCTTTCACTTATGTATTTGGCTTTATGTATGCTAGAGGAATATGTACTTTTTAAAAAGTACATGCTTCAGAGTTCCATAGAAATGCAGTTAAAATCATATTTGCAGATATTTTTATTTTTATTTTTTGACTGGGTAGACTAGTGATTCATAAAGATCAATAGAGATTTTTTTTTCTAATTTTGAAAACAGCTGCTGATACAGTAAGTTCCTGATGTATTTTAAATGACTAATAATTTTATATATTGAAAGTTCTCAAATTGTACACTTCTGTGAATATTTTGTGGGAGCTGTGAACTGGGTAAAGATATGAGGGAAATTTTGCAAGAAGGTCTTATCTAAATAAACCATTGTACTAATTTGAGACTTACCTAAATCGGGTTGGAATGATTCATTGATGAAAACTCTCTGATGTTCTTAGTATCACTAAAGTGATGTTCACTTGAATTATTTAGACTACTATTTGTGGGAAGTAGGAAAAATAGCTATATGACTTCCCACAAAGCTCGGAGCAGTTAAGACCACTGTGTGTACATAAACCTGTTTATATATTTAATTAATCATGACTGTTAGGGTCAGATGTTTTATTTTTCATGAACTTTGATAATTTATTCCTGATTTGACAAGGTTAGAAATCTTGAAATCATAAACTGACTCTTAACACCTCATTCAGAAATTTACCTCCTTCACATATATAATTATTATTCATTTGGAAAATTTGTTCTTTAAAAATGAGTTCATATTAAGCATGCATAGTAGGTGCTTTAATTTAGAGCACTTTGTTTTAATAAATTGTGTTACTCCAAAGAGCAGAAGAGTTCATTGATTTTAGAGAGATAATTTGTTATTGCCTTAGAGCAGTATCTATTTGTTGCCTGTATGCTTAAACACACCAATGATATTATTCTATTCATATGTTAGAAATGTTTCCTTCTATAGGTTGTCATCAGAATTTTCCTATAGGGGTTAAGGCCTAGTTTAATTAGAAAAGTCAAAGATCGAGAACTTAGATTTAAAAAAAAACTTAAACGTTAAAAAAGATAAAGCTATACTATATTTACACAATGGAATGCTATTCTGTGGACATAGATATGTATATATTGCAGCTAAAATAAAGGCAAATTATAGAATCATAACATGGAATGAAAACCACAAGCTGTAGAGGTCAACACAGAGTATCATCCAACTCTTATAAAGCTCACATAGAATCAAAACTAAGCTGTGTATTATTTAGTAAAATTCAAATATGCAATGAAACTATTTTTTAAAAGGAGGCAAAAAGAATGGTAAATACAAAAATCAGAACAATGCTCCTATTGGGGAGGGGCTAAGTTTGGAGAGAAGGTACTATTTTAGTGTTTAACTTAATGATGGGATCACAAGAGTTAGTTTTATCATCATACTTCATAACTTGGATCCAGCAAACACTACATAATAGAAAAAAACTGAAAGACAGTAGTTAATTTCTTGCCTGTTTGTTATTATATATGCCTTAGAAAAAACTAGTGAAGTGGGAAATTTAGGCAATTAAGTAGTTGTTATATTTACATGAGTTCAAATAATAGTCTTACTGATTCTTTTTAGATAGGATCAAATCATCCTATCTTAAAGTGTCATATTTTCTCTACTTAATCTTCGTTTCAATGGGAAAATCACTTCAGACCAAATTAAAAAATGTAAGAGAAAATTAAATCTAACAAATATTTACTAACCTCTTACATTACTTATCAGAAGGTGTGTTGGGTACTGCTGAAGTCTCAGAGTGAGTAAGATAAATTTCTGTTCATCAGGCTCTTGAAGTTCAGCAGACAGGAGACCAAATGTTGTTTAACTATAATTCTAATTAGTACAAATTCTGAAAACAGAAAAAGTTATGTAAATTTAAATGAAGGAAAGTACTTGAGACTAAAACATCCCTTAATATTATAAGAAAATATGAATAAAGCAAAGCCTTATATAACAGCTTATTTAGAAAAATAAGAGACTAATTTTGTCAATTCTCTTTGCTTTGATCATTACATAAGTTTGCACATTTCCCATCTTTAGGAGTTTCTTTTTAAGATATTAAGATGCAAAGGCAAATGTACAATTTCAGGAAATAACTGTGATATGGCTTATTCCAAATATATGTTTTATACCAGAAGACTTTGCCCTGGGTGACATTATAATTTTTTTTATTTAAGAAGTTTTTCACCTTTTCTAGGAATCAATTTGGTATGTTGAAAAAAGCATCAAGTTTTAGAGAGACTGTTTAAATTCCATCTATGACATTTTCTATCTATCTGACTTTAGGTAAATTATTTAAATTCTCCAAGACTCTATTTCTTCATCTATACAATGAAATTGGTAAGGATTACATTTTATGGTATATGTAAAGCTGACCACAGTGGCTGTTATTTGTTTATATCCCCCATAATGCCAGATAGGACGTAAGGCCACTAAAACCTTCGGTGTATACAAATTGGATTTAAAAAACACTGAACTATTAATTCCTTAGTCCTGGACTATTGTATGTACTGAGCAACTGAATTTCTAAATGAATTAATCATTAAAAGCTGAAAGTTGAGACTGTTTGAAGACTACTATCTAAATCAGTTACTGGCAAATATCTTTTTTTTTAAAAAAATATGCAGTTATCTTCCTCCCTTCAACTAAGCTTAGGAAGAAATTTTGAAGAAGTTCAAACTACCTTGTCTCCTTAGACTGGGATGGAGTGGCCATAGACAGGAAATGATCCAGGTAGAGAATGAAGAACCTGGGAAACTTTCCATCTGCTTCTGAATTAGATATTAACCTTGGATTGGTTATTTTGCTTGAAATCCTTCCTGTAAATTCCAAAATATCAAGGTTATTTATAATCAAATAGAAAGCAATACATGCATTCCAAATGATATTTAGATTATTTGCAATTTGGTATTTTCTGCTCTATTGCCTTGCTCTCTTAGTATGAATCATTGGAGTTGACTGTAGAAATGTCACTACTGTGTGCACAACACTGCAAAGAATATAGTTTACATTTCAGTCCCTTCCTCCCAACTATTCTTTTCGACCCTCTTTCTGAAAAAGAACCAAACCTTCATGAAGTATTTTAAATTTGTAATGTTATGCTACTTGTTTAGAAATGCATGTGAATCTCTTTCAAATACATATTTTTTAAAATTTTAATTAACTGCCTAAACTTTTCTGTCATATATTTTTATTAGGAAATATACATTTGATTCCCTTTAAATAAACGAATATTTCAATTTTTAAAGAGCTATAGGTGAATTTATTTCAATGACATTAAGGTGGGTTTTGGCTTATAATTTCTTAAATAGAATAAGTACCATGACCTAGTAATCAGAAACAACTAAGATTATTTTGAGTCTTTGTAAACAAAAGATCGGAAGATTTTGATTCTATCAGTCGAACATCTCTATCTACAATTTGGCTTTTGCTAGGTGAGAAGTAAAGATATTTAAAATGAATTTAGCTTTCAAAAGCACTTTTTTTTTTTACAAGTCAAATAATAGTTTATAAGCCTAATTGGATATAGCACACCTTAGTTTATAACAATAGTTTCTTTTTTAACAACCAATCTATTTTAGAGGTGTTCAGGTAGACTTGAGAATCTATTTATCTTAGGATATCTGGAAAGCAAGCATGTAAACATTTTAAAAGAATTTTGATGGAAGGCAAACTATGATTTTGATTAAAGAAAGTGTTTCTGTAATTATTCAGAACTTAGCCAAATGTGATACAGCTACAATACAGATATTGAGAAACAGCTTAAACCTTTGAACCTATTTTCTAGGAGCAAGAAGAGCCTCAGCTCACTATTAAGTCTTAGAACATACAAGTTTGGGGCTATTTTTCTGTTATCTTAAATTTCATCTTTTTATAAAGGAAACACGATTAGCTGTGGAATTGCTCTGCTGGCTTACATGATTTCTTTGGATTTCAAAGTCTGCATCTTTAATTCTATGTTGTCTTCTGTAGTTTACTTACATTGGATTGGAGAAAATGACATTTAGATGTCACTAAACAATTCATCACCTTTGGACTTGTGCATGTGTATAGGAAAAAAATATATGTTGAAAAATGAACTTTGAAAGTATATATCAAGGTATTGGTTTCACTGATACATGAGCAAATTTATACATATGTCTAGGCTTCTTGCAGTTAAGAGGAAGAAATATTTAGTTCAGCTTTAATATCTAATTATAGTTATGATAGTAAAGTTTAGTAGTACAACTAATATTAGTTTCATAGTCTATAAAGTTACTGCCGATAGTGTTCCATGGATCAGCATCATTGATGTTTCCTTGGAAGTGGTTAGAAATGCAGATTATGTGGCTCCAACCCAGAGCTACTAAATCAGAACCTGAAGTTTAACAAGATTTCTAAGTAATTCATATGAGCAACAAAGTTTGAGAAGCACTAGTCTACGGGATACTTAGAGGCCTTGTGGCACAAAATTGTTACTAACTAAATATGTGAAGGTTGTCTAAATGACAAAAGTGTAATTACTATCCACATTTAAAAAGTCTACATTTATAAGTTTTATTGTTTATAGACTGGAAAATTACTTAAAATAAACTGTGTGTACAAATGTTTTTAAATTGATAATGTGTGATAAAAATGTATTAATGTATTCAAAATTGAATACTGGTAAAATCTGAAAAGATGTGAAAATCAATTATAATTGATTTAATAATATTCAATAATAATTTCAAATATGAAAACTAAAACTATAGCATAATACCTATTATTATATTTTAGCCAAAATTAAAATTATATCTAACCTATTGAAGTAATGCATGTGAGAAGAGATGAAAAGGCTTGTTGTAACAACTGAATTTATGTCTTATTTTATCTAATTATATCAATAAGGAAATGAGAAAAATTGGTTGGTTGTATATGGAACTAGCAGAAATTGTACACATAAATAAACAGGTGAACATGACTAACATTTGTGACACCTGGCTAAAACTCTGTGATTTATATAATTCCTGGCATTGCAGATAACTTTTTTTTCAGATTTAACAAAAAGAGTTCTATCAAGGATTCTGCCATGGAAGGAGACAGAGAGGCTTATTTTGAAAGAACACACCAGGGTGAGTATGATGTAGGTATTCTTAGGCTTTAGGCAGAATGTTGCCCTAGCAGTTCCAATTCCCTTATGCTCTCCAGGTCTTCTCCAGCCACCTTTGTTCTCATATTCTCAGTAAAAGTGTCATTGTGTCTTATTGGCTCACAAGCTTTTTGTTTGGCTAGGTTAGTACATTCATGGTCTGAGAGTTGGAGAAGATTAGATCTTTAAACAAACAACCTCCCCCCCACCCCATCCAAAAAAAAAAAAATAGGGCTGCTATTACTAAAAGAATGTGTAATGGTTCCCAGTCAGGCAATAAACAAAAAATATGCAGTCAAGTAGGATTTATAGAAATAGAACAAAATTATTGCCCCAGAAAAGAGATATCTCACTTTTTATAATGCAAATCTCTTATCACTTGATAAGAGATCCTATCAAATATAAGGCTTTAGGGAAGTTGCTCTGGCACCAGGTAAATATCTTATGGGACTGAGAGTACTGGTTATAATTATCTGACAACAAATGAAGTTCTTTAAGAATATATTTATCATGGAAACCATTCCAATAATGGAGCATTAAAATTTAATTGGCCAATGGGTCTCATGCATTTCATGCAATTTAATGGGGGAAAATACTGGATAAAGATTTATATGACCCGGCTTCTTGACTTTTATTTATTTATTTATTTATTTATTTATTTATTTATATTAAGTTTATTGGGGTAACATTGGTTAATACAATTATATAATTTTCAGGTGTACATTATAATTTGACATCTGTATATTCTACTGTATGTTTACCCCCCAAAGTCATTTTCTTCAGCTACCATACATTTTTAAATAGCAAGTTTCTTGGTTGCTGTTCCCTTATTTGTTAAGTGAAGCTATTGCGGGAAGACCTTTAAGATCTCTTCCAATATTGTGAAACATTATGATCAGATGTTCTGAGTGGCCCAAATTAAATTAATATTAAGCATTACGAAATCTTCTATATAGAGAACAGTATTAGCATGATGATTATTTAATGTTTATTTAAAATTTATATGTACAGGTACAGCACATAGCTCAATGTCTTAAGCATTTTAGATTCCTAAAAAGGTTATAAAATATATAAATTTCTAGTAATTTCATCATAATTCATTATTAGAAAGACAAACATAAGAAAAATAAACTGTTGTCTCAAGATTTCTGAGTTAGAAAAGTAGCAAAATGCAAATAGAAACTAATAGTACTTATTTCCAAGACTTTTAAGTTATATGATGAAATAACCTTGAGATATTTTAAAGTAATCTTATGTATCATTTATTTATATATTGGTTAAAATGATTAGTTTAGAAAATATACTGTTTTTTCATGAAACTACCTTTGATCAGTTATTGGATTATTAGCCTAACTCAATATTTTGAATACATAGAATACAGAGTGATTACACTTTAATTATTGGTTGAACAGTATGTTAGAACTAGATAAGTAACTACCTAAAGAGAGCAGTCTATAAAATGTTGGGCCCTGAAAGTGTCATTTGCTAAGCTGTGGTTTCTAAAAACATTTTAGTTGAATATGTCTATTTGTAAAAATACATACATACCAACTTGCATATATAAAATATCTTTAGGAGTATACCTATGTATATTTATTTGTGAGTTACATATAAATATCCTTGTCCTATATTATGTATATTATGAGATATACAAGGCTGAAATTTAAAAGAATAATGATGAAATAATATTAAAAAAATATATTTACTTTCATTCATGCTATAAACATTTTCATTCTGGCTAAAACATAGAAATGGAATAATGCTAACATTTTTGTAAAGTAATAGACTATGAATCAATATTTTTTAAAAAAATTAGCTTAACACTTTGAAATGTAGGAATTGAAAGTCTGGTTCTAAAGTTTGATTTATTGGTTTCAATGGCTATTATAACTGAAAAAATGAGTCCTCACATTGTTATATAGATCCAAATGAAGAAAGAAAATTATTGGTCAAAATTATGCTAAGAGCTTATTGAAATTCTGTTAATGAATTTCCATCTCAATTGTAGTCAATCAGTTGTTCTTCAACAATTATAAGGTATTAGACATATAGTCTTAACAAATGGGTTTAAAATCCTGTGAAACATTTCACATAATGAAAATATTTCTAAGCATCCACTTTTACTACATTGTTTCCATAGTATTAACAGAAACCACTATTTTTTCATTTACCACGATATAATCAGCAAACCTGTGTGTGGCATAAGTGACATTTATAGTCACCACCATTTCAATATAAAGTATTATAAAGATTCACTGTGTTTTAAAAGTCATGTTTTCAAATAATTAACTGTTTTGACAACATCCTGTCACACTTGGAAAACTGGCTTCAAAATCTTTGTCATAATATTTTGCCTATGATTACTGTAAACAGTGACTTTCATGTGTGGTTCTATTACTGCATCCAAGTTTTGCTATTTTTTTAGTCCACTCAAATTTACACTGTGTCATTTGTGTACAGTCTTTTCTCAAAATGTTATTTTTTAATAAACAAATTTGATGGTTCTAAGGTTATAAATTCTCTAATGCAACTATGTCTTAATGGTTAATAATAAAAAGTAGAGCATGTATTTTATTGAAACAATTTAACCAATGCTCCAATCTTAGACAGGTATGTTTGAGTCAGATGTGTAGTAATACTACCAGTTATAAAAGAATGAAAGTGGTGATGATGGAATACAGGTTTTTTCAATAAACAAGGTCATGGTGGTAAATTATACCTCTAACAAAGTTATGCAGTATGGAAATGTGTAACGATCACATAGCTTTTTCAGTCTCTCTCTTTCTCCTCTCTCTCTCTCTCTCTCTCTCTCTCTCTGTCTCTCTCTCATTCTCTCTCTTTTTCTCTTTCTTTAGCTTTTTTTTTTTGAGATATGAAGTAGGACATTTCTTTGTGTAGTTTTATGGAAACATTGAAATTCTGAAGTGATATAATTTTTGAAGACATATAGAAATTTTTTTCAGTTTCTGAAAAAGGTGGAATGGAAAATGTTTTCTTAATGGTACACTTATCTCTTATGGTTTAAGTAACATGAAAGGGGACTGCCTATATTTTATACACTGTTCATTTACATGTATTATAGCTATAATAAAATACATACTTTCTTGGATTCAGTTGGAAATTTGGCTGCCTTCCCAGCAAAAGGCAAGTATATAAAAACTAAATTTCCTCATCTGTGAAACAAGTTGGCCTCCTCAACCCTTAATACATGTATATTTTCAGTGATAACATATCTTTTTACTCTATTTGTTAAATTCACCTGCAGAAAAACAATCTATGTTTTGACTATGGTAATTAGTATTATGTAGTCTTGTGTTACAACCTATACTTCTTTTATGGAATAAAGCCAAATTCTCAGATCACTGTATAAACAATGGTCAGTTGCCTTTTTCTGGAATGCATTTTCTGTGTCCTGCCTTTCCTTATTTTATAAGTTAAGATTCATGTCCTCATTATTTTTACTTTTCATTTAACAAATATGCATATTTTATAAGATATGTTATAATACTAAACGGGATACTTTGTGGAAAGATATAAAATTATTGAGGAGAGCCAGAACATTTTAGAGGAAGGACAAGCTTAAAACAGTACAAACTCTGAGCTTGAAACCTGAACTTACCACCTTCTAGCTGTGAAAATTTAGGAAAGTTGCTTAACTTGTGTAAGTCTCAATTTATACAACTGAGAAGGAGGGGTGTTAAGTGTTAAGAGGATTAGATTATAATGTATGAAAAGAAGTCCTCGTAGTAGATAACAAAAAGTTATATGTATATCTTACTATTATACAAGATTCAAAGAAAATTTGAACCAATTTAATTATTTTGTTTTACTTTCACTATAATAAATATGGCATTTATTTTGTGTAGGAAGTTGAAGCATTCCAAAAAAGGTTTCCAACTATAAACATATTTAAAATAGTCAGCATGATATGCTTTAGTCAGGTAACAGTCAAGAAGTCAAACAGTTTTGACGTTTAATCCTATGCTTTAATTACTGAAAATGCATTACCTTCTAAGTAGATATCAAGTAATATTTATTAATTTTTCTGAAATATTGCATGCCAACAGTTGTTATTTTACTGTGTCTCTCTGTTTCTCAAGCAGTATTTTACTGCTTAAGAAAGACTCTTATTAACAGGGTAAAGTTACCTTAAAAGATATATGTAGGGAGAGAGCAAATGTTGGCTCTAATATCATAGCCAATTATTAACTGTTTTTTCTTTTACAGTTCTCACAGTTAGGAATTGACTCCCTGGTGTCTGTTATCCACTGTACAGTTATGTGATTATTTTAAGCCTCAGCCTTTTCAACTTAAAGCTAATCTTCATTGTACATGAAAAATAATTTTTCGTGTTTCTCACAGAAAGAACCATTTTGAGACCTCAAGTGTTTTGACTTATTAAGATTGCAAGATGAAGTGTTTATTGGAGGGTGTCTGGTTTCTAAGATGAATATGTTGGCAATAAAGTTTCAGAAAAATGCTGTAGCAAATGTTGTTTAATTTAGAGAGAAAATAGTCACTGTTAATGTACTGCAGCATTTAATGACACCTCTGTGTGTATAAAAGCAAAAAAAAAATATTGTCATTATTTAAAAAGATGGAAATGACGTTGGGTCCCACTTAGTAGCATTATGTTTTCTGTTTGAACTTCTAGCATGTATACTTTTTTTTGTTAAAGATGTAATCAGTCAGCAAAGGTTTATTGTATACCTTTTCTGCAGTGTATGTTATGGTAGTTATGCAGAATACAAAGATTGTAGGACAATATAACTAGCTTCCCATCACATTGGAAAGATACATTCTCTACATGAAAAAGCAATATTAAATGATATATGAGTAAATGATGAACAACATTTCCCAAAGTACTCTACAAAATATTATTTCCTTGAAATGCTCTGAGGAAAACATTCTATGGCCAAATATGTTTGGGAAATGTGGCCCAATATAGATTTACAGTACACTTTAGCATATTAAAGAGTCTTAGAAGAACTGCTATAAAGAAGCCTGTAAAATTATTCAGAGAAGCAATTTTCCAAACTTATTTTGACCATTTTCTGAGTATCACCCGTATAAATGTACTTTAGGAAATTCTTCTTGATGTAGACTCTACTTAGTACAACAAACATCTCCTTAAAGGATGGGAAAGCTTACTTTCTATGATGAAATGCTGATAAAAACAATATGCATTTAAAAAATACATTATTGAGAATAGTGGAGAGTGTTATAACTTTTCAAGAGGAAACTTTGGCAAAATATGCAAAATATAAAATATAAATGCCCTTTGGTTTAGTAATCATACTTCTAGAAATTTACCCATGTTCAAAAGCTCTTAATGACTAAGCCTTGCCTCTGAACTAGAGATAATCTAATCAGTCATTTAATATCCTCCTCATTTCCCAATACACCTTGGGATATACCAGCAAACACAATATGTGCTGCTGAGATGAGCAATAGAAACAGATTTATGGAAAATTTGGAAAATGATTCATGGAGCAGGTGGGACTTAATCAGCCATAGTGGATAGGCAATATTTTGATAGATGAAGAAACATCATTCTATACTTGATACTCCAAATTCTAAGTCTAAAATGAGCAGTTGGCACATCATAGAGTTAATTAAAGACTAATTTTTTTTTTCAGCTAGTGATGCTACTACATGTCAGTCAGTGTCCTAAGCACTTTATTATCTCTCATTTAGTCCACAAAACCATTCCATAATATGAATATTATTTTTCTTTTTTTATGTACATAAAGAGACTGATATTTCATGTAATTTTTCTTGAGTTACATTACTAGCAGATGTTGTAACTCCATCTCAGAGCTTATATATTTTTAGTTGTTTTATTCTACTGGTATAAATATTGCCTAATTAAGTCTCAGAATACAAATACTTTCTCTCATTCTTAGAGAAAGTATGATATCTTTTTTATTATACTGAAACCCACATTCTTTGATTGAGTTACTGATGAGATACAAAAAGTAGAAAAGATTATGAGCCACTGCTGTTACTTAGTTGCAGTTGTACTTATGTGTAAAAGGTATTAAAACTATTTATTTAGATATTGAACTTCTCTTGGTCCAAAATGGAACCAGTCAAATTGCTAATATGGGCCTTTATAATTAACTCTCTCTTAAGAAATTGTACAAATTCTAGTTTCTGTAGGGTATATACGGGACAGTTTTAATGACTTGCCTAATTTTTTTCTTTTAGTACAATCAGCCAAAATTGAGATTGACTTTGGTTTGTGAAATAAGCTAATTTATGTATTCTCCACAGCAGAATGTGTGAGAAATACATCTACCTGAAAACATCAACTGAAAGACATAGATTGCTTCAAAAATCATAGGGAGCCTATGAAGATTTCAGGGTTTTTCTGACTGCTTTTTAGTCCAATGTTACTAATAAACTGTTAACAATGAGAATCATATTTAGAATACCAAAGTAATAAAAATTCTTAAATTTATTATTTTCTGTTATTATACATGAAAGAGAAATAGTTTTAACTCCATAAAACCCTAGATCAGTACTAGTATTTTCATTTTTTCCCCTAAATTTTCCTAGTTGACTGCTATTATGCAAGGAAAGTTTTTCCTCTAACATTAAACACTTTCTTTAATGTTTGTATATTCTTTCATACATCAAATTAATATCTCAGGTGTTTTATAGAGCTCAGTAAGCAACAGGCATAATATGTAAAGAGGATGGTATAGCTGTTAATAAACAACTATTAGATGTTAATATTATAGGTATTGAATAGTCAAATAGGAACAGGAAGAAAAAGGTATTGGAGGAAGAGAATACAATCAAAACCTGGCTATTTTAGGCCCACATCTTACTGAATATAGTAAAAGGACCAGGGACTTCTTGTTTATCTGGTGTTCAATTTCATTTAGCATTTGTTTTGCAACTCCTTTCTAAGAAAATTGACTTGCTAGTAAACAATCTGAATAAGAATTTAAAAACTGCAGACAACCAAGTGATCACACAAACTCAGTAAAGTAACACACAACCTCCCAAATATTCTCAGTGTATATACTATGCAATGAGAAATGACATTATAGTACCACGAGGCAGAGCAATGTCTTGGAATCTTAAAGAAAAACTCAATTTTGTTTACAATTTTTTTCATGGAAAATATATTCAGTTATATTTAAAATTTTCAGAATTACTAGTTTATGTGTGTATTGATATGGCACATTTTGCATACCTAGGAAATTTAGTTTCCAAGGAAAAAATCCCCACAGTTAAAAAGAAAGCTTATCAAATAAAAAACAAAATTGTAATATTTGACCACACTAGCTTTTCATCACAGAAAAAGAAAATTTCTAGATTAAAAGATTTATAAGCAATTTCTAGAGTTAGTTTCTCTACAGAAACGAAAGTATAAGAATTACTGTTTTAAAGAAAAATGCCAGTTTCAAGTTCTAGCAACTACAGTTGCCACATCTATTCTGGCTAAGAAAAGGAAATGATTGTATAGATTAAACTTAATCGAGTTTTAATAGACTTTGAGTTGTGTTTTAATAGCAGGCCAGTTTACTAGGATTTATAAAAATTAAAATATTGAGACAAATCATTAACTTTATTAGCAAATCAACACATTTTCTCTGTATGTTTTCAGAAATATTATTTTATGGAACCATTAGTTTCAGAAATTGGCCATTTAAAGCATCTTCCATCAGATTTTTATTTATATTTTCTTTTTGTTACTCTTTTTCTGTTTTAAAATTTTATACTGCATTAATTGGCAGCACAAACTATTTTTTGTAATGACTGAAGTCTTTAATCTTTAGTTATTCAAATTGAAGTTTTGTCCAAGGTCAAAATATTGGTAAAACAGTAGCAATATACTGATTAGCAATTGAGTAGAGTAGAATTGTTTTATTTCAAAATAAGATGAAATAAAATAACAAGACACTTCTAAATTTAAAGCAAATATTATACAAGGGATAAATGTCTAGTTTTCTTGATAGTAAATATGTGTTGTTTTGAAATAAATTGTGAAGTAAGATAAACTAAATACCCCCTCTCCTTTTTTTTCTGGTTTATGCATTTCAGAGAAAAGATACGAATAACCAAATACAAAGAACTCAACTTTATTTTAATACACATATAAAAAAATTAATTTTCTGAAAAAATGGATTTTTTGGATTTGATTAATTTAAACTGAAAATAAAGACATTTAAAGTAAGACAATGTTTATATTTAATGAAATTTAAGTAATTACTTTTGAAAATAGTTTTTATAAATATGTTGAAGGTTTTATAGAGATAGTGTTTCCTTAGGAGCTATATTTCTATGGATTAGATATGTACCTCACATCTCCTTAGAAGCTATCAGAATTTCAGGGCTAAAAGACCACTTTGAACAACCCCTTAGGAACTAATTATTTAGGTTCTTCTGCATCAACTGAAACCATAGAGTTAATTTGGCTCACCTTCTCAAAAGTACCTGTTATCTCTGATGCCAGAGTTTTGTCCCACCTTATTTTTCTGTTTTATTTACTGGCCCCTTCCTTGTCTCTTTCATCTGCCCAAGTACTGTTTATTCTTTTGGTTTCTGTGTGTTAGTCTGGATAAGCTAGGTAATGATGCATTTAAAAGAGATCAAATCTCAGTGGCTTAGAATAACAAACATTTATTTCTCATTCACACATGCCTATTATAGATGGAGTGGCTATCATGTTTTATATGTGGTATCTCTGTCTTCCAATTTTTCCCATCTTGTGGTATCTTCATCTTAACTCATAATTCTGCAATAGGAAGAATACAGAGAAAGGGAGCATGAAAAATCATGCACCACTTTTAAAGTACTTCATTCTAGAATGTTATTTGCTTACATATCCAGGAAATGGAATGCTTGCTGGTAGTTACTAACAATGTCTACCAAATTCAGCTTAAATAAAACATTTATGTATCTTTTCTTGGCTACTGCCTTCTCTCTTGATCTTCTCCAGAAGCTCTCTTAATCCCTTGTTCTTTCTTTTTTATAGTCATTTTTATAATGAATTGTTTAATTATCTCTTTTTCTATCTAGACTATAAGCTTCATGACTTCTGGAATTACATCTAGTTTTGCTCACAAATTTATTCACAATAACTGGCATAAAAAAGTGGCTAAATATACATTTGGTGATTTAATTAACTCATGCTAATAGTTTCCCATGGCTTACAGTCTTTCAGCTAAAATGCTAGATGATTAAGTTAGATATATGTTGATTTCTTTGGAATCTTTCATGGTTTCATACATGATGTTGTACACATAGTATGCAACAAACAAATTCTTTCTTAACAGATAAATCAAGTATTTGTTTCCTATATAATATATGCTTGACTCGAAGAAATTTGTCTTACAGAATAATTATATTTAACTGAAAGTAAGAGGGAACTTACTCCTGGTATCCAGAAATAATATTTTCCATGAGATACTTCTGTCAAACTCCTTCCTCACTTAATTAGCAAAACTCTATTCTAGATCTTCTGTGATAAGGACTGTATAGGAACTTGCTGGAAGAAATATGGGGAAAGGAATTCAAAGGTAAAAGAGTCATGATCTCTGTCCTCAAAAAATTAATCGTCTATTGGGGATAATATGTATATATAATCATGACTGTTGAAGAAAGCAGTAGGACATAAGTGATAAGAGTTGGAACCATGATACCTAGATCAACTATCGATGACAGTTTCCAGCTAGGAATATCAGGGAAGGTTTTATGGAGGAAGTAGCATTGGATCTGGGCCTTAACTCTTTGAGCATTGTTGAAGAGCAGAAGGCCATTTTGAGATGAGAAGAAAATACAAAGACCCTCTACAATATGCACATTGATTAAGTAGTTGTGATAAACATGGGTAGTGGTCATCAATACTCTCAGTTCTTTTCTCTTTACTGTAAAAACAGAAGACAATATTTTAAAACTTTTTAAATGTTAGGTAGGGTGAGAGGCTAGTTTAGGTCAACGGGCTATAATTATTTCTGGGTCAAATTTCTAAAGAGACAGTGCTTGATTTTTCTGTACTTTCTGTATATTCAATAGGTTTGAAGCTTTAGATTGAGATAAGGTTTCATAAAATGGTAAAGCCTCCATCAACATAGATCTCTGCCAAGAGAGAGTAGAATCTTTTCCATCAATACTTGTTCGACATTTAGCATGAGCAAGAAATAAACATTTATTCTGTAAAAACACTGACATTTGGATTTGATTGCTATTATAGTAAAATCCAGTCTATTATCATTAACAGTATAAATATAGTCAATGCTCTATATGTACATATATATAATATTTAAATTTCTTAGAGATTTGATATTAGAAAATTTAAATATTACTCAGTTTTATTCACTAGAGATGTGTTCAGCACTCTCTCTTTCTCTGTCTACTTTAAATATAAGACTGAGATTTAATAAATCTAAGATTGAGATACTTAGAAAAAGCCCAAGGTTTACACAGAATAATCCCCAAATACAGACAGTAGTAGACAATAAGTTGACTGCTAGTTTTTTTGGCTGACATTTGATCATCTCATACTATACAATTTTACAAATTGATTTTTTCTCAAATTGCTAAGACACTTCAGAGTTGCAGGTTTTTGAGGGCAATATAAAAAATTTAGCTCTCCAGTTAGAGGGTTTTTGTTGTTGTTTGTTTATTTGTTCACATGGTGACTTATGAATAACTTCACAGGCTTTTAAAAATAGAGATGATGTAGGTTGATATAAAGCAGATAAAAGTTAGGCTATTTAAAGAAGACTGCATATATGTTCATTTTAATTCAAGAAAAACACAATTTAATTGTTTTAGGTAGTGTCATTTGCTCTCTGTTTCTCACATGTTTAGTTACACAGAGATGATTGTTTATGTTGAGGGTGGATCTATATTAACAGTATGAATATTCATTCTGGAGCCAAGGCTAGTGTTTATGATTAGCTCTAGGAGTTGAGACATCCTCATGAATTACTGATTCTGGGGGTTTAGTGTTTTTAGTATTTTATCAGTTATGGTGGTGTATATATTCCTATTAATGGGAAAGAATTAGAATCTCTCCACCTTTTGGTAGATTGAGTCCTACTACCAAAAAGTTAGGAAAGAGTAAAAATAGGGAAAAACACATTCGATGCAGAAACCTATTTGAACATAGTTAATAAGTCTCTTTTTATTTTTTAAACATTTGATACCCTTAAAGGACAAATTTCTGAATATCAGAGAAGAGCACTTTCATATTCTGTTTTTAATTTCCTGTACTTTGGAATGAGTCAAACTCCTCTGTTTTCTAGCACCCACATTACAAAAAATAAAAAGTGTACTGTGAATTTCAAACATGACCTGAGTGAGCAACTTTATGAAAATAATGTGCATGTATAATTACATGCTGTCAATTCTCTTATATGAGGGAGGATTATCAAGTTTGCATATTAATCAGGCACACAGTTTCCAACTCCTCTGGATATCAGTCAGTGCTGTATTAAGACCATGTAATGTGGTAATAAAATGAGAGGGAATCAGACACCATTAATGCTATAGAAAGTGTGATATAATATAGAGTAAAAAGGGAGTAATGTATAGCAAGATGCACTGAGATCATGGAGGTTAGTGTGCATAAACCAGAAGAAAATGGAGTAGTACCTGGAAAAGCAGCAGAGTAGAAGTGATTCTGTAGATATATATACAGACCAATTATTCTATTATGGACTCTCTGCCTAATCTCTGCAGATGGCTGATTTCAAGTTATCCTCCACATTTACCATTAGCTTCAATTCAGAAAAGAGAGCTTTCATCATTGTGATTATTAATATTCTTAATAGGATAATGATTTGCTTTGATTTCACTCTTATAATGCAATTCATGATCTCATTATTATATATGATACTTTTATTTACTTATTTTTATTAATTATTATTTATGCCTATAGTACCTGGTCTTCCTAGGTGGTCTCCCATCCAAGTACTACCCAGGCCCAATCCTGCTTAGCTTCCAAGATTAGGCAGTGGGCTTGTTCAGGGTGGCAGTGGGCTTGTTCAGATAAGGAATTGTGGACTTCTTTTGTATTTCTTATGTTTGTAAATCAAAATAGACACTACAGTGGGTTGGCAAGCATCTTTATATAGAGGCTGAGACCCATTTTCTGTGGTTCTCAAAGTATTACTGACTTAGGCCTCACTGTAGGGCAAGCTAGCTTATATGAGGGTCTTAATATTCACTTAGGATTAAACAGACATCACACATGGGTTGAAATTATTCCTCATTGAAATCTGTTTTTGATTTTCAGAAAACATGTTCTTACAACCTGGTCTTACTTCATAACTTCAGAGATTTCATCTGTAAAAGGCATACAGGGCCGTCTCCAGCTGGATCTCATGTCCACAGAATCATTTTCTTTGACTCATCCCATTTTTTGTTTGTTTTTTGGCTTTACTTACATACAGAGGCCAGGACTTATATCTAAGATTCCAGCTCCTGTGTCCATGTCCCATATCACTCTGTTTTGCTGTCAGTAGACAAAAGTAATGCCTATGTGGACAATGAGGTTTAGTTAAAAGGCTGATTTGAAGTTCTGGATGAGAACATCCCAAACTATCTACCTAATTTTGGTATGTCCAAAAACCATAATTCATTCTGTCTGCTTCTCCCATTCTGTATATTCCCTTCATGGTGGTGCTACAAAATCATAGCATTCTTTTGGTTATGAAATTTAAGGTAAGGAAAGGGCTTTCTATATTACTTAACTGACAGTGAGAAAAGTTAATTAGCTAAAGCATGAGATTGAGTGATGCTATTGGCTTAGCCTATAAATATCTTCTCTTAAGGGCAAAATCCATGCCTTTTACTCTGTCTGATTAATGGTCCAGATGGAGTGTTAAACTGGATTTCTTTCTCATCAACAAAAGGCTATAGTGCCTAGAAGCTAAATGCCTATGAAAATTGAACTTGTGTTAATATTTTTTTTCCTTTTTTCTCTATAGGTTTCAAATTATTTTGTAGGTATACTGATGATGGTAAATGAAAATATAGTTCATACAATTCAACTTATATGTCTTCTGTTTTTTAGCTTCCTTACAACAGAACACCATCAGTGAATTAACTCTGTAAAATTCTGCTTGACATTTAGAAAAATGATGGCTAAATGAGTGCATTCCCACCCAATAATTTCATTATAGTCTCCAAGGCTCACCACTCATTAATTGCTTTTCTAATTGCTTTATGAGAAATTGCTATTTGATATGTTTTTCTCCTTTTTCTTTCTAAAGTCATTGACAGTTGCTAATTCACTTAGTAGATAATTTAGGATAAATTACATAATTTATTTGAGCATTTACAAACAATTTCAACATGCTGAATTCTGAATTGCCCTTGTGATACGGTTCTCTCTGTTGATCTATTTTTGACATTCATTAATTCAACCTTTAATTCAACAAACAGGTTTTGAATTTTTATGATGAGCAAGGCGTTGATTCAACAATTGTGGAATCTCAAAAGAAGGTTGTTGTCCTAAAGGTGCTTATATTCTAATAGGGAAAGAAGACTAAATAATTAGAATTCAAGGTCAAAAGTGATAATTGTGGAGGATTGAGCAAAGTCCAATGGGAATTCAGAAAAAAAGAATGGAGATCATTTCTGGCTGGAGATTTTAAAAATGGTTTAATGAAGGAAATTTCATTAAGTGATATATTAAATGGTAAATACAATTCATTTTTCATCATAAATTGGTTAAAACATTACCTTTTCTGTTCATCAAGAGAAGACTGGCAAGGTAAATAATTAGACACACCTAAAATTAGTTTGATGTTAAAAATATCTAATAGTACAGTATGTACACTGACAATTCAGAATAGATGTCTGATTTTTCAGAATGGACAGATGCCAGCCTATGTGCTATACTGGTACATACTAGCTGAATATGAACCTTACCTATAATTGCATAAATAATAATTAAAATAATGACTCAAATCTACATTTCTTTACATGGAAGGACGCCTGCAACATGCTGTTTCATTTTTAAAAGCAAGTTAAACAGCAGCATATATAGTATGATCTATTTTTATAAAGTTATATTTGTATATTGAGAATTTTCTGAAAGATGTTCAACAAAATTTGAATATCATTTTAAATAATTTTTATCTACTTCTTTGTATTTTTCTGTTTTCTCTGAATTATTTACTGTGACTACAAATCAGTTTTCTAAAATAAATCAAGTAATTTAAAAATCATTATGTCAAAAATCATTATGAACAACATTTTAACTGTTAGTGATAAATTAGTGAAGAACATGACAATTAGAAAGAAATTATAGCCATGTGTATATTCATGAAAACAATCCCATTTGGTGGGAGCAGGAAGTGAATGAAAAGAAGATGCTGAAGAAAATATGGATGAAATAAAGTTGGAAAACTATTGTTAGAAAACCTTAAAAAATACAATTTGACTTTTTGTGAATGGCAGATGCAGAGAAGTGCAACTATGGTTTTGAGCCAGGCAATTATCACTAAAAACCCTTCACTTAGTTGTTCTGGAAACAATCTTAGGAGATAATTTTGGCGACCAAGAATGGAATTGGGGTGGTGGTGAGGTTAATTTATAATAATCTGCCAGGGAGACAAGGAGGACATGGTATTTAATAGTGGCAATAGATGTGCAAAAAAGAATAGATACTAACTTTTTTTTGGAGGGAGAATGAACACTACTTCTACATTGTCAGGGTAAAGAGGACAAAGGAGAGGTAGGAGTCACTAATACTGGTAGTCCTTGCTTGAATAAAGCAATTATAAAGGAGATACAGGTTTATGAGAAAATTTCAGAGAAATCAGAATATCAAATCTGGAAGTGATCATTTATTTTGTTTCTCTCATTGTATGTAGGAAAATGAAAGGGAGGTTAAGTGATTCACCAAAAAATTTACCGTTAAAAGTTTAGTTTAGATCCATTAAATTTGAAGTGTCATAGGATATCACATTGAGATATCTAATAAACCCAGTAGAAAATGGGTTGAGAGCTCTGTCAAGCCCCATTTTTTTCTTTACTCAAAATTGATGACTCCTTTTGTGGTCTCATAGAATTATAAATACTTTTAATGCAGCATTTACTAAATTATATTTTATTTGGTTATATTATTGGTTTCTACTGATATACATTATACTTGGGGAAGAAAAGGACCATGCCTTTTCGTTCACATAATATTTTAGAGATAGATGATATAGATATAGATATATAGTGTTTAGTACACTGCAGTACTGTAGGTTCTCAAAATTGTTTAGATGAATAAATAAGAAAGGTGGCAAAGAGCATATAGATTTAAGAGTCTTCCTAAAAGTTGTAATAAAACCTATGAGAGTGAAAGTCCTCAAAGAAGACTACATAATTACAAAAGAGCTCTCCCCAGTTGAGCTCATCCACTCACATAGGTATAATTATAGGTATGTATGTGTATAACCTATTATTTACTAAAGACTTCCAAATATATATTTACAACTCTGACCTCTTTTGAATTATAGATAAACCAACTGCATTATGAATAGTCTCCTGAAAATTAAAGATTCCGACATTACTACACCTCTTTCATTCAGTCTGTTTCTCCCCACTAAATCCTTTTTTGGTTAATTGCACCATAATCAAATGTATCAGAAACCTGAGAACTGAGATTTCCTTATGCCGCAAATCTGATTCTTCTATGAAATTTACTTCCTGAGCATCTCATAAGTGTAAACCTTTCTCTGCCCACATTCTCTGCTGCTTCTCTTTGATTCCAGTTCTCATAATTGCTCAACTGGAATGTTTCAATAACCTACCAACTTGTCTTCTTTAGCTCTAAGTTTATCTGTACCCTTAAGCTTTCACCATGAGAGAACTGAGTTATCTTTATTAAATGCAAATAAAATTTTATTTATTTATTTAAAAATGTTGCAAAAGCTCTCAATTACTCAGTTTATAAATCACACACATTGGAGGGGTGCCTGCCATGTTTTGACCTGTCTATCCAATTTCATTGCTATCTTTTACTCAGTGCTCCAGTCATACTGACCTAATCACAGCTTCTCAAACACTCCATGCCATTTCGTACCTTATTAATTCTTCTTTTTGCAGTACTCTTTCCTCTACTGTGAAGAATTCTTGTTTATATTTTAAGAACAAGATCAATTACCAACTTATATGAGTAGGATCCTCTGACATTTCTTAAGAAATGACCACTCCTTCTCTTATGCCCTGAATATACCTTATTCCATGTATAGTTTCTATCATACATTATTGCATTTACCTGCATATAAGACAGAGGTTTACACTGTGAATTCCAAGAAAGTAGAAAGTCTTAGTCAAATTTTAGGCTGAAATTAGTTGCAGTGCCTGGCAGATAATAAATATCCAATAAATATTTATCAAATTCTGCATGAAAGGATGCTGATGACTGAAAAGCTAGTCTTCTCCTTACTTCTCTCTTCTCTTCCTCCTCTTCCTCCTCTTCCTCCTCCTCCTGCTCCTCCTCCTCCTCCTCTTTCTCTTTCTTCTAATTAGGTACTTATTTGTGACCTTAATATAACACTTTAAGGAGAGAGGTATGAATTTTAGAAGTTTAAGGAATTAGAAAGAATCAGAATCAGTGAATATGTTTTGTTTGTTTGTTTGTTTGTTTGTTTGTTTAAAGTGAATCTCAGAGGAGTATCCGAGTCCCAAGAGATTTTGGATGTGAATATCTTAGGATATAGGCTGTTAGAAAGGAACCCCTGCAAAAACATGTGAGTTTTAAGAATATGGTTCTATATAAGAAGAGAGGTTCTATGTAAGGAAGAGAAGATGAAGGTGAAGAAGGAAAAGACTTTGTCTTATACATCTTTGTATATTTAATGGTTTCCATGTAAGATCATCTAGTATATTTACATAGAACTGTAGGAAAGGAGTATGGGTGAATATGTGGGAAAGAAGAAAGCATGGAAAAGACATAGGGAAGAGATGTTTAAGGTGGATAAATTGAATAAATTAACAATAAGACAAAATGAACCATTAGATCCATCTTACTGTAAACTTTTCCATGAAATTGCCAATATAATCTTTCCTCATCCTTGTCTTCTACTACACTTACCATCTGTAACCACACAGGAAGCTAAAATGAGGGCATGTTATACAAGGCTTTAAGTGCCATGGTAAGCACTTCAACTTTAGTCTGTTATGCAAAAGGGGAGCTTTTCTCTGAGTGTCTTTTTGGAAGTGTACCTTTAGTTGGATTAAATTTACCTGGGTGTAAGAAGTGAGCAAGTCTCCAAGAAGAGCAATTAAGAAGCTAGAAGAAGTATCCAAGGAGAAATAACAGTGTAGGGCTTAATTTAGTAGTGACAACAAAATGAAGCATTAACAAATCAGAGGAAAAATAGGCAGAAATTGAAGATTGGTTAGCTTAGGGGCTAGAGGAGAAGCATGAGTCGAGTCTGTGGGAGAGAATGGTGCCTTTTGTACCTTGCTATATCTTTTTCTTGAAATGTCCAGATACTCTGAGAGTTATCATAGTGCATGTGAAATCTATAAATCTAACAGTTTTAATCTATAAAACTGTTCAGAAAAGGCAAGCCTGTTTGAAGATTTTATACTCTTTTTAAATAGCTGAGATGCTGTATGAGGCTATCATACCTTGCGTACTGACAGCACCATTCGGCCATTTATGCTGATACTGCACTGTAGAGACAATATAAATTGTGCTCTGTTTTTGAGTGTGAGAACCTAGCTCTAAGAGTTCAGTGATTTTACTACATGATAGCTGTTGAACCACTTATTTTCATTATGAATAAAATTAAACATCTACTCTCATAGTTAATCATAATTCATGACTAGTTGTTGCTGCCACTGGAGTTTTTTATCATAGTTTTATTTCATTTTTGTATTTATTTTGCATTTGAAGTTCTGATTTTTAATATCATAGACCCTCTTTCCTTTCATACCTTTTGACTCACTGACATTAAGAGAAAGTAATTTAAATTCAAGAAGCAATCCTTTAAACAAAGACTTCATGCAGACCATGAAAATACAAACATTTTTTTCCATATCTCAACATTGATGGTGATAAGCTAATCGGAGGCAGAGTTGTTATATAAATTAAGTTTTGGCTTTGTTTTTTCTAAATACAACTTGTACAAATTACCATTATTTCTAGTCATAAGAAAATAATGTGAATGAAAAAACAGATCCTCATAACTTTATGTCTTTTACTATTAATGACTGACATAAGATTTGTTAACATTGGTTGATTAAACACTGTTATTCAAGGGCACTACTGAATGCTTTCTATTTATGCTTCTAATACAGAAAAGCTTCAGCCAGTTTGTGGTGTTCACATATTTAAAAAATAAATCACTTTTTAAGTTATGCTGCTTCTGGAAATACTTTTTTTTCCCCACAAAATACTAAATCTACATGATAATACGATGATGGGTGGTTGTGAAGTCAGCCCAAATGATCTAAACCATATGTAAAAGACATCTGTATTTTATGCTGGTCTTACTTTTAAGTAAGATGTACTTCCAGCGCGATCTGTGAAAATTCTTGTGAACATTGACACAGATGAACGACTTAATGTACAAAGTCCTACTTAACAGTTTTGGTTATAAAGACTATTTTTAATAATGTGAGGAAGACAGTCTCTCTTTGTTTATAATTCCTTTGAAGCATGTTATCCTACAAACCCCAATAAATAGTAACATATATTTGAGCTACTAAATCAGTTACAATACCAGCACTGAAAATAAAACAAAACTTGCCAATTAAAACATCATCAAAATTTTAGCATTTTTTTCCTGAGGAAGAGTAAAAGATCACCATCATAGTGATTTTTTTCAAAGCTTTTAATTTTTCTTTTCTTTGTTTCTCCTTTCTCTAAACCAGCAGATTTATAAGCCATGTACTCGAACAGCATAACCATTTGCCATTTGGTAGAATTGGCTGACATTTCATTTTTTCTGGGCAGATTGCAGATAAGTTTGACATTATTTTACTGGGTTCTGAACTACATCATTAACATATTGTTTATGACTAAAAGCAAAGTAGTTTTATTTTGTGGCATAATATTCCACATTTTCTACAAGTAATAAAAAAATACAATTTCTCTGAAAATAACTAGGTAATACTCCAGTCTTTTAAGAAAAAAAAAAACGGAATTCTATTAATGTAACAAAATGTATCACTAAAATGGTATGTCAGAGGGGAACGAAAGCCTCCATAAAGGCATGATGTGTTTACTGTTGATATCTCTAAATCTTGGCTAGAAATGAGAAACATTCATGAAATATTGGGCTTAAACTAAGATTACATCAGTATGGTAGCAATATCGTACTTATCTACTAATGGACTATAACTGCCGGTTGTACCACATGAAAATGAAAATTTGCTTTTTGATCTAAGGCATAATTCTTTTCCTGTTCATGTGGGATAACTTTTTGTTTTTTTAACATAAAGAAAATAAGAGCCAAGCAACTGTACCACAAGATGGCTTTGTTTGAGAAATCCAGGGAATAACAAACTGCTGATCATTTTTTAATTAAAGTGATGATCTAGTAATTGCCATGCTCTTATTTCAGTTCTTAGTATTTTTGCTCACCTCTCATCTTTCCTCCACTGAATCAAATCCAGTATATATAATAAATAGGCCACATTGCACAATTATTGGGTTCACTTCTATTTGAAAAGCAATTGTAGTATTATACTTGTATATGATATGGATGAACTATGTTGAATAATTCACTTGCTATGAATTTTTTCTCTTTTGTAATGCTGACATATTTTATAAAGACAAAATATCTTGTTGCTGTAAAATGCTGCTTTTATTGACAGTAAGCACCTAAATGAAGTATTATGTGAATGTTTTGGTCACACACACTTTAGTGTTTAAGCAAAACATCAAACCAATTAGCAAGCTATGCTTCAGAGATAAAGTATGTAGACTGCTAGCAGGTTTCAATGTATTGTCCCCTCTAGTTACATTTATGGATTTAGTTCTTTCTAGTTGTGTGGCAGCAGATAGAAAATCTTGCGAGACAAACTATAATTTCATGATCATCTTAGATAATTATTATACAAATTACCTATCATTAATTCCATTTCTCATTTGTTTTATCAACATTTTGAAAGGGTAAAGGACACTGTTTTTGTGAACTTGCTTTAAACTCTTCACTATTTTTGTTACTGAACGATGTTCTGGAGTGATGTACATTGATCCAACATACTCTCTATTCATATTGTGCATCAGAGATGATCTAGTTTTTGTAATGCCTTAGATAGAATGCCATTATGCCATTCAGAAAATGTATTCAATTTTCAAGAATGATCTTAGGCATATCAGGCACATTGTCTTTTGTTCCAGCATGTCCATCTTCTTCTAATTTATCTTACATTTTAGGTTTTATCTGAAAAAAATCTGTACATTTAATTTTATCCAGGTACAGAATTTAACAGGTTGGGAGTGGGGATGAGCAATACAACATGAGTAAAAAAAGACTTAGAAAAGACATTTGTAGAAATTACATTACTTTGATTCTGATTATCATATTGTTATTAGGTTTATTCTGATTTATATTATGCTTTAAGATATAACATGATTTTACTCTGGCCCCAGAACTGCCTTTAATATTTTTAAGTAGATATTTATCAACCTATTTGGGTATAATCAGATTGCTATTATTATGAATATTAAAATTTTTCTTCAGTGTAAAGTTGTTCTTACATATTCATCTAGATTCCTCCAATGGGAAATAATTCTTAGTTAAAAGGCTAAATTTATTATAGTTTAAATTAATTCTACATTATTGCAATTCAGATGAGCTTAATATTATCAATTTTATCATCATGTTAAAAAGTAACATTATGTTAAAGTTAATACTCTAAATATATGGCATTTGGAAATAAATAACTAAATAAATAACATTTGGAATGATTGGTATACTATTGTTTTGGTGTGGAAGTGGATATAAATACACTGAGGCATGATAGCTCTTTTAGGTTTCTAGAGTTTTATTTAGGGTTTTATTCTGATAGACCTTGAAATGATATACAAGTAGGCCAGAGGAATTAAAATACTTGTGAAACTGATACTTTTATTCTCACAGAGCACTTTTGGCTCTCCATATTTGTTTTGATTCATCATTATTTGTAATTCATATTAAATATGACCCATTCTTTTCAATAAGGACTGCAAAGAAATTTATAATATATTTTATTTCCATTTTGTAGACAAATCAACAGAGATAATTATATTTTGCTTAATAAATATTGATTCTAGCCACAGCAAGCCCATTGTCAAAAGCCAGTAGATAAAAGCTAGTCAACATTTTAATCAATTGTTTTGTGTCACTAAATGAGAATGGCTGTATTTTTTTTTGCCTTGTTTTGTTTTGTTTTGGTTTTAGTGTTGAGTGAAGCAGGGTAACAATATTTCAGAAAGTGAAGAGGCAGAAAGCAATGATTTTTTAGTGATTTCTTTATCTATGTACCAGTATTTGTGGACCTATGGGCCTCTATGCCACTAAGGGAAGGTGATAGTCTTGATGAGGTGGAATAGCTTGAGAGGATTTCAAATTGTCCTGTAAACTTAGAATAACTATTAATAGTTTCTCTAGTTTGCTATTTTATTGAAGAAATATGCCTATGGTAATTAGTTGACCTCCACAAATCATCAATGACAGTAGGAGAGGGAACCAAAGATTCCTATTTTCAAGTGAATGGTTTTACATATGCCAATGTCATTAAATAAAAGAATCCAGCAATGCTGGAGGGAATACCTTACTGTGAGCAGTGATCTCTTAGGACTCGCTTATCATACCAAGATTTTTAAAAAACTATCTGCATATTATTGTTTGCTTAAAGAATTCTGAAATATAATGGAGGTGAAATATTCAGGTTTAGACTGATTGCAAGAGAAACTGCAATAAAGGGAACTGCTTATTACCATAGAAACAAGAAAGTAAGCACAACGTCAACATTTGAAACCAACAGGACTTGATAACAACATAATATCTTTCGCTTACAGAATAATTTTTGGTTTTACATTTTTACTATAAAACATATTGATGATTTTTATTCATGGAACTAGCACTGTCTCAGGATGCTATGATGCTCAATTAGATTATTCAGAATATATTCTATATTTACAATATATAACCATTAATGTAAGCTTAATGATGGCAACTGGATTCCCAGGTATAAAAATAGATTGCAGATTAAAAATTACACTGATCTTTGTTTTTATTGTGGCACTATGTATTATCTGACAATACTAGAAAATATACTATCTCTCCAGCCTAATTTTTCACATAATTAAAATTACTATTTTAAACATTAGTATTTTTTTAAAGCTTTCATTACTCATAATAGAAAATTTTTGATAGTATATTATTACTTAGCTTCCTTATACATAGTACATTAAGCAGATTTAAAATTTTTCTTGACTATCGGGGCTTATAATTAAGACTATCAATTACAGTATTTTGCCATGACCCATAGATACCTTTGGTAACTTTTGTTTATTTAGTCCTTTTTGTATTTACTCTAAATGACTCCATTCTGGTATAGTGCATCCTTCCTACCAACTTTAACTTCACTCGTGTCAGTGCTCTTCCTTCCTACCAACTTTAACTTCACTGGTGTCAGTGCTCTTCATGCTATTCATTTAATTACTATTTTTATCTATGTAAATAAGTTAAAAATGTTTTTTAGAACAAGAATAAGCAGCCTCTGGATAAACATATGAGACTTTTCTTATGATTAAAATATGGATACCTTGATGAAGCATCTAATTCCATCCAAATTAGCATCTAATTCCATCCAAATTTTCTATGATTGAGAATGCTGGATGGCTAATTTAATGATAAGTAAAGTTATTATTGTATTTTGAAAGTATTAGATACAATACTGAACAAATAAAAATCAGTTTAACCCCAAATTTCAGAACATTAATGAAGCTATCATGGAAATACAAAAAATAATAATCTGAATACTTGAAGGTTATTATTTAAAATTTTTGAATGACCAAAGCATTAAATTAAAATTTTGAAATAACTTTATCATCTCAGATTAATTACTGTAATTTTTAAAGTTAATTTTTCGGTCTTTGAAACAAATTATCTGGTTAAGAGGGGTAGTAATAAGTGACAAACAATCTTCATTTTTTTCACATAGATTCTTAGTGGGCTGCCTCTATTTTTATTGCTAATATGACATCTCCCAAGTACATTAAAGTTTTCGTCTTATATTTTACATTCTAGATAGGTGAATCATAAACCCAATTCTCAATACCTAATTCATGTCTGCACAAGAAAGATAATAATTTTTTAGCTGTTAGGGTTTTTACATCTTAAAACACCAGAAAGTCTTTCTTAGAGATTGACTTTTCAAAAAGTGGCAGCAATTTTATTTAGAGAATAGAAATTAATTTCCATGCCTCAGTTTCCTTGCAGTTTAATGACAGGATTTTAGCTACATGATCTCTAAAATTCTTGCCAATGCTGAGATTCATTGAATCATATTAAAGATTGGAGACTGAGTGTCCATTCATTTATATTTGGCCTTTGGATCTGGTCTTTCTGCCAAGAAATTCTTATTTTCTTGGCAGCTTGTCATGAAAGGTCAGAGTTTCTTTGCATATTTTCACCTGGTCTTTTAATATTCATTCAAGCATGGCTATTTTTCTGTGCTCAAATTGTGGCCTGTGAAGATGTACATTCTTTTGCAACTTCATTTTTAGGTTTTTGAGTTTATTCTGACAATTTTTTATTGGAACATGTAAGAAGACTGGTTGGTAGTGAACATGTGAAATTAAGCTTAGACCTTTGTAGAAAATGACAAAGAATATAATGTTTATGAAAAAGTTTTGATGAAAATTTATGAGGGGCCAAACTTAAGCTAAATGTGAGGGCTTTCTTACAATTAAAATCATCCAAAAATGAAACTAAACGCCTTGTGCAGTGTGAGTTCTCCATCAATGGGTATATTCAAAGAGCATTTGTATGGTTATATAATGGGGTTTTTCAAAACCAGTGAGTGGAAGGCTGGATGACCTTGTCTTAAGGTTCTTTCTAATTTTAAGTTTCTATGAGTCCCAAATTAAATATAATTATATTGATCTAGGAATTTTGCTTGAGTAAGAATTCATTCTATTAAAAATTAGACTTAAAACATCTTTCTTGACTAATACATGGAAATTTGCAGTGATATATTAGAGTCATTAATAAGCCCAAATTTAACACTGATCTGACTAGCATAAGCAAAAAAGAGAGAGAGAAAGAAAAAAAGTTATTTGAGAGGATATCTATAGTTTGCAGAATTGAATGAACAATTGAATCAAGCCTTGGGCAAAGATGGGAATTAATGGCAGCCCTGAATCTCAACAGCAGAATTTGTGGACTATGAGTTGATGACTCAGTTTCAAATTTTATTCCTCTGTGCTTATGTTTAGGATTCAAATTATCAAGAAAAACTGATGGACTTAAATTAAGTAATAATACACCTGTTGTCAAAGCAGGGAATGGAAAAGGAGGTTGTTAGGAAATCCAGGGTACTATGACTTCCAGACCCATCAGAATTAAAGTCTAGTAAGAATATTGGTCGAAAGGGGTATCTTGAAGATTGGATAGATTAAGATTTTTATTAAGGAAAACATAAGATCTTACCAAAAGAATGGAATAGAGGTGATAAAGGGTGCCGGGAAGTGAAAATATTTTGTAATTTTATATTTTTCTGTTTCTTCAGTGGCCTCTAATTTCCTTAAAATCAAGGATTATATCTTGTTCACTGTTAAATCCCCAGCCTCTGCTGCAACCATTGGCACATAGGATTTTGTGTAATAAATATTTGTTGAACAAATGAATAGGTAACTAAATTAACTTAATAATATAGTTTAGAAGTTTACTGATCTACCTTCAGTAGGTGTAAAGAGTACAATTTAGCAAACTTTTGACCCAGTGACACTTAGAGGCTATTAAAATATATGATGACCACTGGATAGTGAAGAAAGTGTAAGCTTCATCTTTTTATTCTTTCCTCTTTCTGTTCACTTCCTTTTGTCTCTCCCCACTTCCTCTCTCCTTCTCTACCTCTCTGCTTGCTTACTCTCCTTCTTCCTTCCCTCTCTCCTTCTTCCTTCCTTCCTTCCTTCCTTCTTTCCTTCCTTCTTTCTTTCCTTCCTTCCTTCCCTCCTTCCTTCCTTGCCTTCTTCTAATATATATTAATTATATAGTTATAGATTACAAGGCAATGTAATTATTTTCACTTTATTAATAAAATATAATTATATACAATGATATTTGAATGACCATTATTCTGTTTGTATTCTCATAATAGTTGAATACAGCAGACAGACTGTAAGACACTGCCAAAATGTCATGTCTAAGGTGTTTTTACTAGTCCCGTGTTTCTAAGGAAACCATAATAATTGTCTCTCATTTGATTTTTTTAAGCTTTGATGAAATCCATTTCAAACGTAGACCTAATCATAGTTTATAATTAGCTTTGAGAAATTTTTCTTGCAAATTTAAAGAAAAAAGATTGAATCATAAGAGAATTTTAAATGCTGCTAACAAGGCTGAAATTGGTATTTAAATCAGAAAATAACTATCTTAAAGATAAATTGCGTATATATCATGTTCATTGTATTTATGTTAGAATAAATATTACTGCAACTCAGAGTTCTTTGCATTTTGCAGGCACATAATTTATATAAATTCATATTAGGTATGCTTTCATATTAGTAATAAGCATACCTTAAGAATGGTCAGCATAGTGAGAAAATTGTGTTTGATGCACAGAATCTAGCAGAAGCAGTAGCATCTTCCTTTCAAACACATTTATTTCTGTCAGCAAATGTTCATAAAAGATAATTGTCTATTTCAAGTATTATGCATAAGTTCAATGCATTTACAAGTCAGCAGTTTTTAGAAGACCTTACTTACAAATAGCTATTTGGGAAGAACATTAGGTATTTGGAACTTTTATATAGTTATATTATTATATAGTAACCAAGAGTATAAATGACCTCACAGCTCAAGCAGAAAATTAACTAAACTATGAAACATTAATGCCTTCATAAGAAATGAAAATTCAGTGATATCAAGAATGCTACATTAGTAGCTATCCCACGGTTTTCTTATAGAATATCATCAATTTGATTTATAGCTGTCATGTATTTAGGTTATTACTGATTTGTTCTAAACCTGTTGTTATTAGGAAGGGTAAGAAAATACAAATAACAATTAAGATAATACCATATGTTAATGGAGAACTACCCATGTGTTAAGCTACACAAGAATAAAAACTTGATTTTTGTTTTATGAAAATTGAATTATCTTCTGTGCTTTTGGAATATACCCTTAATAATAGGTGAATTTAAAGTCATTTAAAAAACAAGCAAACAAAAAAAAGTGAACAAACTCCAAAAATGATAGATTATCTGCTCACTTGGAACTGATCATTTTTGTAAGCACAAGAATTACATCTAATGCAGGCAGAAATCAATGTGACTCTATGAGGAACATTTCTTGTTGGCTTAATCTAATTTCCTTCTGTGCCAGTGACAGACTTAGTAGATTCATCTGGAGTCAAAGTCTTAATGTGACTTGACTTAGTGAGGCTTTTCTTCTGTTCTGAACCATATCCCATTTTATAGCCTGAGAAACATAAACTTTTCTATCAATACACAAAATGTTGGCAGTGGTTTTGGTCAATGGGGACATTTCAAATAAACCCTACTAGAATGGTCACTCAATATGTTTACACATGATTTCAATGACACCATCACAAAAACAATAAAGAATAATTAACATGTATTCAGGTCTTATTATGTGCCAGACATTTTTCTATGGTATTTATATGTATTAGCCCATTTATTTTATTCAAGAATCAGCATCAGGTACTATTTAAAGACATTGACTCCTGAGCCTGGGTTCAAACTCTAGCTGTACCACTTAGCTGTGTGGACTGGGCAAGGTATTCAACCTCTCTGTGCTTAGGATTTCTCATGTGGAATTGGTGATAACTCTTAGCCCTTAGGGTTATTGCGAGGATTAAATGAGCTATTGTTTATAAAAAAGCTTAAACAGTGGCTATCCCTCAGCCAATGCTGACACATTTTATTAGACAGATAAAAAAGTAATCCAAACAATAAATTGTCAATTACAGAATAATGCTTAGTAAGGAGTTGGCTCAAGTATTGCTTTTAGTGATGAGTTCCAGACAGTGCCTACTGATAGGAAATGATTGAGTAAGCAGAGTATAATATAGCAGAGGAAGTGCTGTGATCTCAATGGGACACTGGTTGAGCATATGTCAAGAACATAGGGCTGTAATTACTTAAAATAAATAGGCACAAGGTTGCGTTGATGGAAAAGTGTCAAAACAGCATCAACACTGGGTTTAATGCTTTCTCCTCTTGTTAGTGAATTGCAACCAATTTAGTTTTCTCTCTTTTCATTTTTCCTCCCTTCTCTTCTTTCTTTTTTTCTTTCTCCTTTTATTTAAAAAATAATAATAATTTGGAGAAAAAAAGGAGATTATCCAAGGAAAAGCAATAATAATATTTTAATTATTAGAAAATTATATGCTGTGAAAATTAATTGAGTTTGGATTGATAAATGCTCTGTATTAAGTGTATTCTGTGTATTTTAAACAGAATTTTAAGGCACATCTGTCATATGCCATCATTTAAGACAAAAGATGGGCTCTACTTTTCAACTCACTTAACCTCCTTGATAGTTATTTTCTTCTTTTAAACAGTGCCTTCAGTTCACCCTCAAGAATGAAAACCAGGCTTTTGTCCTTCTTTGAAAGTAGGGTATGTGTGAATCAATTTGTTGCACCACGTTAGACCTGTACCAATGTTTTAGATCCTTTATAAATCATTAGTATAGTGCTTCTCTCTAAGGTCTCTACTCTCAATTGTTATTTTATTTTGGATCTATACATATGATACACCTTCCTCTTTTTATACTGTATGGGCTTATTTTCTAGTCAACCAACCTTCTTTGAGTGCCTCCTTTTTAAACATGCTCTATGTTCTTCCACATTGCAAATTATTTAATCCTGAAAAGAGCTCTTTGATATAATTATCATTCTGCTCATTATTCATTTGGGGAAACTAAGATCCAGAAAAGTTAATTTGCTTCAGAACATCTAACCAGGTAGTGGTGGAGCTGGTCTCCTCACTATACAATCTACAGATTTCTTCCACATGTCCTGTTGAGTTGGGCTCAACGGATAAATGTGGAAAAGTGCCTCCAAATACAGAGGGCTGTCGGCTCTTTTGTAGAATCATAAAGACTGCTCTAGGGTGGATCCTGTATATGTTTTCTGTTTCTCTAAGTAATATGTTCAATGCTAAATAGTTATTTTCTCATCTTTGCCATTCTTTCCTTCTTTTCCCTTGAAGTTTCTCCTCTCTTGAACGTTTTAAGACACAAACTCAAATTGTTCTTTAACTTTAGATTATATTTATAATTTTTTAATATTTCTCTGGGAATATTTAGTGATGTGATTAGGGAGATCCTCGCAAAGCATTGATCTTTTTTCCTGACTGCTTAGGCAGATTAGTGCTTCTCTGGTCTCCTACCTCTCAGGTATACAGAAGCTTTAATGCTTCACCTCACTAATGCTAGCTCCCACAAAACAAAGCCAAGCAGCACTTCTTTCACTTTGTCTCCTAAGAGCTCCTAAAGGCCCAGAAGGCCATGCATATATTTTCAATTAGAGTAGCCTAATATGGCTTGTTTCAAGAGCAAATTTCATGAAAGTCTACTTTTTTAAAAAAATTATGTATATTTTGCATTTTGCTCTAATACAGAGGTTCTGTTTAAAAATAAAAACAACACGTTTCTCAGATCTTTAGTGAAATGTGCTCAACCAGATTGGTGTACCATGTTTATCCTATGGATTTACATATCCTAACACTGAACGCTTTGGGGATAGAAGTACTCCCCCTCAGAAACACAGACCTCAAGAAAAGTCATGTTTCATCTCAAGACTTGAACAACTATATTATGGAAGCTTTTCTGAGAACATGTGACACTGTATACATATAAAATGTATGTGCACATATCTGTGTTTTGCAGATACTAGGCTTGATTTTAGAGGCTATAAAATAGACTATTAATTTATTAAAGGAGTATAATGCCTATATATATATATATATATAATATGTTTTCATAAAAGCAATATTTTATTTGGCTAAGATTTTAATTTTGAGTTAGAGATACTAGAATCATAATTATGTGACTCTGTTTTTAAATGACAAATCTTGAAGTCTTTCACACAGAGACATCCTAAACATTTATTTAGGTTTTATAATTAGTTTTCCTTTTTTATATAGATAGTTTATTACATACTTACATTTTGTGACTTCATTTCTTTACCATTTCCATGAGATTAGAATTCTTGCTTTTCTGTGCTGCCATTTAGTTCTCAATACTTTTTCCTGATCAGATCCCTCCAGCTTCCTTGTTCCCCTGCATTTACTGTCCTATCCTTCTGTCCTATGCAACTGAATGAAATAAAATCTCTACCCTGATAAGCTAAATATATTCTATCTATTTTTCATGGTTATTCACTTTTGTATTACAGACTCTCAAAATGCATGAGTTATTTCTGTTCAGTTATGTTATAGACAAGAGAGATATTGAGCTATGATAACAAATAATAAACAAGAAAAATATGTTCTGTCCGGAACATCTTTATTATTATAATGAGAATATGGAATGTTGCAATTCTCTCATACCTTGTGAATTTTCTGATTTTTCTCTCATCTAATTTTTGCTTCTCTAGTTTGTGCCTCATTATTACGAAATAAATGCCTATCATCTATATTATTGTATTTTCTGTTTTCTCTTACAACATATGAAACTGGTGAAAGCAGAGGATGAGCTGGATATTCTAATTATCTTCTCTGAATTGCATTTATTAGTCTGCTGCATAGTGTTAGGCACATTGCCTATTAGTAATTTCTTATATCATCATCATCATCATTATTATCATCACATGATCATGATCATGATCTCATCATATGTAACATTTATTGAGTGATTAGGACCTGCCAGGAACTAGTCTAAGTACTTACATTTATTGAGTCATATAATGTCACAAAACCACATGAAGTAGGTTTTATTATTCTCAGTTACAGGTGTAGAAATATTGTAGGAGTGTGGTTACCCCTCTTGCTTCTGTTTTAAACTTTGCATTGACTCATAGAATCATTATAGCTGAAACATCTCTTATAGTTGATCCCTTGTGTTTTCTGTACTTTGAACCCTCAGAAGATGACAAATGACCATTGAGTAGATAATAATATATTCATAATTTCCCTTATGACAATTTTGAAGATTATTTTAGGGGACATTAAATGTTCAGTAGTTGAATACGTGGGTCAGTCTGATTGTTTTTGGCAGGTATTAAATTAGAGGGAGAAGCATATACAGCATAAATTGTGACAGAATGAGAACAAGCTACTGTGTCTGGTTACACATAATGCCTCCTGAAATGAACAAATGAAGGAGGTTTAATAATGATGAAATGAAAAAATAAAAAATATGGCCTCTAATATTGCTCTGTGGTAGAAAAGGCCAGCCTGGTAGGATGGAAGGAGAAGGCTTGGCACGTTACAGAGACAGATGCTTGAATGGATTTTGCAGGTGGTTTCATGCTAGTTCATGGTGAGCTCATTGGCAGATCTTTGTCTTGGCTCCTTTAGTTTAATCCAGGCTTGAGGTGACACTGTGTATCTCTGCTGGCAGTACGGATACAATGACCTTGCCAATATTTTACCATTTACATTAGGATATATTTTTATTTACTTTTTATTTGATTTTAATGTGGCAAATTTATTTCTTTTTATTTAAATTTTTAGAAAGCAACTTTATGGGTGAAATTTCCTCAATTATTGTTGTTATGAATCTGTTATTAATATGCTAGCGTAAGAATAAGTTCTTAAATACCTGCTCTTGATGACTTAATTTAAAATTTCCTAGGCAATATTTTAGACCAAAATAATAATAGTTGAGTGATCACCAAGTGTCAGTGTTTCAGATGTCTTATCTAGATTGTAGTTTTTAATTCTCACAACTCATTGTTAGTAACTATAATTATTCCCACTGTACTAGTGACAAAAACACAACATGGGTGGTTAAATAACTTGCCTGAGGCTCCTTAGGAGGTAGCCAAGTAAAATTAGCACCCAGGCCTCTGCCTCTAAAACCCATGCTCTTAACTATGATACCACCTCCTTTGGGCAGTCATCTCTAAGCAAGGTGCTTCATTGCAGAGACTTTTTCTATAGTTGTCAAGCACAAAACCAGCCCAAAGCTCTTCTATAGAGACATACAAAATTATAACTTGAAGTAGTTTTTTCTGTGCCCTCTGCTTTTTAGGAGCTTGAGAATAGGAGACATACATTTTTATTTTCATTAGTAACATTGAAATACATTAAATAGAATCTGTGGCGGCAGCTGTATATTCTCTCTTTGACTTGAAAACTACATTCATTGATATCTTTTTAGTCTTTGGAAGGAAATCTATTGTCCATTATAGCTGCTACTGCTCTGAACCCTTTTGATAATTGTCCATGCAAGACTGTTCTCTCTTCTTTGAGAAAATAACAATTGCATACTGTACTTCACAGGTGCAAAAACGAAATGATATGCTCCATAATTTAGTTTGCTTAATTTACAGCTTTTTATGTTTAATTATGTCTATTGTTCATAGATTGGATATTGAAAATCCAACAAAAATGATATTTTGAATCAGCTTTGTAATGTCATTGAGTAGGTCTTACACAGCAGGACACTTAAATCTTTTCTCCAATTGCGACAGTTTGGGTATCCTCAGGGGTTCTGAGCTGTCTTCAGTTATGCCAGCTGTCTGAATGTGGAATGTAAAACTACTATTACAGTGGGGAATTAAATATTATTTGGCCCAATTTTACCTTTCCAGTCAAAAGTGAATAGCATATGTCCACATATGTAGTGAAAGTAGACAGATGCAGCATGTACAAATTTGCTGTGAGTACAATTTTCCTTTCAAAGCATTTATGATTTGGAGAGAACACCCATCTGCCACTAATAAGTTGAATAACCTTGGGTACATTTTATTTTTTTTTTAATACTTAAAAAAGTTTTTTAAACCTCTCTGGGTTTTTATATCCTTACCTGTAAAATAAAGGGGTTATTCTAACTTGTTTGGTAGCCCTTTGGGATATAATTATGAATGTTTTATGATCTTGGGAATTTTATTATTCTCATCTTTGTGCTGCTTCTGCTCCAATGACCCGAGGAAGCCCCAGGTCAGTGCCACTACAGTCTCATTTCAAGACTACAGTTTTCCCAAGAGTGAACAGTTATAGCCAAATCACTATGATCTCAAACGACCTCCTACTCTGTTATACTTACAGATGCATGTATCCTGAGAGCTTGTCCAGAAAATATTAAGAATGAAATTTATAAGAAGATAGGAATTTTCTTGAGACATGTACAATAAGCTTTTGAGTGACTGTTCAAGGGGCGGTTCTTGTTTGAAAAAGCTTCACATAGCATTTGCAAATAGGTAGATTAATGGCTGTGAATAATTGGGGGTGGTAGTCACACTTTTGAGCCCGTAGACTGTTCTAGTTTACCTTTAAATGCCCTTAGATTATTCATAACTTATTATAGCATTCCTTTTTATCACTATCTATAGTTATAGGAGACCTAGGGATTAAATCAAGGGAACAGAATTTTGGGGACAAGAAAGCACTGTGGAACATTTATGATTGAGAGGCCTAAACTTTTATCAGTTAGTCAGTGAACATGGTTATATCTGGATCTAGCTGAAATCTAGTTATGCCCATTTATTCATTTAATAAGCAAGAACTCATTGTGCACCTAGAATGTGTCTAACATTTTTCTAGGTCCTTGTTCACAGAAGCAAACAAGACATATAAAACCTTTAACTTTAGAATACTTATACCAAGAAGAACTCAACACAGTGAGCTGACTTTCACCCAAGCATCATTTTTGTGCCTATTTGTGTAATTATTCCCTTCATTTTGCTTTTTTTTGTTTTTTGTCATTCTTTCTTGTCACAAAAGCCAGATAGTACTAGAAAACATAAAATTACTAGTGTAACAGACAAGATATGATTATGTGGTGGCCTCTCACTTTCTGATACTGCAGCAAGTATAATGAATTGTGAAGATTAGTGTAAAGTTTCATCATCAAACATGGTGCCCATCTAAGGTTATAAATGAATCATAAATGAAACTTATTGGATGAATTTTAATTTGATCTATTGGCCGATTTGGTTGCAGTGGGAAGCTATTGGAAGAGAGGGAAGCATGTATGGGTTTTTCTCCATGCCATAGCTGAAGGTAGGAGAAAAGGACTATTTTTCTAACTTTTTGTTTTAGAAAAGAGAAGGCCTTGGAAGTGGGAGTAAATGTATAGGTGTAGAATGCAAATTGTATGTTTCTGTCATTTGGCAGTTGAGGAAATTTGAGCTGAAAGATTTTAAATGAATTGTCAGAATTATGCAGATAGATATTGAGAAGTTTTTGGGTCCGTAGGTAGGGTTGGGACTTATCACCCTCAAGTGTCTAGTTTTAAGAGGAAAGTCTTTTCTCTGGAAATATATTATAGATCTCATGCAGCATAGTTTCCTATTTATGATTTAGTTAGATTATTTTGGAGTAAAACATATGGGTCTACCTCCATTCTCATATTGTCTCATTTTTTAGAGGGTAGACAATTAAAGGGTTAGTGAAGATAATCATTAGAGGTTCTTAAAGAGTATTTCCTCCCCATCCAAAATTTGGCCCTGCTCCTTTTTGACATTGTGAATGGGTTGGAAATTTCAGGGTGTGCTCTTAGCTTTGAGATGCATCATTGTACACAATATGGAACTCATCACCATACTCTCTACCCAGCATAGATGTGTCTAACCTGCTGTCCGTATACCTGAGGATTGGAAAGGTGATATGCTCGGCATTCTATTATAAGCTTATTTCTCTTGGCACTTCAAAAGCCATTAATGAAAAAGCTTTTTCTACCACCTGAAGCTTTCTTTTACTCTTTCATTGATTGGTGTTCAGAGATGATCAATAGGAAATATTCTCAAAACACTCTGAAGATGAAATTCTTAGACTCTGATAAGTTTGGGCAATTCTGCACAACAACATGCTCTTGAATTTCTACTTACAATCATATTGTAATATATTTCCAATATGATTTGATGAAGAGCATGATCAAATTAATGATCCCTCAAAGCTATTCCAGTGAATATTTTATCCTCATTCATTCAATAGTCAAGGCCAGTTCTCTGTCAGACACTATGATACACAGACTACCATAGCTAGTATATGATGAAATAGAGGTTCATAACAATTGTCCTTTGTCATTAAGAAATGATTAAATGTTTCCAGGATTCTTGATTGAAACATATCATATCTATCATAGAAAGAGTTATTTCAAAATGTGTTAATTAAAGGGATATATTTCAGTTCTTGGAATTGTCATTATTTCCAATATCTTATTTTCCAGAAATTCCTGATTAATGAAAAATTATTTTGTTTGTACCTTGCATTTACAACAGTTCCTGGCATATAGTAGAAGTTAAATAAATATTTAATGAATGAGTGAATTATCCTTAAATGAAAAAAATACTGTCATCAGAATTTGATTATAGAATCATAAAGGCAATGATCACCTGAATTTAAGCTCAGTGCTTACACTATGCAGAGAACTAATAAGGCCAAAGTTTCCTTCCTTATATGAGCAAGTTCAATTTGTCATAGAAGGCAGTGGGGCAGATATTTAGGAATTTAGTTAAAACAATTAGGTTCTGCAGTTCATAGATCAAATTTTAAAGAACTGGAAGGAGCCATAGGATTCTAAAAGTCAAAAGAAATAAGAACAAAGGCTAAAATAGGAAAGAGCCAGAATGTTCCTTAAGCCTCATCTGAGACATCTTGAATCTCATCACTCAGTATATGCTCGCCTTCCAAAGAAACTGGCTACTGACTGGCATAGCTACCTCAGTGGACTAGTATGGTTTGAGACATTTCTTGTCCATACCTGGCTAGATTTGAATAGGCTTGTGATCCATTCTTCTGTGCCTGACCTGGCATCATAATTTGAAGGGTGCATAAGTAAAGACTAAAACTGATTGCAGGAGGAGCTGATTCAGGAAAATCATGGTTGATCATATGCAGAAATCACAAGGAAAAGAACACAGGCAGGAATAGCAGAGACCCATGTGAATGAGGGAGACAAAATAGGCTTTTAGAAACACCAAACAGCCCCAGAGAAACACAGAGGGGACAAAGATACCAAATCTCCTGAAAGCTTTTTATCTCCTGTGCTTGTGTCCAAAGCATTGAACCCCCACCCCAAGAAACACACTCAGATACATAAGGATTTTTTTTATTTGATTAAAAATAAATAAGGTAGATTTTTTTATTTGCAACCCATCCAAAAAGCTAATTAAAATATTCACAAATGCAAATTTGTTACCATTGAGATATTAGGTGGAATTAATCATGAGATTTGTGTCAGACAGAGCATTTGGAAGAAAACAATTAAAATCTCTTTTTCTAACTGCCTTGTAACCTCATATTTACTTCTATCTGGGTTAGGTAGCCTCCCAGAGCTGCCTATCAAACTCTGTATCACTGTCGTGGCAATCGATATAGATCTGAAATCTCTCTTAGTAGGACTTTATTTCTGTATTCTCCACTAGATGGTAGGCTCCTAAGGGTAAGGTTGTAAATTATTTTTTGTTCCTCTTTTAGTACCTGACATAGTGGCACAGAAATGCCTAACGCTGAGTACATTCTTAATGTATGCTTGCTGAAAATATCTCTACCTGTATATTGAAAGGATACTCTTTGTTATTAAATATGCTGTTTAAGTATTCACTCTTTCTCCAAATCAACCATGTTTATGTATAACCAGTCAAAAGTGAATGGATAGTTAGTGATAGGGCTATGGCATAACTGAGTGATTTTTTTATTGGGGTAGAACAGACAAGAAAAGAATACAACAGTGAGTTGCAATTAAATTTAAATCCCAGATAATTCCTGACCATCTTTTTGTATTGATAGTTAAAACATTAATGAGAAAAATTTCAATACTGAATACAAAAAGTATGCTGTTCAGACTCCTTTCATCATTCATTAATAGTTTTGGGCTTTCCTTCCACATTAGGGCTTGATATTTGAATTTGGATTTTTACTGTTTCTGTTTTAATAACCGCTTTCACTTTTATGCTAGTAAATCAAAACAAAAGTCCAGTTAGTCTTCAAGTAAATGAACTTTCATACAGTGATTGAGTGGGGCAAGGGTATTCTATGCTGTAAGTAGAGCTAATTTCTAGGCAACCCTCTGTTCTAATTACAGGGTCCTGGAAAGGTTAGTGGAACATACCTTTTATAACAAGCAGCATGCATGAGATGGCTCTCTTGATTTGAAGAAAACGTCCAGCTCAGTGGTTCTTGACTCTTCATTGTCAAGTTTGACATATTTGTGTTATGAGACATGTGGATATGTTAGAGTAACTTCTGTATCCAGAGGGATTTGGACTTCAAGGTTAGTCAAGAGAGAGGTTCATACAGAATTGAACATTTCATCCAAAATTTTAGATAATTGTCTTTCTATTGGATACATACTTTCCCTTACAAAGAGAATTTATAAACTATATTTAATCCAGAATTATAATATTTTGTAAAACTTTTAAATATGAATCATTTTAGTAAATATTACTTTTTCAATTACATTTTAATATGTAAAAATAAACATGATACACTTGGTCATGTTGACTGCCTATTTAATTTAATTTTTCATCTAACTGTGTTGAGGTAAATACAAACACGTGATGAATGGTGAATTTTGACAAAAAAATGTCTTTCAGGTGGGGTAATAAATATCTAACTATGTACTGGAACATTGTATATTAATTAATATGAGAAAGAAAATGAAAATTAATTACTAATGAAGGAGAAGGAGGACAATATTATTAATGGAGTTTTAAAGACCGATGTTTTTAGTAATTGATTATAATATTTAATGTTATCATTTCATCAGAAGTAGCTTGACATTTTCATTTTTAATGATATGTATATTGCAGCTGTATCTCCAAATCACAATTGTCTATGTATCTCCATAATTGCTAATCCCAAGGACATGACACTTAAAAGTGCCATTTTTTTCTAAAACATTTTAGTAAAAATTTAATCTTCTTGTTTAGTTTTCTTACTTTCATTAGCAGATTTAACTAATATAATAGATTTTTTAAAAGTTGATTTGTTGGGAAATACTGCTGTCACTCTTTGTGATATACTGGTAATATTTGTATCAAAAATTTAACAACTCTTCTTTCATATGTATTTGGTCTTTTAAAAAAATTCTAATTATAGAAGAACCTGTCAGAAGGAAAAATGGTTGAACTCTAGGAAGCCGTCAGTGCTAACAATACCCACCATTTATTGAGCACTTACTCTGCCAGGCAGCTTATTAAATGATTTACATGCAGCAGCTTGTTTTATCTAGTGCTATTATCCCCATTGCACAAAAGAGGTAACAAGTGTGGACAGTTTAAGCATCTTGCCAAAATCACTTAGTAAATAGTGGATTGCGTATTTAAACAGGTCCGTTTAATGTCAAACTTCAGGTTCTTAATCATTGTTCTTAGGAAACTTCATGGTGATATTTTGAAGGTGGAAAATGTCATGGTGTATTTGTGGTACTTTACAATGGAGTAGAGTAAGAAATATTTAAATATCATTAGAGCTTAAAACATTTTCAGTAGAATTTCTACTTTATTTTTGCCTTCATATAAGCATTTCTGTTTTGAAAGTATTTTATTCTCTGTATATTTAAACCAGTTTCTACAGAAAGCAGTTTTAAATACTTAAAAATTGTTTGTTTCTAAATTCTATAGTCATATAGCCTTCCTTAATTCTATATCCATTGATTCACATTCTCATTCCTTAGTCCTGTAACTAATGAAACATTCAGAATAATCGCCACTTTATTCTCAGAAGCCTCTCAATAAAAGAAGAAACTCTTATTTTTTCTAATCTGCAACAGAAAATTTCTTCTATGACGCACACTTTCCTTTTACCTTCTAATATCAGAGAAGGAATGCTTCCTATTTGCTATTAGCTACCTGTGTACTTTGTATCTCTCCCTTTTCATCACACAATTACTCCTATTATTTGGTTTTCTAATGTCTACTTTCAGCTCATAAATTCACCCAAGATTTCCTTAACCTTAAATTCCTTCTTTCAACACTACTTCCCCCTCAAGTTATGCTCTGATCTCTCAACTGCCATTTAATACCAAATCATAGTTAAAGTGATCTGCAGTTTTTCTACCTAATTACCACTTATTCCTTCCTTGATGTTTTATTATGTGGCTTCTACCCACAATATTACAGTGAAATCATTTATAGAAGGTCATCACATTCATCTAAATAGCCAAATCCAACTTCCTGGTCTCTGTTCATTGTACTTAACCACTCAGAAATCTGTAAGCGTTGCTATCTATCTAAACCTTCCACATTTCAATAAGCGTTCTGTAGATGCCTATTATGTGCAAGTCTTTAGCTTTAGAAGATGGATAAGGCCCAGGTATGCCCACCTGGAGTTCCTGTTTAAAAGGGGGAGTGGAGGCAAAAACATTTACCGTACAGGGAGATGACTTCTCTAATGCAGTTGTTTGCCAGGTAAGACATTGTCAGGTAAGGACATTGTGGGATAATTTCATGGAAGAAGTGGTATTTAGAAGAATTACTAGGTTGGAATTCCAGGCACATTAAAGCACAGGATAACACAGGGTTGGGAACAAGCACAGTGTATTTTGGAAACTGTGTGTGTGGTTTGAGCTTATAATGCCTGGGGATGGAATGGGAGTAGGTATAATGGGAAGCTGGAAACAATTCAGGACCAGATTGTACAGATGTAAAACATTTCCCATTGCTTTTGTTCCTCCCCTTTGATTCTTATTATTCTTGATTGACTCCCATTTATTTAGGCTACCGCTCAAAAATAGTTTTTTTGTGATATGACATAATTCCTCCCCATGTCCCAGGTGACGTTATCTGTTTCATGTCTTCAATCATTATATTGGGCACACACAGTTTACTACTATTTATAAATCTCTGTTTTTTAATCTCTCTTTTACACTACAGATGTGAATTTTCATCTTTGTTATATGTCAGTTCAGCTCATATCAAACATATCTCATTTAATAATTACTGCTTTTCTTTTGGTTACCAAAGGAAGGTACTATATTCGATTTTTCTTTCTCCCTCTGTATAAATCTTGACACCCAATCAGTCATTCTTCTACAAACTTGCTGTGTTGAACCCCTAATTTTAATAATCACCGAGTTCATACCATCATTGTTTTTACCTAAACTATTATCTAAGTATTTTAATGGTTGTTGCACTACCTGGAGTTACTTCTTCAATTTATCTTTTATACAAGAGTTAACAATATAATACAAGTTAAATAAGTTAACTTATTTTCTTTCTGAAATTTTTCACATTACTTGATTATGTACAAAATGAAACCCAATTTGACATAGTCCATTCCAGAGGCTCTTTATAACCTTGCTACAACTTTTTTCTGGTCCTGAAATCTCCTGTATGACCACCCCTACCCTATATTCCTTCAATTCACCAAATATGGTCTTTTATTTCCCTGAAGATTCTCTTAATATTTAATACCCACATTCTTACCTCACTTTCTGTTCATAAAATAAATTCCCATTTTTCTTTATGGCTCAGCTATGTACCTTCCTATATAACTCCAATGGAAACCAACTGGTTTAGAATTTGAGTAATGCCCATGTATTGTACCTTAATTCAAAGTAATTAATTGGTCTACTTCCCTAATTAAATTTTGAATTTCTTACACATATATTTTATATATTTTTGTATCTATTTTGGTTATTAGACTAATACTTTGTATTACTTGAGCATTGTAATGTGAATTCAATATTTAGTGTTCTTTGTGTTGACCATAGGTAGTGCAATTAATTGGAGATTAAGACTGTATGTGATGTATTTATTTGACTGTAAATATCTCAAGGGCAAGGACTTAGCTATATTTACAATCAACTATTTCCAAGAATGTTGGGCACATAATACTGTTCAAATATTTATTGTTTAATACCTCCAACCTTAACTGCCTTATAATTTTAATAACAATGAGATAGAGACAGCTTTTTTGGAGCCATGCATATTTATGATTCCCTTGAATCTCCTTTTCTCTTTCCACCAAATAATCAGTCTGATTTAACTGACTTTACTAAAGGCTGTAAAAAAACTCTTGGCTTTTTTTTTATTATCACACTTATTTCACAAGTTGTTTTTGTCTTTACCTATTTACTTCCAAGGCTCCTTCATTAGACTAAGTCACTAAGTTGTATTCAGTGTGTGTGTGTGTGTGTGTGTGTGTGTGTGTGTGTGTGTGTGTTCACATGCACATACACATATAAATATACACATATAAACAATGAAAGATAGTATGGTTTATATCACTATAAAATTCTGACCTTAACTTTTGTTGCTTAAATTTAACAGTTTAAAAATACTTGTAATGCTTAGCCTTTTTACTGAGTAATTGACCCACCCCATTTTCCTGGGGGTAATCATGGGGCTCCAAAGGAGTTTCCCCAGCTAAATTTGGGAATAGATATAGAGGAGCAGAGGTATTGCCAAAGGGACCACATCATCACCAGCTTCAAGACATTGGATGAGGGAGCAAGGGAGGTAGTAAGAGACTGGGAATAAGGGAGACCAGGAATAGTCTAAAAAATGGAGTATGAAATAAGAGTGAGAAATAGGCAAAGGCTATGAACAAAGCAAAGATTCTAGGATTTTTTTAACCTGATATTGCTTCATAGCAGAAGGATAGATTAATTTATATGATGTGCTAGTTTTAGAAAATGCTTAAGAATTGTTACTTTAGAGTTGAGTTACATCCCAATATCCCTCTTCAATATTGCCAACAGTAGATAGTGGGATAGCATGACTCACCTCTATCAACTGAGTGTCAAGAGACTGGGATCTTCTGTTTATTTTACTTTATTAATCCATTGTGGATTTTATCTTCAAAATATTTTTTACAATTTTATGCTACATTTTGATGAGTTGGATTTTGTAAACGAACCAATTTCTGGGCAAAATAGTACTTAATTATGTTTGAAAAATGTCTTTAAGTTTTTTAGGGTCACCAAACATGTATCTGATTATAGCTATTAAATATTTTCAGGTTTGAAAATTGAAGGTCACATATTATTGTTTCCAGTGAAAGAGTAGCTTACCCACAATCTTGATAATATATTTATTCTGGTCTTGCTATCTCACAACTTGGTTTGATTTTCATTTTGAACTGTATATTAAAAAAATAAGGGAAATTAAACATTCAGATAGACTTTTAAAACTGAGCACCATGATTATTGAAAAATAATTTAGAAGATGTTATTTAACTCTAATGTAATCATCTAGGCATCTTTAAATTCTGTAAGATGACTTGATGCCCTTTGCAGAAAAAAAACAAAACAAAACAAAATAAAAAATGATGTCTTAGATGGAAAAAAATACCCTATAAAATCTCACTATTTTGTAAAAGTTTTTTTTTTAAGTCATGTTGTTATGAATAGTCTAAAACTTGCCATTTAATTTATCTCTTATCATCAGTGTGTTAAATGTGAAGATAGGACTTGCGTGACAAGAAAACGGACAGAATGGCTATTTGGATGTTGTTTGGCAATGCTTTTTAAAAGGAAACACTGAAAAGAATGAATTATTTTATTACTTTAATAAAATTGGTAAAGATTGGCAAAAATATCTATGTTCTGAAGAATGTAGATTTGAGAAAATAAATGTTAAATGACAATGTGTATATTAGAGGAAATGGGAAATAAATGTACGCTTTAGTTATATTTACCTTTATCATTCATTGAGGGCCTTACTTATGGTAAGGCACAGGGCTAAGTGTTGAAAAAACAGATATAGCAATCACAGACCCTGGAAATAGATAGCTCATATACAATTTTAATAAAGTTTGGGATTTTTTTTTTTTTTTTTTGCCAAAGAATATAAAAAGCTCTAAGGAGGTTCTGGATTGAATATTTGAGATAACTAGGCCTGGGAGGAGTTCAAGAAAAAACTCATTTAAAGGATGGAACATCAGTAGGGGAGAAAAAGAGGGAGAAATTAGACTTGGATATTTGGGATATGTCTGGGTCAAGGTGATATTTTATAATACAAAGAATTTAGAGAAAAATATTTTTTATTTTTTATTGAACTCAGGTGTGAGTTCAATTTTGGGGTCATGTAGCCTTCAACATGCCTGTGAGATATCAAGTGGAGATGCCCACTGGGCAGGTGGATATTAACAATCAGAACATTTTAGAGTTGTCTGTGCTGGAAAAAGATTTGAGAGTCATTATTATAAAGGAATAGTCAATTCAATGGTTTAAATTAGTTGTAATATAGAAAGAGGTCAAGAGCCTTGTTCTTGAACTAGACTAATTGGATTCCAATCTGATTCCTCAGTTACTGAGTAACCTTAGAAAATTAACTGACCTTTTAATATCTAAGTTTTTCATCAGTAAAATGAATACAGCATAATAATTAAAACTCATGAGAATTTAAGAGACAATATCTAAAATACACTTATAAAAGTAGTATAAAACTCAAAAAATATTAGTTATACTGTAAGGAGAATGTGTTAGAGAGGAAATCCAGGGCTGGAATCCTGGAGATATTATCATTAAAAAAACAAGCAGAGAAACATCATGCCAAAAAGACTGGCTCAAAAATAGTGGCCAGAATAATGGGGAAAACATAAGGTAATTAAGTCATGGGACACAAAGCAGAAGATAATTTCAAGGATGGAACAATGATCAAGAGTGCTAAAGAATGAGAGAAATTCTGTATTATAAGCTTATAAATGTATCTACCTGATTTGACAACTAGAGGATGGTCATTGGTGACTTTTTGGAAATAAAATCATTTTTTGGGGGGGAGGCAGAGAGTAGAAACCAGAGTAAGATACATTTGGAAATGAATTAGTAGTGAAAGAGTGAAGATGATTATTAACTATTGCCTAATTCATTCCTTCAAAAATACATTTGTTGTAAACTCGTGATGTGCAAAGCATTGTTTCTGTGATAACAGCAATGAGCATAATTTAGTTCCTGAAATCAGGGAGCTTTTATTTCAGCAGGAATGAAAGTCATTAAATAACTACTTGCCCATTTAATTTCAATTACAATTTTAATAAATGTTATAAAGGAGAATTGCTTTGTGCTATGAGAGTGGGTACCTGGGGACCTGATCTAGTCTTAGGGGTTAAGAATGCCTTTCTCAAAGAAAACTTAGAGCTGAACACTAAAAAAAGATAAAAATTAACTTTATAAAGTAGAAAAAGTAGAGAATGCCCAGGCAGGAGGCATAGAATGTGTGATAGCTCTGAGAGAAGGAGCATGACTCATTTGAAGAACCAGAAGTTAGCCATGGAGCTAAAACAGTGAGAATGAGGAGAGACTGGCATGAATCAGGGATAGGGAGGCAGATTTTATTTATGTCTTAGAATATAATTGAGACAATGACAAGAATTCCTTTCTCTATCTTAAGGTCAATGGGGCACCACTGAAAGGCTTAAACAACAGAGTGGCATGATTATATAGCATTTAAAAAATGATCATTCTGACTGCATTTTATAGAAAATATTAAAAGGAAGAGTAGATGTAAGGAATACAATTAAGAGGCAATTAAAGAGTTTCAGGTGAAAAATGAAATGGCAGATTGTACTTGCATGGTGATGGGAGAATTGGGAAGACACTGAAGGATTTAAGGTATATTTTAGGGGACAAAAATCTATAGGATGAGATAATTCACTAAATAAGGGAAATTGAGGGAATTGAGTAGGAATGACTCAGATTTCTCACTAGCGCAATTTGTTAAGTCTTGGAAGGAGACTAGATATCTGGAAGAAGATGATGAATTTAATTTCCGACATTTAGAGTTTGAGGTGCCTGTGTGACATGCAAGTTGAATAGACAGTTTAATATACTGGTCTGGTAACTCTTCAGTTGCCAAGCTGTGGGTGTTAATAAGATTGCCTTTGTGTGGACAGATGAGGGTCTTAAGACTGTCTTGAGAACCTATGGCATTGGTTATTTTGAGGAGGATATTAAAGTTGGACTTTGTCTTAGAGGATAGAGGCATAGGTGAATGAGATGAACATGGAAACCAAGGGAGGACCAAGATTCACAGAGGAAAATACAGTTGATTGGCAACGCATGCTGCTGTTCAGTCAAGAAAGATTAGAACTGAAAACATACCAATGACTCTAGCAGCTTGGTAGTCATAGGTGACCTTAGCAAAGACAATTTTGATGAAATGAAATTAGATTGGGGAAAGGAAATTAGATTGGAATTACCTGGGAGTATTATTAGGAGAAATTTACCTATGAAAGGTAGGAGAGAGATATTAGGTGGTAGTTACAGATGGAAGAATAGTGAAGAAAATAATTTTTTAAAACATATGTTGTTTGTGCATATTTTTAAAATTAATTATCTTAACTATTCTTGAGTTAAGCTCCATTAACGCAAATTAATGTTAACTTGAGGTTAGTGGCTATCATCTCTACCAGCCTCGCAGAAGTGCAAAAACCAATAGCATAACTTCATGCCTGCTCTTATTCTAATTTCAGCTCATGTATGTCTGTGGAAATGGGGACAGTCTATTGTATTTTCTCATGTTTTTTTTTTTTCCAAGACAGCTTTCAGAAATATCTACAAACTAAAAGGATTTAGATCTACCATAATTTCCTAAAAACATTTAAGGAGGCTATTCAGATTTTGATTTGATTTATAGTGACTTATTCTTCAAGATGACAGCTCTGGCATCAATGGATAGGGCATCACATGGTCTCAGCACTTATCAATTGCTTGGTTTGAGACAAGTTTCTCCTCTGAGCCTGTTTTATCATCTACTAAATAAGAATTATATCTATCTTTTAGGATTGTTCTGATGATTAAATGAAATATATATGTAAAAGGTCAAGTCGAGTGCCATATACTCAATGAACGATATTTTCTATCTTGTGTTAAGACGATGCATTTTGTAGCATACCGATAATTACCTTTTCATTTATTTCAAATATTAATCAGTGGTCTCTGTACTATTCTATTTTGATTCTTTGTCATTATGATTTAAAAATAGAACCAGTAGAAAAATGAAAAGGGCAATGAGGCTTTATGGGCTGTCAGAGTTGTAATTGGGCTGCATTCTTGTCTCACAACAAATTCACCAGGAATATGTTTAGTAGGACAGCTGCTCCTGTCAGAGCTCTGAGGGTTGCATCAATTTTCATTTTTGATCCTTTCTTCTCCTCCTAATAAGATCATATTGTGATTCCCATCTGCTTATATGCAATATATAATTTTTAAACACTACAAACTAGGCAAATAGGAACTCAAGCATGAAGGATGGTGTACCAGCCAGCAGGGCAACTTTTCTTTAGTACTTTGAGGTTCTATTAAGCACCTTAAAATGTCAGTAACAAATCATTGCTGATTTTTAAAATCTTAAAACACATGTTCTAAGAGAAGAAAATGCAATTTGTTTTTGACTGACAAGATAATTTTATTTTTAAGTGAAGGGAAGGACATATTTCCAACAAACATCTTAATAATTCTTAGATTTGTTGAAACATTATGTTTTCTTGTATTGTAACATGTAGAGCATCAGTGTTAATAATTTCACTTCAATTGGATGCTTTCCAATGTTGCACTAAGGTACTTATATTATTAGAAAAATTGGGTGTTGAAAATGTTTTTTCCCCACACAACTTTTCCATTAAAAAAAAAAAAGCCTAAAGATCTAACTTTCTAAAGTTAAGAGATATTTGATTAATTATAAATGTAAGAAATATAAAGCATTAAATAATTTTTTGGTAAACATTTTTAAATTAGAATTTAAAATAATAAGACTATTTTGCATTTGTATGATTTTTTTGTTTAGAATATCTTTTTAACTATGTTATCCAAGAACCCTTTTCATAAACTTTATGAAATCTATTAAATCTATTAAATCTGACTTTCTTAGAATATTTTGGTCTTCCATCATTTTCTTTTGTCAGAAGCACAAAAAACATAAGCTTTAACAATAAAAAAATACAATCAACAATAACAAATTTGTAATATAGATGTCATATTCAAGTTCTATTTTAATATACTATATATGAATATTACCTTAAAGTATTCATTATTTGCTCAACACATATATCCTGGATCCCTTTCAGCCTGAATATAAAATATATAGTCAGATTATTAATTATAGTCAGATTATTAATGCTGAGCCCCTCATTGAGTTAATTATTAGAAGTTTTGTCCCCTCAAGTCACCTCTAAGCTCTTTTTGAGAGATTTTTAGTATTCTGCCTCTTCTGTGCTCAACGCAGGTAACTTCAGTTTCTTTTTTATCTGGTTACAACAATGCTGCCTCTGTTAACAATGACGCTAGTGGAATGCTCTTCTGTTATACATAGCTCTCCTTCCTTGGTGACCTCTGCTGGAAAACATACCACAGCTTGGAATGGGTATGGCTCTCAATCACTTCAAAAAGTTTGCATACAGCTTTCCCATTTATCTCACAACACAACAAAAACTAAAGTCACATACTTCAGTAACACTGGGTCAGAGCCATTAGGATAACTAAGAAAGAATAATTGAATGTTATGTCAACTGATACTGGGAGTTGTTTTACTTAAGAGGCAGGTGCCCCAACTTGACTTTAATTTCCTTCAGTGTGCTTCTTTGTCTAACTTCTAGCTGGCCTCCCCCTGGCAGAAGTCAGCTTTCTCCTTCTCACAAATAGTTTTCAAACATCTATTTGCCTTGGAGAACTGACAAACTGTCACCCCATTTATTACAAGCTACTGGGAAGAGATTAGGTAGCCCCCTTTTCCCATATAAACTCCATGACATTTTTTCTTCCGGATTAACTTCTTCCCATGGTTGCTTTCAGGGGAATTTCCCAGCCCACACTTCCTCCAGTGTGTCCAGTACCAAGCTTCCAACATGATAATTAGCCCAAAATAATATTTCCCAAACCCTTGATTGTTCAGTCTCAAGTAAAACACATGTGGGACAACAGCATCCTGATCCATGGTGTACTTCACCTGACACTGTTAATTCCATTCACTCTGTAGGGAAGGTAGTATCAGGAAGGTATACTTTTTTTCCTTTGGTTGTCTCATCTCTATTCACAATATCCTGCTAATGCTTGATATTCTCTCAAAAAAAATGTCAGGCAGGATGCTACTGACATCTAGATTTTTAAGATTTAAGGAGAGTATGTCTAACGTAGTTTATAGAGGCTGGATTTTTCTGAAAGATAGAATAATTACTTTACTGAACCGAACACTTTCTGTATGAAATATCTGCACTTGATTTAGACTGCACTATATTCAAGCCTTCTCCAAAGGTTTGTGTATAAATATCTGAATCAAAAGTAGGGCCTTCTAGAGTAGTCCCTCCAATAACAAAGGATTCATTGGTTCCCAACATAATTCTGCCAATCTCCATTCCAGAAAGCGGAAAGTACTGGTAACTCTTGCACAAACTTTTCCCAATTTTTGTAAAGAAAATATTAGTTTCAGTCTTTACTGGTTAGCACAATATATTCCTTTTATAATTATGTAATTTTTCTGTTTTGAAGATTTTCTAAATGTATGTAGTTCTGAAAATATTATGTATTCTATGTGTATGTTCTTTGGAATATTCAATTCATGTAAGTGTCAAATATGACAATGGTGGTGTAAATTTAATCACATCACCTTGTCCAGTGAGAAAATCATTTAATAAAGAAGAGTACATTGAAGACATAAAATGTAATAAAAAAACTTCTAAAAAGAATTCCATGCCAAGAAAAAAAATGAATATCTATTGTTTTATTTTAAGAATTAGATTTAATCAATTACTAACTGTGTCAAAAATAAAACACAAGTGTCTTGTCACCTTAAAACATGCTAAAATTTGTAGGTGTCTACAATATATACAATAATCATTTGCTGTATATTCTGAAATCTTAAATTTCATCTGATGATAGAATGATTACTATATAAAACTTTAAATATGTTGAAAGTAATACTCAACTTCTGAGAGAATAATGTTACATACTCTTTGTAAATACAGCTAATACTACAGATATCTCTCATATGTTGTTTTATAGCCACTTGCTTGTGTTCAAATAAAAACATCTAATTCTATGTACTTTTTTTCTCCAGGTGTACCATTTGCCTAATACATTGGAAAAATTTTTTTAAATTTTCAAACAGTTAAAAAAGAAAATTATACCTTAAGATTTTTTTAGTATCGCATAATTTTTATTTAAAGAAATTGAAAACTAAATTTTTAATAAAAGTCAAACTAAAAAACAAAAAAGACCTTTTATTACTTTTCTTCTTAGCTCTTATTTGCCACTTCAAAATCTGTCAATGGGAATAAATAGTGCCTAAAATATTTATTTGTTTTTACTCTACATGCATGAATATGTATATATGTCTATTGTATAAGAAGTTCCTTTGGAGAATCTTTTTAAAAAAACAAACTGTAGCTTTGTGAATTTTAGTGTATTATCAGTTTTAAGGGAAGAAATTATTTTACTTATGAACATATGTTTTGTTGTACTTTCTGAGTATGGTGCCCTGTACACTATAGTAGGAACAATAAATATTCCTTAATGATAATAGTGATGGGATCTGTTTATTTTGCAACATCTTTATACATAGATTCTTAATTCATGTTCTTTCTATCTTATTCCAAGTTTTTATCAACTCTTGGCATATTTGTTAACTAAATTATTTTTTATCTTGAAGTATTTTTTGTTTGCAATACATCCTAAATAAATGCCAGATTAACACTCATAAATACAGCCTTTAATTTTCTATTTTCCTCCCTATAATACATATTTTCTTCACCAGCATCACATTGTAGGCAAATGGAATAACTTACTGTTCTATAAACTTACTCTCCAGAATCATTCCAAGTCCAGCTGTAAGGCTGCCATCTTCAGGGAGGGTCTCTGAATTTTCTCAGTAGGGTGCAAACCGTACCACTTCAAGCTGTCCTCCCTCAAGAACTGTACACAGATCTGTTTTGTGGAATTTATCTCAATTTAGAAACACATGAGATGTTTGTTTGATTACCTATTTGGAATTAAAATCTTATTTAATAGAGTTAAAGTTCTACTTCTTAGAGAGGTATTCAAGAAGATTGTGTGGAAGAGCATAATAGCTTCTTTCCATAACATCAGCTTATTAAACACCATCATCCTAAACCCATTATTAACTTATCACTTATGTATTTATCCTTCCTATTCTGTTCTGGATTTGCATATACAGTTGTCATTGTGTTTTTTATTTCTTAAAACATTTCTTCCAAACTGAATGTAGTTAATTGTAGTTATAAGATAATATGTAATATGAATAGGAGAAAACTGATATAATATTTTAAAATAAAGCTGTTATTTACAGATGTAGAAAATAAAGGCAAATATTTAGCTATGAAGCATAATTTTAAAAAGAATCTTTTTCTCTTAAAGATATGATCTTTTTTGCATCTGTTACTTAAATATTGTGAAAAGAATCTGGAGAGAATTTTTTGTAATATACACCCTTTCTCTTCATAAACCAAAAATGTAATTTTGTATTTAAGTATCATTTTCTTGTCAAATTAATATAACTACACATATATATTAAACTTTTCAGACTATTTTATATATTTTTAAATATGATTATTCAGCTTTGTATTGTGAGTCATGCTGCTGCTCATCATCCTACAGTGAGTTTGGAAGAAGCAAGGACTAAAGGCAAGGTTATCTAAATCCTTCATGGTTCTCTGGGCACTAAACATGCTTACAACCCTAATACCATTTCTATGTAGAATTATTCAGTTTTACAAGTCATGAAGAATCTGATGACTAAGAAATGTAGATTTAATAAATCTTAGATTTTTAAACATATTAAACTTTTCAAAGAGAAATTCTAAGCCTAATTTTTCTAGTATAGAACACAATATATGAGGATAAGGCTGGAGTCAGGGATTATTATTAATCCATACTCTAGCCATTCATCCATTCATCTTAAAAAAAAAAAATCTACATCTCTTCACCTCAAACACAGGAAAAGAAAAGGTCCCAGGAAAGTCTAGATCATCGTTCTCTTTCATTCCACTCTAGACTATATATAATAAATGTGGAAGTAGAGTTGTTTCGAAGGAAGATTTTCACATGAGTATGAGAATCCAGAAGTAGGTTATTTTCCTAAAAAGAGTGTAGCTAATTTTCCTTCTCTATGAAGGAAAAAAATAGTGCATCAGATTATAAATTAAGAAAAATAAATGGTATTTAATGTCTTTGAGTTACTTCAGATTCCAGGGTACTTGACTTATAGCTTCTGTTTGTTTCTTAAACATATAAAGCATGATGATGTTTCTATGCTGTTTACAGCCACCATGCTTAGTAAAAAAGCTAAAAAAAAAAGTGTAATTGCTAAAATATGTTTCTATGGTGCACAGTCCACTGTTATTTGTATTGGTTAGTTTATATTACTTGTTGGTTAAATATATGAGGTTATGTTCATTATTGGTCATCTCCTATCCTTTTTCTAGTCGCTAGATCACTAAGTCATCTATCCTATATCTCACTCAGTCATTGCTTTTTACTATTTACTAATACTGATTGTAGAAGTAAATCCTAATTTGTTCTCAGCCCTGTTTATATGGTTGTTCCTCTTCTGTTTATGTACTTTACTGAACAATCACAAAGGCAGACTTCTACTGTTTCCTTTATTACACAGAAATCTTAGTATTGCATGCATTTGTAAGGAGATGGTTAGTAAATGTAATTTGAAGCTGTAAATGATGCTACTAAGGATTTTGATTTTGGGGGAATCTGTGTGTGCAATGCAATTGCCAACCATGAAATTTGTTCTTATAGTCTTATAACCATTTCTATCATTCTTAGAAATGGTTAAAATTTGTCTTCAGGCCATTTTTGTTAAGATGATTTCTTTCAATTATTTTGAATTTATTTTTAAAGACTTGTCTATTTTTTACTCTGTTACTAATCCCATGCATTTACATATGAAAGTGTACAGAAAACAATACAACATGAACTACATTATTCTACTGCAATGAAGGTCTTGTATATCAACTATGTTTCTTCTCACAATAAAAATAAATTTGCCTGGAATCTTGTGTTTCAATAGACTCTGACAAGGCCAGAGTAGAAGGAAATTACAAGGACCCTCCATGGAAAAGGCCTTTGCTTTGAGAACACTGATATTCACATTCATTGCTAGTTGAATGTGTACCAGTGAAGAAGAAGCTTCTGAAATTTTAAAGGAACATATATTCTGTACAAAATCCATAGCTTTATTATTTCTGAGCCTTTTGTAACAGATATAGCTTATATAAACTTTAGTTTCCCAAATAGGTATAATTTTCCTTAAAAAATCTACTGTTTGGAATTAGTAGAAATTATAAAAGAAAATTATTTAAATCAAGTAAGTTATATAGGGATAATAAAAGTGAGCAAAATGCTAAAAGCCTCATAATAAGGTGACTTTTTAAAACATTACACTGTTTCATAAAGCTTTAAAAATAATTAAATAGATATTAAACTTTATGATCTAAATGGGATTATATTCCAATCAAAGTTTATTTGATGAGCATTGCAGAGAAATATATATAGCAAGCAATTTCCTTAGTAAATTCATAAAATATAAATGCGATAGAACTGAGTGGTTTAAATTTATTGTTGAATTTTTTCAAATGTGTTTAATGTGTTTATAGATAACATATAGTGCTATACATTGACGATGAAGTAATATTTATACATACATTCTTATTAAATACCACATCTGTTACCTAAATAATAGAAGAATCCAGTGAATTCTTTATATTTCCTATGTAGATATTTCTATCCAAAGGATCATCAAACATTTATATGTATTTTTAAAAGCACTAGTTGCTTATGTAAATAAATGATATTAAGGTAACTCGTTAGCCAGCTGTATCCTTTCAGAGAGAATAATTCTAGAAAGAAGAGTAAATTTCTAGATAACTAAAGGTTGTTAACTCCTTAAGCACCAATATACTTATTTTAAATACCATAGCTGGAAGTAGTGAATTATTTCTTTCTTGCCATCTGAAAGGAACAGTATATTGAGGTTGACACAAACTTTTTTTTTTTAATTAAAGGAATCTTCATGAATTTTCTTCATTGTAAAGCACTAAAGCTTCTGCTACAGGTAGTGATATAGGTGGGGTGAAAAATGGAGCCAAATGGGTGTGATACCCGAAATTTGCAGAAATAGCTTAATTATGTCCTTCCTCAGTCATTGAAGGTAATGTAGTGGTTTAGAGCACGGCTTTTGGAAATATGTAGGCTCAAGTTTGAATCCCAGAACTTTTACTTTCATATTCTTTCGTGATTTAGGAAAGGTTATTTCATATCTGCAAAACTTTGTTTTCTGAAATGTGAATTCTTGGTAATAATATCAACCCAGTAGAGTGGATATAAGGAATATATGAGATGATCTGTGTAAATTATTTAAATTCATTGTCTGGCATGTAATAAATGCTCAACAAATGGTAATGATGTTCTATAAGCAGCAGATAGTGACAGGCAGTGTGATAAATAGGAAATAGTGACAGCAGTGTAAACAATGGGACAAATGAAGGTAGAAAATTACACTTAGTTTTGAAAGTCTGTTACCATCTTCTCCATGTCTGGTTTTCTTATTTTCTGCTGCCACACTATATATTATTACCATGCCAAACTTTACCTCTAATAGTGGTTCTCAATACTGCTGATCTTTATTACTATTTTATACTTTTTATGCTTAGTGTTTCTAATTATTTTGTTTGCTTTTTTTAAATGAAGAAATGAGTCTTTCCAGCCAAGAGGTGTCTGTGTGGCAGGGTGGGGGGGGGGGTGATAGGCATATTAACTTTTATTTAGCAAACAAGTCATTATGATATTTAATAGAGTGTTCTTTTTCATTGTTTTATTTTTTTCATTGGTACTTGTTCTTCTTTTTTTTTTTTACTTATTTTTTTCTAGAAGTTTTTCTCTTTGCCAGCATCTTTTTTTGCCCTACCCTCCAGACCTTGTTAAACATTCTGTGTTTTTAGTCTGTGTTTCTATGAATTTGGCTTTTATAGATTTCACATTATCAGTGAGATCATTCAGTATTTGTCTTCCCTTCCTCTTCCTGACTTAGGTCACTTAGTATAATGCCCTCAGGGCCCATTCACATTGTCACAAACAGCAGGATTTACTTTCTTATATGTTTTTGATATTAACCTCACATCATATATATCATTTGCAAATATATTTTCCATTCGGTAGGTTGTCTTTTTGTTTTATTAGTGGTTTCTGGATTTTGTCAAATGTTTTTTCAGCTTCTATTGAGGTGACCATAGAATTTTTATCTTTGGTTTTGTTAATGTGTGTATCATATTGATTGATTTATGGATACTGAAAAATACTTGCCTCCTTGGAATAAAATTCTACTTGATCATAGTATATGGTCTTCTTAATGTATTGTTAAATTTTGTTTGCTAATATTTTGTTGAAAATTTTGCATATATATTTATCAATTATGAATCTGTAATCACTTTTCTTTTTGTAGTATTTTTGTCTGGTTTTGGTATCAGGGTAATGTTGGACTTGTAGAATGAATTTGGAAGCATTTCTTCCTCTTCTATTTTTTGGAAGAGTTTGAGAAGGATAGGTGTTAATTCTTCCTTTAATGTTTGGTAAAAATCCCCTGTGAAGCCATCTGGTCCTGGACTTTGTTCGTTTGGAGTTTTTGATTACTGTATTAATTTTGTTACTAGTAATTAGTCTGTTCATATTTTCTGTTTTTTCCTTCTTTGAAAGTTGTACATTTCTAGAAATTTATCCATTTCTTATACATTGTCAATTTTTTTTATGTATAGTTAGTTGTTCTGAGTATTCTATCATGATCCTTTATATTTCTGTGGTGTTAGTTATAACTTATTCTTTTCTATTTCTGATTTTATTTATTTGGGCTCTCTTTATGAGTTTGGCTAAAGGTTTATCAATTTTGTTTATCTTTTTAAAGAAGAAGCTCTTAGTTTTATCAACATTTTCTATTTTTTAGTCTTTATTTTGTTTATTTTTGCTTTGATCTTTATTATGTTCTTCTTTCTACCTACTCTGGGTTTTTCTTTTAGTTTTTTTTTTTAAGTGTAAAGTTAGATTATATAAGATTTTTTTATGTTTCTGGTGATAAGCCTATATCACGATGAACTCCCTTTTTACAAATGTTTTGGCTGCATCTCATCGATTTTTGGAAAGATTTTTCTATTTTTATTTGTCTTAAGATACTTTTTGGTTTCTTCTTTTATTTTCTTATTAACCCTTTGGTTGTTTAGTATCCGCCTTCATTTTAAATTTCATTTATTTGGGTCCTCTCTCATTTTTCCTTGGTTAGTCTAAAGTTGTGTCTATAGTGTTTTTTAAATCTAGTTTAAACTCTGAAATAGTATCAGTTTTCTTCTACCCTATACCAATATTCTTTTCTCCCATCATAATTTCTGTGTTTGAAATCATTTTGATATCCTTAGTTTTCTTTTTTGTAGCCAATATTTTACTTTAAGTTTTTATTATACCATATAGTATAGACAATTTAAATAGTCATGCTAAACTAAAGCTAAATTCATTTTATGGTTGCAAAGTTAAAAACATAGGATAAGAGATCCTTTGCCATTACAAAGAGACCGAGGTTAGTTTTTTATATTTCCTTAGACATAAAAAATTACTGTAGATGTGTATGTGGCTTTTTAAAAATAGTGACTCAAACACAAATGGAGGTAGAGATGCTCTACATTGCAATTGAAAATTTGTCTCAAGATACACTACCAAAGCATATGTATTAATTTCTATTACAGAAATCTTATCCTTATACCAAAGCATATGTATTAATTTCTATTACAGAAATCTTATCCTTATACTTGGCCTCAGTTTCTTCATTTAAGTTAAATATTCCTGTATGATGATAATTGTTTGTTTTTGGTAGTGGATGTGTTGCCTATGAAAGGGAGTTGTCATGAAAATGTGTAAGACCTCATAATTTACTCTAATTGTCTTTGATAGCATATTTTTTAATATACAGTTTACCCTAATAAGTTGAGAAATGTTGAGATTTCTGGTCATACGTGGTCTGGGAACAGATCCCCATCTTGAACATCCAAAAACCAACATCTTGATGGGCACAAGGCAGTCCAAGTAAACAAAGCTAACTGTTTAAAGAAACTACAGTTCTAAAGATGTACAATTCTAAAGTTTGCTCTTTAATAATTGTGTTGAGAATTAGCCCTACTATTCACTTTGTTAAATGATTCATTTATTTTTCTTCTAGAGGATTTCTATTACCCTCATGCATATGTGAGGCTTAGTTTTATTTTTTTCTAAATCTTTGGGGCTTAGCATAGTACCTGACATGTTCATCCATAATGTGTGTAAAAATCTTGTGACCTAATTGTTCGCCAAATCTGACTCTTACGTGTTATGTATCTATCATTTTAAGGTTGTTGTTGTCATTGTTGTTTTTTATAGGCCACTAGAAATTTTTTGTTCAAATAATCTATAAACACAAATAAGCAGTATTTATCAAATTTAAATTTAGAATTAGAAAACAAAAGCTCAGCAGGGTTTTACTCCTCTTTCTCATAGAGTTTAAGAAGTGATTCTAGAAGAAATAGTCATTAATTTATAAAGTATTTTGCCATTAATAAATAACTTACTGAATTCTAGATAGTTTCTTCCCTAAGAAAGATTATGTAACTTATATGTGGTTCTCATCATGCTATCTGTGCTTCTCTGTAATGCACTCAACATTTTATACTGTGAGAAGAGTTTAGGTCTTGATTGCACTTATTATTAAGATTATTATATGTGTAAAAGTATATTATAGTACATTAAATGAACAAAATATTATTTTAAGAATAAAATATAGATGTTATACAAACTACTTGTTAAAAAAATAAAGGGGTAATAAAAAATACCTGCAGGTTTAAAAATAGCAGAGATGGGTTTTAATTTTAATTAAGGCAACTGAGGTATGAATAAACTTTTTAAATATATATATATTTCTTATTATATAAGAATGTAACATTAATTTTGTTAAGAAGGAAAAGAATACACGTAAGTAGAGTTTCATACGCAATTACCAATTACATTCCCTCATTACAGATGGCAAAATTACAGTAACATTGTACTAGGTAATGTTATGTTAATTTAGTTTATACAATTTATGAAAATAATACTTTTCTCTATGTTTTGTTAGCAAATCAAGCTTTTCTTAAATATAGGTGCAAAACTAAACAATTTCCAAAAAAGATGGTTTGATTATATAAAATCTAAAATAAAGTTATGCTATAGTATAAAATGTAATAATCATATTCTAAGACCATAAACTTTATATTATTTCCATTCAGGAGTTTTTGAGATATTTAATGGTTAACTATTCCACAATAGTACATATACCTTTTATTTTGTTGGTAATCTGAAAGCAAATATACTTAAATATGGCCTTCTTTCCAGTCACTGCTATAATGTGGTAGCATTTATGATATATGCTGTGATAATTATTAAGACATCTAAACCTGATATTCCTTTAGAATCAATACAAGTTATAATATTAAAGAAATTACCATTCTTTTTCTTTATTTTTGACCAGAGAAAATTGTTATATCTTAGGTAAGTATGTTCTACAATGATGTTTGTGTGTAGGAAATTGTCACGTTTATCAATATTTTTATCAAAACATCCAAGGTGTTACACGTTGGGCAAATATCTGTCACATTATACATAAACATGAATTTTTATATTGAATTCCAGTGCTGTTTACTCTCTTTTGCTGTTTTTCTACCAGGACATAAATATATTTAGGTGTCTGACTATTTAAGAAAAATAACATTTACATATTACTTTACCATGCAAATGTGAATGGCTATAAAATATAGAAAGCCTGAACTTAAATTTTAGACTACTGGCTTTTCTGTCTTTTAAGTGTATACTTTTATCTAAGAGTTTTATTGTGGCAAATGCTAGAGAGTCACAAGCAAAAGATATTTCACACACATAAATGCCCTTTTGATACATAAACAAAGCTATATTCTATAAATATATAATGAACACCTTGCATTTTTAAATCTGGCAATCTAATCAGATTGTTTTGGAAGCAAATGATAAGGATTTCAACCTTGCTTAAGAAAGGTCTTTACAGGGGTGTCTGGGCATAGAAATTGGATGTTTTAAATGTGTCATCATAAATCAAGTAAGGGATTATTGATTGATCTGTTTAGCTTTCTTTGAGCTGGGTTATGGTTGGTTACATATGGTTAAAAAGAAAAATCAACATCAGGCTAACTGTAACTTTGCATTGACACAGGGTGTTCTTAAAAGGAAAAAAAGTAGCCATTTTGCAATATAAAGAAAGAATTTTAATTAAAGTATATTTGATTTCATAGGCCAGCAATATGTCATCAAAAAAAATCTCTGTAGAGGAAAGTAAATAATGTGATAACAGCAGTCCCTGCATTCTTTTAAATGATACTTCTAAGACATTTTTATGAAAATAATCTCCAAGTCATGAATGGTAAACATGTTCATGATAATCCACAGAAACCATAATTTTTCTTTTAAATATGAAAATAATCCACAATTAAACTTTAAATTAGAACACATGTAATAACCTGATACAGTTTTAACTAAACCCAAATATTAAAGTTTTAAACTACAAAATAAAACTAAATTTTTTTAAAAAAACATTCCTTAAAATAGGAGCATTGGCTATTTAGAGTGCATATAAGTGAAAATGTTTATATTGAATTGTATTATAAACTAAAAACATAGGTCATTACAATGCATTAGAAGAATGTATGACTTATTAAACTTATTTCTTTCTGTTAGTATGAAAAAGAAGTTAATAAATGTCAGATTTCTTATTAAAGAAGGATTAAAGGAAAGCTACCATTAATCTGATGAATGGACAATGAGCTTCTGTGTGTGTGTGTGCGTGCGTGTGTTTACATGTTTGGAGATGGGGGAAAGGTAGAGGAGGGACACTTGTAAAAGTTCTGAGTCTCAATGACAAATTTGGCTTGCTGCATGGTTTGGTGCAGCTGACAACCTGTTCATGCAGTGTGGATGGATGACATCTCAAACCCCACTTCTTTGCCTTTGGTGCTCCCTAAGAAAAGACTGAGATCTGTGAGTCTTGATCGAGGAAGAGACTCCAATATGCCAGTGAACATTGGCTATATTTTATATCCAACAGTGCATTTCACCAGGGGCAGGAATGCATTGATTCATTTTTTCACAAAACTAAATAGTCTCCATTATCCCTTTCTTGGCGAATATAAAAGTTTTCTTAATTTAGAAGAAATAAGCTGATGTACTTGGGAGAAGTAAAATATGCCTTCTATGAATTGCTGAAGACATCCCAATGGTTTCCATTGGGAACCATTCTACAGCACCAGATTAAATCTGAACTTTGCCTATGTCTTTTCTATATTACTGAATATAATAGGAAGATTAGAATAGTTTTGGAACTGAACTGTCATTTCATTCTGAGTCTCCGCTCTACTTTATTATAGAACATGACAAGCTAGCAAGAAACCAGCCTGGATTAGTTTGTGAGCTGGTGCCAAAAGAGCTAATCAGAGTCCAGCATATGGGACATTTGAACAAGAAAATGGATGTTAAGTATCTGGTGTGCTTTTGAACTGTTCCAGAAGCATGTGGTGTTGCTTAGTAATCTTAGAGGTAGCCGAGAGGGGATAGAAACAGCTGTGGCCACTCTACCTGTAAGTGGCCTAAATTACACCCTTGGTCTTTCCACCTTCCTCACATGATAATTCCTCTTTGGCTTCATGAATGCTTTCCTAAACTAATAGCTATTTGATGAAGGCTTATTTCTAAATTTAGAAATGAAAGTGTTACTGGTACTACATTAAAATTAAGTGAATATTTATTGAATATCTACTATGTGTCAGGCAACATATGGTCTATATTCATTGAAATGCAAAATACAACTGGTTAAGAGCAATTCTGAAGCCAGATCACACTGGGTTTGAATTACACTCCTGCCATTTTTCTAGTGTGTGACTCTGAGCATCTAACTTCTTTGTGATTCATTTTCCTCATCTATAAAATGGGACTCTTAATAGAAGTTAACGTGATACACAATGTTAACAAATGTAGTGAATGCTGATCGCTATGTTTTGGAAAACCCCATGACTCGGTCCTTAAACTTTTTCACTTCTCTACTCTTTTCTCAAGTGATCTTATCTAATCCTCGTGACTTTAAATACTTTCTATATTCTGATGATTTTCAAATTTCTATTTGAATTTCTGGCTCTCTAATCTAAAATGTAGATTCTTATACCCAATCTCCTACATAACATCTCAAACCGAACTCCTGATGTTATCCACCCACCAAGCTGTTTTTTAAATAGTCTTTTCTGATTAAGCAAACGACACCTCCATCCTTCCAATTTTAGAGGTCAAAAAATTTGGAAGTCATTCTTAAATCTTCTCTTTCCCTTACATACCAAACATGATCTATCAGCCAAATCTGTCAGCTCTATCTTCAAGTTTCAGCAAGTCCTTGAATAATGTCATTTCATTTAATATCATATCATTATAACATTGATGAGATGCCATAGGAAACTAACTCTTGTTTATATCAATTAGTCTCTGGTAAAATTGGTTTTATTATACATTTTTTTCACTTGAAGTTGCAGAACCTATTGGCAATGTTAAGTGAGTACTTAGTGTATACATGAATCTGACCACTTCTCATCATCTCTGTTGCTGTCTTCCTGATCCAAGATGCCTTCATGTTTCATCTCGATTATTGCAGGAGCCTCCCGCTTGTTTCCCCTGAATATATTCTTTCCTCCATTCAGTTTCTTCTTAATGCACAAAGTGATTTTTCTAAAGTGTAAGTAGAATCATAGCACTCCTCTCCTGGAAAAAGTCAAAACCCTTAAACTGCTTAAGCTCTACTCTACACCCTGACCTCCCTGCCTTCAGCTTCTACTACTTTGCCCTTCCCTTTTTAGCTCCCATGAACTCTAGGCACATTCTTGGACATGGCAGACATGATCCTGTCTCTGGGGATTTGCACTTTGCTGTTTTCTCTACCCAGATGCTCTTCCTTCAAATATCTGCATCGCTCCTTCCCAATCCCCCATCTTGGTCTGTGTACAAATGTCACCTTCTCAGGGAGAGTTTCTCTGAATACTTTATAAAAATTCTCACCCATTTCTTGTTACTCCAGGTTTTTCTTCCTTGCTTCATCTTTTTCCATAACAAGAACAACCTTCTCATGCTATGTATTTTACTTACCCATCTGCTTATTTACTACTCCAGTGGAATGTAAGTTCCAAGAGAATAGGGATTTTTTCCCTTATTTGTTCACTGTTCTATCCTCAGAGCTTAGAATAGTGCCAAGTACATATTAGTCATGTAATAAATATTATTAAATGGTTGAATTAATTTATTCTATGAGAAGTTACTGAGCGCTATACATACAGCATTGGGCTGGGTGCTGGTTAGGCTAAAGAGAGGATAAGAGTACTTTATACCTTGAAGAAAACTAAGCCTAAGTTAGGAAATGATGCATACAAATATATGCAGTTTAAGACATAATATGATAAGTGACAAAAATGAGAAGTTAAATGCTAAGGGGAATAAGGTGGATTTCCTTGAGAAATTTGTAATTTTCTCAAAAGACTGAATATATGATAGAATTTCAATCAGGAGAGATGAGCTGGGGATTGAAGGATTGCTAAAACAGAAGGAATCACATGAACAAATTAATATAGAAATGGAAAAGGTAGGTTATATACAAAGAATAGTGTGCATTTCAGTTTGTGAAGAGTGTGGAATACATGCATCAAAGGTGTAGAAGATGTCAGTTATATACAGTGGACATTACATGCAATTCCTGGTGAACAGAAGTTACTGTACACCTATTGCTTTAACAGGAAAGCCATGTGGCATCCATGTTACTCACTCACTTTTCTAACTTCTTCTTTGTTCCTAGTCAATAAAATAAATAGTGGGCAGAGACCTTCAAATAGACTGGTATAGAAAGTCCTGTTCTCTCAAACAGTAGAGATCACTCATGTAAATCAGGTTTTGTTTCTTGGAAACTTGAACTATAAAATAAAGAGACTCAGGCAAGAGCAGTGAGAATACAACAAAAAGGTCATGAGGCAGAGGTAGGCCAGGAGGAAGCATTAGTAAGTAGATGGCATGTGTGTTTGCAAGTATAAAGAAGCTCTGATTAAGCAAAGGCTTAATGAATATTTGAGAAGCTGATTGAGATAAGAAAATAATGTCCAGGATAAAGGGTGGCTTTACTGGTAGAAGGAGAATTCATCAAAACACACATTGAGAGAAGCCAGGAATTAGTGAATATCTATGCTATGTTAATGGAGGTACATTAAAATTAAAGAATGCATAAATTCCTGTTATTACTGTTATTGAAGCAACAAGATGTGAGCTTCATGGATCCTGGATGATCGAAAGTGTCTTTTCTTTGTTTCTGCCTCATTACCATTGTAACTATATTATACATCCCCATTATTTAAGATTGGTTAAGCACATTGCTGACCTTGCCCCATTGCAGATCTGTGTACAAACCATTTGCCCTCTAGTTATCAGCTTCCTCTTCTGAACTGTGATATACCAGATGAAGTAAACTTTCTAGATGTCTTTCAAGGATCTCTGTAGCAATGAAAATGATCTGCATGTATTCTATATAAAATGGTATTATCATAAAGTTTCCCATTGTTCTATTTTGACAGCTTGTTACAGAAAAGATTAGTTTAATAAAAACTTAAGCAACTGGCTTTTTTTCTCATGTCATTTCATTTGGTGGCTTTGTTTGAAGTTGTATGTCTTGTCCATGAAAGATGCCACCAGCCTGGAAAGATGAGAATTTAATTGCTCTCATCAAACATGCTGCCTAATAAATTGCTTACTCTGGCAGAGATTAGAAGTAGTTTAATATGAGCAAAAGTCTTTCTAATATCGTAGATTTTATATGCTATGAATTTATATAAATAGATTTTTTATGTCACATGCCATCTGTCATTGACTGGTGACATGATGGCTGCAGTTGATATGATTATATGCATAAATACAATGATAAATGAATCTTATTTTGTATGCATAAACTATTTTACAAATTTTCTGTTGAAGAAAAATTTTTAAATATTATAATGTTTGACATAATTTGTATTTATCAAGTAGAGAAATATTTTAACTCTACTTGATTTGTAGTACTTATTTTGTTTTCCCTGACCTAGTAATGCAAAGCAGACCACTTAAAGATAATACTAAAATAAATAGAACTTTCTCTTCTCAGTTGTTTTTTTCATCTACACAAAAATAATTTAAGCTATTTTCTGCATTAGAAGAATGAGTTTCTTTTTCTCTAGAGGAAGTTTTTTCTGTAAGTCAACCCATACTTCTCAAGTTTTCAAATAAAAATGGTCTAACAATGTAACTATGGAATTTTTTTTTATAAGGATACTCACAAAGTCAGCTGCATTGCCTACATTAAGAAACTAATATTTTGAAAATGCTGTAAGAAATATGAATATAAGGAACTGCTTGAAGAACAAAATTTAGAAATACAAAGTCAAAGAGAAGAGTCATTTCTTTTTGTTAAGTAGATCAGCATCAAAGTTATTACAAGCTGCTTCTATACTGTACTGTTGTTCACATTTTTATATTTTTAAAGAACACAGCAGAAAAAAATTCAAAATCATCATAATCATCTAAGATGATAGAAATGCTATGTAGAAGACACTAAGAGACACTATAACAAAGCATTCACAATTGTCTAATGCAATAATTATTTACAAGCACATGGACACATATGTCAGAAGTTGCACAAATGCAAGATTATGGGACTTGACTTTTAGTTACATGCTGAAATTCCAGTAGATGGGGATATTACTACATGAAAGAAGGTTATGATCAGTAACCCAGCATTTCTCATTTTCCTAAGCTCTGAGTAGGACCTTTTTTATTTGAAAAGCAGAGTATAGGAATTCCCCAGCACAAGTACTTACTTCTCAGCTAAATAAATAATTGAACAAGTTTATAATAATGTCCTGATAATCTTCAATCATAATTATAATCTAAAAATCTTGAGATTTTCCAAAAATAATCAACATTAATAAATTAGTAAGATCTTTGAATCTAAGAGATTTGTCCAATACTTGCTATTGCATTTTAAAAATAATTTGTTGATTCTGAGGCTATGTATTTATTTAAACTTCAAAGCAATTTTTTATAAAGTTAATATTAAAATGTCAAACTTATACATATATATCTGTGTATATATGTATGTAAATATGTGTATATATTTTGAATGTGTATGAATGTGAATCTGCTATTCCATCATGATAAAGTAAATTCTTATATTTCTTCAATCATTTAATCATTCACAAATAGTGTCTACAATGTTCCAGTTACGGTGCTATACATAATGATGAATAATTTATGTACCTTAATCTTAAGCAACTCACACTCTAAAGGGGTACAATACAAATAAAAAGACAGACACAATACGATGAGGTAAGTATATATGGCATTCTACTCATAGGATAATATCCACTTGTAGTAAGAACACATGTGAGTGGTATTTGGTATTGGGGACCTAGTAATTGGGTGCTCCAGTCAGAGTGTAAATGGCCAGATTGAGGCATGCAATGGACCAAGCTAAGAAAAACTTTTGTCTCCTGAAAACAAAAAATAAGTAACTTTTTTAAAAAAAGGAGTGTTTTTTTTTTTCCAAATTAAAAAGTAAAATCAAGGGAGAAAATAAGAGAGCACTTAAAGCTAAAGCAGTAACAATGCAAGTTTCTATAATAATTAATGTAGTGCAGAGTTTTAGGGTTGTGTTAGTCCTGAAGCTAGGCCCTTATATAGAGGCTTTTGGACATTAATTCTCATTCAAGAAAAGGAAACAATAGTTTAGAACAGGGCATGAATTTGAGACTGAGATCTTTGCATAAAGGTAAAATCTGGGTGAACTGAATCTTCCGTGGAACAGGAACTAAATAAACTCTTTACCTAATGGAGCATAGAAAGAAGTCAAAGGCATACTCTCCAGGTCTCTGAATGGAAAACAAAACAAAACAAAACAAAAAACATGTTTGTTTCTATAAGAAACCAAAATTCAAAGCTTGTTCCATTCAGGGTATGATATACATATTTAACTCTCTTCATGGCAAAGATATCTCTAAGTAAACACTATAGATAGATAGATAGATAGAGAGAGAGAGAGAGAGAGAGAGAGAGAGAGAGAGAGAGAGAATGAAATCCTCTGGACATCTGGAAGAATCAAATGCAATGGCAAATTGCTCCGAAGGAATACTTCCAACTCAGTTAACACAGAGTGACATAGAGTAAAACATTCCTAACTAGCCCTAACATACACATTGCAAAAGTCATTTATATTGAGAGAGTTAGAAATCATGACAAATAGGAGAGTCAGCATTCCTGAGAATTTGAGAGAGGACAATCTGAAAAAGATAATAACATAAAAAGGAGCTCCATGATGACAAGAATTTCTTTGTTTTATTCACTGTTATATCCAAAGTTGAAGATAATTCTAGAATTTGTTGAATATATTTAAAGGGAAACAGAGAAATAGACAAAGAAAAACAAGCAAAGTTGAAAAACACTAAGTAGCAGTTCTAGAAATAAAAATTATAGATGTTAAAATTTAAAAAATAAGAGTGATTAAAGGGAAAACTTAAAGAAAATTGATTTAAAAAAATTTTTTCATGGTTAAGAAAAAAGATATGGGACAATTCTCCAAATGTGCCACAGGTGAAAAAGAGAAAGTATGGGAGAATAATTAAGAAATATAGAGGGAAAAATGACAGAATCTATCTATCTAGCCATATAAAACAGAATTTCCAAAAGCTGAACAAATGGAGAAGAGGTAATGTTTAAGGAATGGATAACTGAAAAATTTCCAGAGTTAAGAAAGTATATGAAACCTCAGATAGAAAAACACAGTGAGTTCTGATTATATGAAAGTAAATCTATTTATAGACATTATAAACAAGCAAATTATAATTAGATGAAAAACAGAGACTTTGAAAGAACATGGGAGGCTACAGAAAAAGAACGATATCTTCAAAGTGCTCAGAGGAAATAGTTGTCAGACTAAAATTGTAATTTAGAATTGATAAATTAATGATGAAAATCAAGGCTAAAGTTATATGATTTATTATCAGGCAAACAAACACTGCAGAATTTCTATGCACAGACAGTCTGTATGTACTACTAAAGAATGTACTTCAGGAAGAAGAAATTGAAACCAGGTAGAAAAAATGTGAGACATTATGAGCAATGGTGATCAAAGAATTGGTAGCATATAGGTAAATGCAAATAATCGATGGCTCTAAAATAATTGCAGCTAAAATGAAGATGGAAATAAAATACAAGACAGAAATAAGAGTATTGTCGAGGGAAGATCTGTACACAGTATTCTCAAGTCTTTGTGTTAGACAGAAGAGAAACAATTTTCTTAACTTTCTATTTTTTTAGGGTAAAATATGAATGCAACTTAACTATAAGGGTAATCAGAATATAAATCGATACAAGATTGAGCTAATAGATGAACAGTGGGGGCATTAAAATATTGATCAAGCTGTTAATAAGAATAAAAATATCAAAAGTATAAATTAAAAGCAAAAAAAAAAAAACAATTCTGAGCAGATGAAGCTGTATAAGTAAAAACCTGAGAGCCAGGCAAAGCAGTCACATTGGGAGCTCGAAGTAGTTCAGAGGGGCTGGAGAGAAGGCAGGCTGAGGTGTGTAGGGGGGAAAGAACAAGGGTGTAATGCAAGATGAGGCTAGAAAGGTGTTCAGCATATTCTATATCAAAAACCCAAAAGTTTTTTTAAGATAGGTGAAGCAGCCAGATTTATGTGCAATAAAAAATCAATCTTTCAAATTAAACAAACAAACAAACAAAATGAAAAGAAAATGTAACAGTTTGTCTCAGTAGCAGAACAGATGCCACAAAGAATTACATTACATGATTAATTGCCAAATGAGCCCCATTAAGTCTTGGCTGAAACAAATAAAAATAAATTACCAAATTAATGATATAAGCAATTGTTACTGCAGGGTTTAGTTGGATTGGAAAGTTAGAGAAACAGAGCAGTTAGCAATAAGGTTGAAATACTTCCAAATGAGAAATTTAGACTCTTTCTTCCAAGTTCTAGAAATGTTCAAAGATTTTACAACAGATAGTGAAGACCTTAATAACGGCCTGGCAGTGTTGCAATGGATTAGAGTAGGAAGAAACTGAGGAAAAGTAGACCACTGATATGTAATTTCCAATCTAGACATGAGGTGACAAAGATGATGCATATAATAGAAGCAACTTTCTTGATGAAGATTTCCCCAACTCTCTGCTCAATGGCGATTTCTCTCATCTGCCACAGGCTTCACTGCTTTACATAGTTGGGTCTTTGATAATTTACTCTTCCGAGTGTGCTGTGATATAAGCAGTACAGGAATTTTTATCACCATATTTAGAGATGAAAACTAAAACCCAGTTTCTTAATGTTATTATTCCCTTCTCACATTATAAACTTCTTCAAGATTCAGAGGTCATTTCTATCCTAGAACAGAGACTTGAATATGAAACAGTCAACAAATTTTAGTAGGATGAGTAGGAGCTCATATTCGAGGCACTAAAATCTTATAAAATTGGATGTTATAGATTATACTGTCAACAGATTACGCTAAGAAATATTAAAGGTGAATTTTTTATTTTTTACTTCCAAACGAGCAAAGTTTTGTTTCTGAATAGATGACAGCTTCATATGTTACATTTGGAGGACTCACTTTTCATGCTATTGTAAAACATTAAAGAATTTTCAGATAGAATGTGATATAAGTATCTCTCTAAATTGAATAAACCTCCTAAAGAAAAATGTATTCAACTGGATATACTTACCTTACATGAATCAAATCTCAGAGGAAAAATGTATGTAAAATTATAAAGTGTTAGGTATTGGGTAATATATTAACTAAGTTTAAAATTTCTGATAATCATAATAGGTGATTTTCATAATTTAGTAACTCATTACTTTCTTAAAGATACCTTGAAAAGGAAAAGATCCCATGACAATTTAGTAATATAATAGAGATATCATTAAAATATAGAAATAGTCTCTGGAATAAGGTCTGATGTTTCAGCTTTACCAGAAATTTCTTTCATCAACATGGGAAAGCTGAAGGGAGTTGGAGTAAATATCTTTGAATTTACTTTCAAATATTAAATAAATGTATTCAATTGTTTAGTATTTAATGGGTAACTGATACTAGAGGCACAATAGAGAATAAGAAAGACATTTGTCCACCTGGATTTTATATACTGGTATTGTCTATTTGACAGACATATTGTATCACAACTTGAAGTAGATAGAGCTTGTGCCAAACAAAAAGCATTGTTTATTTCAAAGAAAGAAGAACCTTAAAAATTGTCATATGGACAAAAGGAATAAAAAGGGGTGGTCAGGAAAGTAAAAAAATAAGCCACAGAGTGAGAGAAAATATTTGTAAAAGACACCTCTAATAAAGAACTGTTATCCAAAATATATAAAAATCTCTTAAAATTTAGCAATAATAAAACAACCCGATTAAAAAGGAGGCCAAAGGCCTTATCAGATACCTAACCAAAGATAATATACAGATAACAAGTATAAAAAGATATTCTACATAATATGTCATCAGGGAAATGCAAATTAAAACAACAATGAGATACAACTACACACCTATTAGAATGGCCAAAATCCAGAACACTGACAGCATTAAATGCTGACACAAATGCGGAGCAATAGGAACTCTCGTAAACTGCTGGTGGGAATGCAAAATGGTACAGCCACTTTGGAAGATATGTTGGCAGTTTCTTACAAAGCCAAACATATGCTTGGCTTATTATCTAACAATTGAACGCCTTGGTATTTATCCAAATGAGCTGAAACATATCTATATAAAAACCTGCATATGGATGCTTATAGCAACTTTATTCTTAGTTATCGAAACCTGGAAGCAACCAGGATGTCTTTCCATAGATGAAATGATAAATAAACCATGGCACATCTAGACAAGAAAATATTATTTAGTACTAAAAATAATGGGTCATTAATCCATGGAAAGACATGACAGAATATTAAATAAATATGATTAAATGAAAGATGAGAGGAAGATTTGAGGAGGGTCAAAAGATACAGTCAAAAGGATAAGCAAAAGCAGGTTCTTAAGAGAGAATAAATGGGATTTAGAATTTTGTCTTTTGGAGGTAAGTTTGATACTGTAGCTTAAGATGATTGGTAAGACAAGGATGTCCACTCTTACCACTATTATTCATCAGTATTGCCCTGTCCTAGCCAGAGCAATCAGGCAAAAAAAAAAAAAAAAAAAAAAAAAAAAAAAAAAAAAAAAAAAAAAAAAAAAAAAAAAAAAAAAAAAAAAAAAAAAAAAAAAAAAAAAAAAAAAAAAAAAAAAAAAAAAAAAAAAAAAAAAAAAAAAAAAAAAAAAAAAGAAAGAAAGAAAAGAAATAAAAGGCATCCAGATTGGTAGCGAAGAGGTCAAATTGTCACTTTTTACAGATGACATGATTATTCAGAAAATCTTAAAGACTCCACACACACACAAAAAAACTATTATAGAAACAATAAACAAATACAGTAAAGTTTTAGGATACAAATCAATGTTCAAAAATCCATTGTGTTGTTAATTTTACTCCTAGATATTTTATTCTTTTTGTTACAATTGTAAAAGAAATTGTTTTTTTTTTCACTTCTTTTTTTGAAAATATACTGTTAGCGTATAAGAACGCTATGGATTTTGTATGTTGATTTGGTTTATAGGATTTTAGTGACAACTGAATAGAATAAGGATTCTTGTTACAACTCTTCTAACAATGGTTTAAGCCACCAATTGCTACTTCTTAAGCAGAACTTATTTATTTCATTAAAGAATTAAATTATACTGATTCTCAGAGGGGGAAGGGGAGGTTACCTTAGACACTGTGTATCTCCCTACATTTAAACTATGTAGACTTTGTGCCCATTAGTTAGATGACTTGCAGAAGGTCTTATATCTCAATGTAGGGATTGGAGCCAAGCAACTCTGAATCTGCTGTTTCTTTACTCTTTCTTGTTGATGTTGCAAAACTCTAGAATAAAATAGGAAATTTGTATTTTTACTTTGAGTCAGTATAGAAAGAACAATCCTGTTTTCATACTTTTCCAACCTGAATGATCAACAGTAATGTGAATTTATCACTTATTTGAATTGGTAAGTGATTTACATCACACTGGTTTAAACCTCAATCAAAGAAAATTATCTTTCAGAATGAGATTGCCATCTTTATATTTCTTATACAAAGTGCTTAAACTACTTCTTACTGCATACATCCTACTGTTGCTTTCATTTGCATAATACATGTCTAAAGTAGTATGTCAATATATTAAATTCCTTTGGATAGCATGATTCAAATCAATAACACAATCCCTGATCTCAAAAAAACATCATTTACTTAAAAATAATAGATGTGACATAGACCCAAGAGAGCAAATACTCAACATATACATCATAATTGTCAACTGAATAGAGCAGGATTTCACAAATTCTAATGTGTTCCCATCAAGCCAAAGTGGATAGAGTATTTGATTTAAGTTGCTCAATCACACAGGTGAATATTTTATCAGTGGTCTGAAGGAAAAGGTTAGAGTGATGAACTTGTAGATAAAACAGGGTCTTGTAAATCACTGAAGGAAAGAAGACTAACATGACCACAGTTTCAGTAAGTAAAATTTTTGGTTGGCATACTGAAATTCACAGGATGAGGAAGAAGAGTTGTTTTATTTCAAGGTGGAGTGAGATTGGAACTATTTGTGGAGAAACAGACCACACTCAACAAAGTCTGCATATAATTTTATGATTGAATGTGCTTTGCTTTTACTATCTTTTGACAAGACCTTCCTTCATAAACTGAAAATAACTCATGAATGAATTATAACCAGTATCTCGTCATGTTTTAGAAGCTCCATGCATTTATAATGAATTCTATTCTTTGTATCCTCTGTTTGAGTGATGAAAGGGTCAGAAGCACAATTTATAGGTTAAATGCTATTAGAGAACTATGCATTGTATGACATATTTCATTAAAGTAGAGGCTATGAGCTGGGGCTTTAACAACCAGGGATTTCACACATCTGACCAACAATCTTGTTCGTAATTACTTTTATAATTGCTAAGAATAAGAAGAAAGAACTGCATGCATGCATTTTATGCAGTTTTACAACTGTAGTTTCTATTCAAAGTAGATTTTAGTTGTGAGGAGATATTATTTCATCTTAAGTATAATAATTACTTCTATAATGCTTATGTAAAGTATATGTTTGTCTATAACAAAGAGTCCTGAAAATATATATAGTAGGAATATATTAAATTGGAATTTGAATTTTTTAAAGGATTTATCTTTCTCTTTCTTAGGAGGAGTAAAGGTTAGTTACAAATTATCCTAAGAAAATTAAAAAGCAGATTGAATTCCTTGCTTTTCATTAAAAGGTTAATTGTTACCATTTGAAACTTGGCTTAAAATCTCCCTATTCATAAAATTAAAATATAAATATAAAGTAAAAACTTATAAATATAAAGTAAAAACTTAATATAATGTGTAATATCAAATTCTAATATAATAACAAGTGCAAATATATGGATATACCCTGTAAATGATATGGGCAGGTACCAATAAATCAATTAAAAATTTTTTCAGAGAGCTTTCATTTGCTTTTTTGGAGCTATGGAGTTTCTTGGGAGCCTAGTTCAATATACATTGAACTACAATAGAAATAAAGAACAAGAAAAGACAATGTGTATTTAAGTAATAAATGTCACAGCTTTGAGTTTAGCAGAAATAAATATTGCCTTTAAGAAGAACAGACGTTTTTAAATTTTGTTACATTTTATTCATTTTCATTAATGACCAAAGAGAAGTTTCAGAACCAAAGAGGATAAACTATGCTATTTGAAGGACTGTTAGAAGACAAGAAGATGGTTAATTATCCACACAATGATAGTTTAAAAATCCAATAATTTATTTAAATATGTGATGTCCTAGCTGATTATGAACATTTTTCTACTCTTTACTAGGCAAAATATAATATTTTAGAGTTTCTTTATGTATAACATTAAAAATAGTATTAAATAGCTTTCTTTATTAGGAATAATTAAATGTACGAAGTCCTCACAATAGTGAATGACTTGAATCTTGAAATTTAAGTTAGGCCTACAAATGTGGAGACATGATAAGAGCAATGTAGTGAAATGGGGCTAACAATTGTTAATGATTTTTAGAATCTTACATAACTGCTGATTGAAACAACCCCTCCCTTTTGGCTGAAAACACTTTTTTTTTTTTTTTTAGACAAGGCAACCCTTGGTTGACCTCACCGATTGCAAGGACCTTGTCAGTTTACAATCCCTTATTTTTTATTTTTTACACTTATAGCACCTGATCTTCCTAGGTGGTCTCCCATCTAAATACTAACCAGGCCCAACCCTGCTTAGCTTCTGAGATCAGACAGGATTGGGCTTGTTCTGGGTAGCATCCCATCTATGGCTGGATACATTTTATGAAAGATAAATTGTTACCATTTTCATTTTTGAATAAATTTTTATTTTTTTACTATCTGTAGACAAAATGCATATGTTGTGGCCAAAATATAATACAAAGGTCCTATGTTAATATAGAAAAGGCATGAGTTTGAGTCCTCAACTATCACCTCCCACTTAGTGATCTTGAACGAGTTACTTACAGCTTCTCTAAGACTCGGATTTTTTAACTGAAAAATTAAGAAATATTAATACTTCTCTCAATAGTGAATCTGTGCATGCTTATGTAAATGCTATTTTAATTCCAAGTGCTTTGGAGTCATTAGTTCTTGTATGCCTATCTCTTTCCTTTTCCTCCCTTAGGTCCTCCCTGCTTTCCTTCTTTTCTCCTTTCCTTAATTTTTCTTTCAATAGCTATTTATATTAGAGACAATATCTAAAAGAAAAAAAAGGAAAACAATCAAAGCTTAAATACTTGTTCTTTAAGCTGCTAAAAATTATGGATGATTAAAAAAAACACTTTTAACTCAATTTTTTACTTTTTAATGCATAGATACTTAGATATCCTTTCACTACAGGCTGACTAGGTACTTTCTGTGATTTTCTTGGTAGAGGCTGAAATCAATGTTATTTCTTTCTAAGCTTTTATTCCAAGCTAACATAAAAGCCAGAGAAAATGATATTGTAGAGAGTAACTCATTAACATGATAATTTCATAGAGTAGAAATATAATGTTTGGATTATTTCAAATCCCTAACCTGTTTCTAGAAAGTTGAATTTGCTTGCTATTTTTGGATAAGATAACTTTCTAGAGAATATGGCATGAACAGGAAAGGCATGGGATGACAGAAATCCATCATTATGATTTTTCTGCTGCTCTATACAAGGGCAATGGTTAATTAAGTCACCACCAATAGAAATTTGATCATGGGTGAGGTTTCCAACTTTGCCTGTATTACTGAACTCTCACTGGATGACCCAGCTAAGTCATTATATTAACTTTACTTTCTCCAGACAGGTACATAATTCAGACTGGACTGACAGAGGAATTAGGTTATGATGCTGTAATAATACTTTCTAGATTTCATTAGCCATTTCAGAAAACACACATTCACTTTAGAGCCAAGATTTAATTTTAAAGGTTTGTTTGTCATGCAAATTATCTAAATTATGTCATGGACAGTTTGGATTGACAAAGGTCTTGTGAGTGTCTTTATTCACTGATTCTTTAAATAATTCACTCATTCATTTACATAGATATTCACTGATAATCTCATATGTGGTAAAGACTGTGCTGGGCACTAGAGTTAAGCAGATGAGAAAGAACGGTATGAGTCTTGACATCACTTGATTCCTTCAAGCTCCTCAGTTCACAGTGAGGTAGACTGAGGCCCAGAACACTTAAGTGACTTGCTTGAGATTCAGAGTTGGTTAACAGCCAAGCCAGGACTAGAAACTCAGACTCTAAACCACCACCCTGTGTGGCTCTCACCATAACAGTGATGCTTTTAAATTTTTCCTATAAATTCACATAAGCATGTATAGTGTGATTAAGCATCATATATTTATATTCAGTTAAATATATAAAATTTAAATAGCACATATCAGAGAAAACTCAGGTGATTTTAGGTTCTGTCAGTGAACGTTAACAGCCCAAGAAAGACTTTTCCTGCTTTAGAAGAAGAATATCTTTGTTTACATGTGTACTATTTTCTTAGTATCTTCATTCGGTGAATCTGTCCATAAACCTCTCTTCTGAGACTACTGTGGGCTGCATTTTCTGTGTCACAAACAGGTATAAGAGAAGAAAAACAAACGACAGTTTTAGTCAAGTTAAGACTATGGGATATTTGTTGTTCTGTGATAAAATTTAAATGCATATTCATAGCATCCTGCAAATGTAGTGAAAATTCCATCTCTGCCTCTAGTTTGCCTTCAACTAGGTCATGCCAAGGCAGTTAGGGATATATATTGGCTCTTATATGTCTACTGGGAGGAATCCATTTTTGGAGGTAGGGCTGGGAAACAGTTTATACTGTGTCTTATGTATATTTATAGTGCTTGCATTTACTCTCTTTCTGTTCCCCCGTGTGAATTGTGGTATAGGTTCATGTTGACAGTATTGAATGAGGCACAATGTTTTAACCTCTTTTCTCTTGTAATTATATAAACATGTACACTGTACTGGTGACCTGGGAATGCTGATCAGAACATCTGTTATGATAAACGGAACAGTGAATGAGAGTTGATTTTTGAATTGTAAAGTACTAAAAGTCATTCTTCTGATCCGTGGCTTTATGCAAATGATAATGTGTGAAAATGTTGCTGGAACCTGTCATTCTTTAACTTGCCAGAGGTAAAAAGAGAGCTTGCTTTTTATTGTTCTCACATGGGTGCTACTCAGCTAGGCAGTTATTTGTCTTTCTTGGAATCAATTAGATTAACCTTTACAGCAATTTGTATAGCAGTTTAAGCATTCTAGAGCCTGCAGGAAAGTGCCAGCTTAACGTAACCAGTAATGTCAGGATAACCTTAAGACATCTTGGCAAAGGTTCTGCAGTATGCAATCAGAATCACTTCCACATGTCCTTGGCAATTTTGGGGCTAAGGAGCCAAGAGCAATGGGGTAATATTTGATAACATGAATAGTACTCTCTTAATTCTCCCAAAATGAATAATTATTCAAAGAAGACCCTAGACACTGGGGCAGATAATACGCTCACCTTGCATAAGAACCTCCAGCAATTCCCCTGATTCCTTGAAAACCCTCTTCACTGTATCAGGATAGCCAATCTTACAGGAATTAGCTGCCTTCCCTATCATTAGCTTAGCTGCAAGCAGAAGACATTTTAAACATTATTTTAAAGTTATTTTTTAAGTATTTGTTTTACATGGATTTTAAGATATGTTTTTATTTATTTTTTTTTTCATTCAACTCACTACTGGTTTTTAATTTAAACAACAGTAATTTTAATTTTGAATTACTTAGCACATATGAGGCTTGGTAAAAAATTTTGACTAAGTTACTCATATACTCAAAAATACTGGACCATGCCGTTCTGGGGGAGGTAGTAGATGTAAAAGTGGCATTATCTCTCTACCTGATGTGAATCACCTTTTGAAAACCATGACATTTTTCTGTTCAACTTTCGAGGTCATTGTTTTTTAAAGATACAGTGTTTCATTTCTATAGTGATGGGCTAAATTTCCTGAATCTATATTTAGATGTTTCCCTATAATTAGAAACAATTTCCCTTTTGCTTGGGTTCTGTCCAATGCTAAGCATTTAAAATTGTATAATCTTCTATCTCAAATTATTCCATTATCAAAAATTGTTTTCTTTCTATAACAGTACCTCAGACATATAAAATTATTTTTATCTCAAGAGGTCCAGAAAATAGTAATTATCTATAATCTTATTCATAAAGGTCTTCCATTAATATTTTGGTATATATTCTTTCAGACATGTTTCTATATATGCACATTTATTTTATATTTATGTAACTAGGTAAGTGTTTAAATATAAATAAGATAGAATAGTAAGTTTTATTGAGCTAAGCCTGTTCTCAGAATTTTAATTTATTCTCTCATTTAATCTTTAGAACAAACCTATGAAGTTGATACTTGGTACTGCTGGTAAAATAATCTTTATTTTTTTTCAACAGGACAACTGAAATATAAGAAAATAATTTGTCTAAGGTCACTTAGTGTAAATGTTAAACTGGACTATGAACCCAGATTTAATTTCAGATTTCTTATTTTTAACCAATATATAATATTTCCTTTAAAAAACATCCTGATCTATTTTTGACCTGCTATTTCATTAGGAATTTACCCTTAATATTTTTTTCATGTCAAGAAATGTACATCTTCCCAAGCACTTTAATGATTGTACACTATTCTCTTGGTGGTTTACAATTCTATATAGAACAAACCCCCAGGTGATGTACATTTACATTGTTTTTAGTTTATTTCATCATTAAAGATGATACTGCTATGAACATCTTTGAACATGTATAATTTCTATTATAATTTGTTTAATTCTTCAATATCTAGGTAGTTTCCCTTTTCTACTAATAAAATTTATTTTGCAGAATTACTTGATCAAAGATTATTCCTTGATTTTGCAGGTTAATAAAAGTATATTAGTTCAAGAATATTTATTAAGAACCTACTGTGTGATAGACTTTCAGCTAAGAGTTGGGGATTCAACATGGTGCAAATGAATGCATGTTTACAGGCCAGTTATTCTCACTAATTAATGAATTTTAGAAACATTAAAAAAAAAGTCTGATCTTGGAAGCAAAGCAGGGTCTGGTTAGTACTTGAGTGAGAGACCACCTAGGAAGACCAGGTGCTGTAGACATAAATAATAATAATAAATAATAAAAATAAATAAATAAATAAAAAGATTTGCCTGGTTATAGATCCATAGTTCACTTCTCAGGAAATGTTTAAAAGTAATGCCCGTTTTAATGAAGAGGTGTTTAGGGGTCATACCAGTTTACATGAAAATCTGCCGTGTGTGTGTGTGTGTGTGTGTGTGTGTGTGTGTGTGTGTGTGTGTGTTTTGATTCAGTCTCCATTTTAGCACACAAACTTCCATAATCTACAGCTAGGTCACTTCATCTGGCCATAAGACGTATGCACTCTTTTAAGCTTGTCTACAGAGTGTCAATGTAAACACTTTGGTCAGTGACATTTTGCTTCATTTAAGTGTCAGGTCAGTATATTTTTCTCCCTTCCTTTGTCTGGATTAACTAGCTGGTTGCTTAAGTTTTCTTCAGATGTTGCTTTTGTATACATTTTCTTTGACAAACAATTTTCTGCAATAATTTATTTTGGCACCTTCTTTGGATTCTTTCAGTTTTTAATTTCTCAGGAAATAGTATCTACTATTTAATGCAAATACTTATAAAAATAAGTTTTGTATAAATTCCAATTAGGCTTAGAGATATAGTCTTCTATAGACTGTCCTAATTATAAAAATAACACAATACATTGTATTTGCAAAGATCTTTAGCAGGTAAATGAGGCTTTCTGGATTACTGTAAAGAGAAACACAGAAGGAACACAATCTGATCCACATGATTCTCTTAGTTTCCTGGGAAAAAAGACAATAAACTATAGCCATTTAATCAATTTCACAATATTTGTTTTATATTATGCTGATATAAAATAGGATTTTAATTTCCCTCAGTTTATTTTGTGTTAATACTTCTAAGACTCATATTCCCTCCCATATTAGAGCTTTATTATTTGAATATTATTAAACACACTGTATGCCAGGTACCAAGTTAAGTTTAACAAATCAAAGATCAGTAAATTATCTCCCCTGTCCTCAAAGTATTTTTCGATGAATTGTACATGGTAATAGAAGAGTTGGCCACTTGGTTCTTTTAGAAAGGCTGGAAAAGAGGAATGACAAAGATATTGTAGATAGGAGGCTTGAAATCAGTCTAAGTGAGTTTGTGGAGAGATGGGCTTCACAAAGCAGATGGTGAGATGTTATTAATGCTAACAGGTATGGTAACCTTTATGGTAATCTCAAAATATGTTATGTCTGATTAATACTCTTATTTTATAAAAGGAGAAACCAAAATATTTTAAAGGATTTTAAGAAACATTACACTCTAAGTTAGACGTAAGCAATTCCTTTCTTTATTCCCCTTTATCCTCTCTTTTAAAGCCAGATAATAAACACAAAAATATAGTCATGTATAATAGTTAATAGTCCAACTAATAGCATAAGAAGATTTTTTAAACAACTTCAAAATAAATATGTAAAGGGAAATGAAAGGACTCTCTTGAAGTTATAGTCCATGTAAATAATGCAAATTATTTTGTATGTAATATCAATTTAGATATGCAGGTTACTTTCTTACTATTAAATTGATTTCTGATTTTTAAAAAATATTAATTTGCTAGACAACTTTTAAATGACTAGTCAGGATTAAAATTCAAGGAAGTTTATTTTAATACTTAACATTTAGCCTCATAACATCTAAATGCTCTTTGACAACTCAAAATGTATTTTCATCTATATTTTTATTTATTTGACTCAATATTTTGATACATGGTTTCTCAAAACAATTTTTTTTTGCAAAAAATATATTATGTGCCATATTTGTGAGAGATTGGCATTTAACCATATATTAAATTCTGATGGAATCAGTGATGCTCCTCAGTTTACTGTGCAGTTCTTAAGCAATCTTAGAATCATGAAAATTTGCTGAATCCCTAGTATGTTCCTTTCACCCAGTTCTTTCATTTTGCAGAAGACAAAATAGAAGTCTGGATAATGAAAGACCTTGCTCATTCAATCACTTTTCCCTTTTTATTTAGCTTACCTATTTCTTAAAAATCAATATAATTAAAGTGTGTGCTCTTAGCCCTCAAATAGTTGATATTATTTATACTGTTTATATGGTGATTATTCATGTGGCTGCCTTTTCTGTTATCTCAGTTTGATCTGTTCTATTTATATCTTGATATTATTCAAGCATTTGCCTTCCCAATCAGTCTGCATTTCTTCTAGGTCTTAAATTGCTAACATTTAGGTAGCCATTTCCCAATTTTCCTCACAGTATGTAGTGTGTCTAGTTAAAATTAACATTATTAGAATGTGTAACGCCATGGTCTTCTCTGTAATTTTAAGGGTCCATTTGTAGGAAGAAATATCAACACCTATTTTCCATTCACTAGCTAAAAATATGTTGGAAACAGTAGGGGGTTAGTAGAGTTAAAAGCCTATTTATTTTTAAAATAACAAAGCACATTTACACGCCTGAGCACAACCAATCTTTGTGCAATGGGACTATGACATTATATTCTGCAACTTAATTTCAGTTTATATACCACCTTCTACTCATATTCTTAATTCTGGACTGTAATCATGGCTTTTTTTTTTTCAAATACTCAGTGCAAGTTTGAGTAGCTTTCATGCCATATATAGTTAAAGAACTGCAAAGAGGGCTAAAACTGTAAAAAAAATTCCAGGACATTCCACAGATAATATTTTCAATGATTATATATTTGTACAGTTTTTTAGTTTACTTGAAATATTGATGGAAGTGCTAATTTATATGCTTGAATGAATTTAACTTAGTAACATTATGATAAAGAATGTTTCTAATTCTAGAAATAGGCCTCAAAATACTGTAAGCAGTCCTTTTATTAAATTAAAAATACCTGCTGCTTCATGGCTCAAAGGAATCAAAAATGTGAAGAGCAGTGCATATTTCTTAGTGTGAAGTAGAGATGGGTACTGCTCCTAACCTTAAAAAATTCATATCTTATGTGCTTTCCACACAATTACCTTTTTGGCAGATGTGACCTACTTATTCATTTTTCTATGGGTGTCAGTCATTAAGGTCCATGTATGCATGTGTTTTTCTACTTACATACACAGGTAACTAGGCTGGCATATACCAATTTCACATTAAGTCAATTTTAGAATGTTATAGACGTAGTTCATATGGACATATACTCTAAGAATCTATTTTTAAAAAATTGAAAGTATTAGTAATTTACCTTTTAAAAGAAGGAAATGTGCTGTGAAAGCAACCAGAAGTTGAAGATAAAGAGCAGCAGTATTACCCAGAAGGAAGTAGTACAGCATAGTGACTAAAAGGTGGGGCCTGGATTGAATTCTCTTGTCCTAATCCAGTATCCATCACTTACTATATAACTGACCTTAGGCAAGATACTCAGGATGCTGGACTTGCTCTAAGGTCTTACGGAAGCAGAACACAATAGACCCAGCAAAGCAAGTTATTTGGCTTAAGAATTAAACTATCTTGTGAGACTATGGAAACTATAGGAGGGAAGCAATTCTTGGACTCATTATGGACAACTTAAATATTAGAATTACATTCAGATTTAAAATATAAAATATTATAACAATGGGAAATATTGAAGACAGAATATGTGGTTTAACTATATTTTTGATGACTTTTTATTAATGTTTGTAAAACATTTATCACAATGCCTGATATAGTCTCAGTAAATGGTAAGTATCAGAAACTTTCATTCTTCAGAGTGAGCTCAGGTTTAAACACAATTCATACTGACTTAACTCTTTTAAAAGTCAGAAGACAGGAGTAGAATTAGAATGTTTGAAAGTGATCTGGGACTTAAAGAATGTAAAGCAGAGACACGATTTAGTCAGATGGGGACTATGGCCAGTGAGAAATATCTTTCCAGAGAAGAAGAACGTGGCAAATGCATTAAGAGAAAAGTTACAAATGTAGGTTTTGATGTGTGAGTGTCTCTATGTTTGTATATGTTTATGTTTATGTATGTGTATGTATCTGAGTGTATGTGTAGCTTGGGACTAGGTTCCTGGGCAGAGGAACGTCATTTGGAAGCACTGAAGGCATTTAAATCTGATTCATTCAAAGAAAGGTAGGTGGTATAACATAGCTGTAGCACTGAGGAAGTGAGAGTGGTAAGGAAGGAACCAGGAATATGAAACAGAAGATAGATTATGCAGAACTCTGTAAATAGTATTAAGCTTAAAATTAGGCTATTGTTGAAAGATTTTAAGAAATTAAATGACAAGATCAAAAGTTGCATTTTAGAAATATTACCCTGGTTGCAGTGTGGAGAAACTTTGAAGAAAGCTAAAATGGGGACAAGTATCTATGAAAAATTCAGTGGAGATGCATTATTACAGTGTGGAAGACAGTGTATCTAAATTTAGTCAAGCATGTGAAAAGGTTTACAGTGATATTCCTGTACAAATGATGAAGACCTATGAGTTATTAGCTATAATAATTAAGATCATTAGCTAGTTTAACAATAGAAAGAGCTTTCAATGGGTATATCTATGGGGTTATAATCTGAGGCTATGTCTTTAACTCCCTCTTGCTCATTATTTTTGTCTCTGACTAGGACATAGAAACAAAACTGAATATGACCTAAAGACAAAGAAAAAGAAAAACATTTCATATATCTTCATAGTATTACTAACTTGCCTTGATACATTAGATATTGAATGAATTAATAAAGAGATGATGATAGGATCGGGATCCAAATAGTCTTAAATAGAAAATTAGATCAGCTATACTTAGATGATATTAGTTAAGGCCACATGTAAAGAATATTAAAAAATAGAACATTGGAAACATAAGGTTTTTTTTTTTAACAATAAGCTCAAGAGAAACCAGCAGTATAATATTTTATTCTTAAAAATAAATCTACTGTTTATATTATGTATACTACATTAATTTAAGGAATTGACAGCCTCATTGTGATTTTCTTTGCTTAGATCCACTTGGAATATGATTAAAAAATAAACCCACATTGAACTGTGGGTATAGTGGAGTATTTTCAGAGAAAAAAAATAACTAGAAAAGTGAAAGAATCAGAATAGTCATATGCCAAAAAATTAAGAGTGGATAGTTTTAACCTGAATAAAAGAAAATACAATAGAAAGATGGGATCTGTTTTCAAATTCTGCATGATGACTATATGAAAGTTGGAGTTAAATTTATTCTAATCAGAACAAATGGTTAGAAGCTTCAGGGAAGCAGATGATGGGTTACTATGTGGGAGAACTTTGTTTTAGAGGTCTCTTAGAGAAATAAGAGACTACTTCAGATTATAGTAAATTTACCACTTCTGGATATTCACATGTGGTAGTAGAAGCAATCTGAATATAAAAAGGATGGGTAGATCAGATTATTTTTTGACTGTGTAACTTCTTAGACTCCTCTATCCTTTATACTTATAAAAATAGTACAATTTTAGTACTAAAGTAAGCATTTTTATAAATACTTACAGATTAGTTTGATGGTCTTTTTAAGACATCCGTTAAAATCATGCAGTAATAACAAAATGATTCCATAAAGGGGTTTTATTTCTTCCTGTCTCCCCCCTTAACTTTTATTATAATATTTTACAGTATAAAGAATAATTCAAATGACATTCATCACCTTGATTAAAAATTATTATCATTTTTCTATGTTTGTTTTTATGGCACTTCACCCCTACACATTTCATCATATATCTCCTAAGAACAAAGATATTTTCTTACATAATCACTCTATCATTATTTTGCTTAAGGAGGAAAAAGGAATAAATAATCTCCTGATATCATTTACTATCCAGGACATTTTTAAAATGGCCTTTGACATTTATAAATAAGCATGATAATTTTATCCTTTGGATAAAGACTTGTACAAAATTAAAATGAGGAGAATGTCTTCTGCATTTGTTTAGATAGAAAATAAGGTTATTTATAAGTTAATTGAAAAAAAAGCTTATCTTCTGAGAGAATAACAAATGTATTATTCATAACATCAATTCATTTATTAAATTAAATGTCTATAAAACACTGATTGTACTGACTTTAAGGTAGGACCGCAAAAGTGAGATGTAACGTTGGTTGGCACATCCATCACAGGTTTGAGTCATACAATTTTCAGTAGTAGTTAAAACTGATTTAAAAGAGAAAAGATTTGGATAAGCTTCAGCAGTTGACTGAAATAAATCTTTTATTTCAAGTTTTGAGTATGTTCTTCTGTGAGTCAGAGACTGTGATAGAGAAAGATTCAGTTTTGGGAGTTCTGTGTAAATGAGGGATTCCTTGCCATTTGTTCTTCTATACCTATAAAGCAAAATAAGCAACTAGGTTTTTTATAAAAAGGCTCTTCTCTTGTGTTTCTCTCCTTCCTTTAGCAGGCCTTTTAGAGACTGATGTGAACTATTAACTTTTACAATGAGCTTGGAGACAGAACTGCAGATATTTTATTGTATGATATAAAAATTATATAAGATGTAACCAGCTCTTCCTGAATTAAAAATATAAGCAAGTTAACAAACTAAAATAAACTAAGAATACTTATCTTAGATAATCTTTTTAATTTCAAAAAGCCAAAATTAAGTACAAGGAAGTTATAGAATTTTGCTTGTATCCTTTAGAGAATAGAGAATTTGATAGTAACAAGAAAGTGGTCACTAGATTCTTGAATTGTAAAATTGGGTAAATCTTGGTCTAGTCTTGGGAAAGCACATAATTATAGACTCTAAGATCTGCTTGGGGCTCATATAGCTCTATGTTTTTTATTACTCTGGGATGTATTTATTAAACATGATTCGTCAACTCCTTAGGGTACAAATCCTCTTCATATACCACATGCTTATGAAATGTTACATACATTTCTAGCATTTTACAATAAAAAGAATAAGTTTAGAAGTAAATATTTTATAGGAGGTAAATAGCACAACATGACTATTATTTATCAAGCTGTATAAAGAAAAAAAACTCTGTTCAAAATCAAGTAAACAGTTTCCCTTTTGTAGGTTTATGAATGGGTAGAAAAATGCTTTGCCTTTCAATTTTTTATTAGCAATTTTTAAAACCAAAAGTATACTTTTAGAATAAAAATAGTTGATATTTTTCCTCAGAGAACCATATTTATTTATCCTTATTTCTTACCTCTTAAAAAAAAAGAAAATATGTATCCTGTCAATTTCCTGCCAATCTTCATATCAGCAGATTACAGATAATTGCCTCTTGCTTAAAGGAACAAGGTGTCCTCTTCCCCAAGGCTTAGTCTCCTTCCTATGTTTTGAATTTGATCTTCTCTTGCTCCCGAGCCACCTGACTTCATCAGTTATCACATTTTTCCTACCTCTTACTTTTCTCTTCCCATTGTTTCTTTCTCCAGTATACAAATATTTTGACTTCTTCATCATGAACAAATGCATAAACACCCTGAGTTTTCATGTTCTCCTCTAGCTATTCACTTTTTTTCTACTACTCTTTAATATTCTAGCTTTATTTTAAAACATCTTGCTCATTTGTTTAAAAAATATAAGATTCATGCTGGTTCATTATTAACTATTTAAAACATACAAGCAAGCAAATGGGAGGAAATTGAAATTAATCAAATGCCTGTCATCTAGAGTGAACCATACAATGTTTTGTTTTGCATAAGTGCTTATTGTAATAACTTATCAGTATTTCTGTCATCAAATACCTTCTATAGAGTAATTTTAAAATGGCTAGATGCATGGTATTTTATTAATTATATATACCATACTTTATGTAAACAATCCCCTACCATGGATATTTAGAGCTTTTTAAATTATATTGTTCCTATAAACATAGTGAACACCTTGTAACAAAACAACTACATTTTCTTTAATTAAGGTTATTTCTTATAAATAGTGGATTTAAGTGGGTGATATTTTAAAAGGTTGATAGATTTTCAAAAAGATTTTTAAGCATGTATCAATTTATTTTTCTGTTTAACTGTGCTTTTTCTCACACCACCACAAATTTGATCTATAGAAATTTATCTCAATTTTTAAATCTTTTTTCTCTATCTTTGAACATTTTCATATGTCTATTGGTTATTTGCACATATTATATATAAATTATCTTTTCATGTTCTTTACTAAATTTTTCATTGAACTGATTATATTTTTATTTGTAAATATTATTTATATATTAAAGATAATTAACTTTTTTTGTTTATATTTAGTTAATATACTTTCATATATTTTCTTATTTCTCTCCCTTTAATCATGTTTATGAGTTTGATTAGATTTTTAAAAAATATTTAAGTTATATTGAATAACGCTGCCTTTATTTTTTCTGCTTGTGTTATCAAACTTATAAAGGCCTTAGCACTTTTATGCAATTGTTTCCATATGGTGAAAGAAATTTAACATTGGGTGGTGAACAATGTAAAATATATATGATATACTATTGAATTATGTACTAGAAACCTGTATCATTTTATTACCTGTCACCCCAGTAAGTTTAATGATAATTAAAAAAATAAATTGAATTTCAGTAACTGAAAGATGTATTTATTGGATAAAGATGCCAAAACTAAAAAATAAATAAATAAATAAATAAATAAATAAATAAAATTTTATTAAAAGATGATCTATGTATGCCAAAATGCATAAACCATGGAACAAAGCTCTAGGAATATATATCCAAGCCCCTAAATTAAGAAACAGAACATCTTCAACACCCCAGAAGTATACCATGGACCCTCCCTGCCACTAACTACCCCCCACTGTTTTCTTATTCCTGATTAGCTTTGCTAAAGTTTCATCTATTTTAATAATCTTTCAAATAACCAAACTTTGCTTTGTTATCTTTCTGTTTCTATGAAATATAAATTCTGTCTTTTATTTCTGTTATAGTCTTTATTTTATTCTTTTAATTTATTTAGATTTGCTTTTCTGTCTTTTTCTAGACATTTGAGATGGAAATCTTAGATCATCGATTTTCAGTATTTTAAATTTCTTCTAAGCATGGCTTAGTTGCAGCCTATGAGTTTTCTATGCCAAATTTTTAGTTTTATCCAGTTCTCAATGTTTTCTAATTCCCTTCTTGATTTCTTTCTTGACCCATGGATTAATTAGGCATGTATTTTTTAATTTCTAAATTTGAGGAATTTCAAATTATCTTTTTGTTATTGAATTCTAGCTTAATATCACTGTGTTTGGATAACATACTCTCAACAATTTTAATACTTTTAAATGTGTTGAAGTTTGGTATGGCCCATCTTATAATCAATTTTAGTAAATATATAATTGAAAAGAAAAAAGTTATTTTGTCATTTTGAGGTACTGTGTTTCATCTATGTTAATTAGGTCAAATATATTAAATGTATAATTTAGATTTTCTAAATCTTAAGTGTTATTCTTTTTGCTTGTTCTACCTGTATGGAGAGTGACATGTTAATTTCTCACTGTGGTCTATTTCTCCTAGTTTGTCAATGTCTAGCATTATAGATTCTTAATTATGATATCATTCTGATGTATTGTCTCCTTTCTCATTATGAATTGTACCCTTTATTGCTATTTTTTTATTCTTTTTTTATTGCTATTTTTTATTGTCTTTTTATTAAGTCTATAATATTAGAATAGCTTTACCAGCTTTTGTTTGGTTAGTTTGGTTTTAGGACAGATCTTGGCTCTTCTTTCTTATTTCTTACTATTTTTCTTGTAAGTAGCTTAGAGTTTTGAGCCTTTTTAAAAGCCTGTTCGATAAACAATAAAATATAAATTTATTCTATATATCGTTAATGTAATTACTGATGTGTTGTTTTATATCTACTACTTGTACCGTCTTAGTGTATTTTGAGTGTTTTTTCTGTTTATGTTCTTTTACTTATCTTTTCTTAACTTTTTGTACAAAAAATATTTTATTATGTCACTTTATTAAATTTTGATCAAGTACTATTTTAATATTAGTTTACTATTTACTCTAGACATTAATATATATTCTTAAATTATTATAGTCCAAAATTATTATTATTATTATTTAATTCTTTTGCATTATTGTTACTATGCACTTTAATTCTACATACATTATAAACTTTATAAGATGTTACTATTCATAATTCTTTTAGCCAAAAATTATTGATATTTACCCACATATTTACCCTTTCTTTTATACTTTGTACATTTAGGAATGCAATGGTTGCCTCTGGGATCATTTTTCTTCTGCATAAAAAAATCATTTTTTTAGCATTTGTTCTAGTAGAAGTATGTTTGTGATATATTCTCTCAATTTTATTATTTTTACTGTTATGGTCAAACATCGTTGGCAAAAGATATTTGTCTCTTTTCTATATACGATTAAATAAAAATGAATCTATTTATATATATTTAAATAAATAATTTTAATTTCTAATTGCATTTATTAAATTACAGAATAATATTAAGAAAGAGTGACTATTATATTCTTATCTTTTTTCTAAATTTAATGGGACTTCTTTTCTATTTCACTCTTAAACATGTTTATTATTAATATGTGATTTATCTTAATCAAGTATTATTCTTAAAAGTCATTTTTAAGTCAAGAATAGATAGTGAGCTCTGTTAAGAGTCTTTATAATATCTAATTGATTATTGTACTTTTATTCTTCTTTGATCAATTAATATGTTAATATTCTTAAAAACCTTATAGATTTTTACATAGAATAACAAATTATTATTATTTTTTTCTATAAGTTTGAGGCACTCACCTCATTGTTTTTGGAATGTAATTCTTTCTTTCTTTATTTTTTTTGCCCTCTTTAATTCCCCAACTCTTCCACCACTGACCTAATGGATGTTGTCATATCTTCTGAAGAACTGGATCTGAGGATGGGCGTCTCCTCCCGCAGGCTCCCTGGGCCGGGACACCTGCGGGGGTGGAAGAAGGGGTGCACAGTGCACCCCGGAATGGTCCATGGCTCAACCTGGGGCACGAATCCAGTACCTTCTCCATGTAAAGCAGACATGCTAACCATTACACCCCTAGGAAGTAATTCTTAATAGATTTTTTTACCCTCTCTGCATATACCTGCCCTGCATACCTCAGGGGTAGTGATCTCTTTTTTTGAGTTAATAAGATTGGACTATGTCATGCCTGGAAAGCTTGCGTTATCTGGATATTTTTATTTTTATGAACAAAATTTTAAATTCTGACTTTAGATCAATAGAGATTCATTATTTGTGTTATTTAATTAAGGTAGAATATGGGTTTTCTAAGAAATTAAAAAATTTTTTAAAAATATTTGAAGCAGTGACAAATATGTTAAAAGTTGAATTTGAATTATTTATTTGAAGACAAGTAAAGTATATGAAAATTTTAACCTACTATCATTATATATTAACTATCTTTTACCCTTATTTTGTATTTATACTGCATAGAAAGTATAATTTGAACTTAGGAAAGTAGAAAGTTCAGTTTTTTATTTTATTTTACCATTAAGAAACAACTTCAGGTTTGGATTTCTAGAAATGATTTTTTACTTCCAATTAATTTTAAGAATTACTTTTCAATTGTGCAATTATTTTCCTGTTTATATACGATCTTACATTTATACTTACATATTATTATTAAGGTCATCATATCTAACATTTTAGGAATTTCTGTATTTTTGCCTGAATGAAATATTGAAGAAAACTACCAGTTTGTAGTGGAATAAGCAAGAACTTTGAAGTCAGGCATCAACAGATTCTAATGCTGGCTCTGTCACTTTATTGCTGTTTATGATTTTTGACCATAGGATTTCTTCCTGTAAAAGAATACTACTTGGAATTGTTTGAAGAGACAGTGAACTCTTAAACACTTATCAAGGGCTTACTCTATTGCAGCCACTGTTTCAAGTGCTTCATGATGTGATAGTATTTAATTTTCATAACTGTATACAATAGCTTCCATTATCACTTTTTTAGAGAAGATGACATTGAAATAAGATTTAAGCAACTGCCCAATGTGTACAATGATAAACGGCAGAGCCAGAATGTAAACCCAATTTAGCTCCATTGTCCTTGCTCATACCACTATTCTCCACACGTACAAGACTTCAAATTTGGTTCATAACATCCACTAGGCATATAAATACCTATTATCCTTGTTGTTTAGCTAAGTCACCAATGATTTTAAATATATTCAGAGTACTATTAAATATATTCAGAGTACTAATCAACAACAAGTTGATTACCCTGGTAACTATACCTTCAATTTAGCTGAAAGAATAAGAGAAATATTTCAAATTAATATGGTGTAAAATAACAAAAATTTTTAATTCTTTCTGAATATAAATTCATCAGATTACTGTGGTATTTTCTTGAGTCTTAATACATTATATTTAGAAGAATTGTTATCATACTATGACTTCTGTTAATTTATAATAGGTAGTTTCCTTATAGTATACTCATCTGACTTTCATGTGTCAAAGACTTTTGATGAGATATGAATTGCAAGCTGTGCAAATGGCTTATTCAAGGGAGTTTAATTTGTGAATGACTGTACTGAGAGTACATGGTGTGAAATTTGAAAGAGAGAAAGATAAATGCTCTCTTTTTATAAAGTACTAGTTTCCCAAGGACAGGGATTGGAGAATGTCAGATATCAGGTGCTTCCCCTTTTATTCCATTCATCAGAATAACAACAAAGAAGAGATTCTGCTGGAGGCAAAGGTCTTAGTAAGGTCATTCATTACTGAAGAGAGAGAGAGATGATGTCAAAAAGAGAAAAGGCTGAGACAAGAATGAGGAAACTGGACTGAGATATAGCTGGTAGAAGATGACTAATGGAAAAGTCATGTTTTCAAATTATACTCTACATTTTATGGCCAAAATTGTATGCTACAGTTATTCACTGATTAAGGGATTTGCATTGTTTGGGACACTTAACTTTCACAAATGTCAAGTAACTTCTGAAGAAAAAAAACAGAGTAAAACAAATAGAGAAATGCTACTTAGTTCTCTTGCAAGTAAGATGATGGAATTTGTAAATGAATAAGTATTTTGCCTTCTAACATAATAGGTGGTATAATATTGTCCTTAAAAAATTCTGCTTTCTGAATCAATGGAGACAATTTAGTATAATTTTTACAATGCCTAACTTTATAGCATTATATCAATATAAAGGATTTATTGTCCTAGAACTGTGTGTAAAATTTTGAGGAATAATGTTTAGTTCTTACGGCAAGATCTATATATGCCTTAAAAGAAGTAGTTACTAAAGATAAAAGCCAAAATTATATTTAAATTATTTAATTTGGGCTGCAATCCCACAATAATTTTGCTAGTGTGGATTTCTCTAAAAGGGCACATACTAAATATTCATGTTCATCTAAAAAGTAAGCACAAGTCCATGTGCTTAAACTGATCATACACACACACATATATACATGCAAATGCAAAAAGACACAACATACACATAAAAGTATAGAAAAGTTCCAACATTTTCTCTATTTTGTAATAACTGTGATTATTTTTTCTTTTTGCTAGGTGGTATATTTGAATATGTGGAATCTGGTCCAATGGGAGCTGAGGAACTTGCGTTCAGATTTGCTGTGAACACTATCAACAGAAACAGAACCTTGTTGCCCAATACTACCCTAACTTATGACACCCAGAAGATAAACCTCTATGACAGTTTTGAAGCATCCAAGAAAGGTAATTGACAGATATTAAATATTGTTTTGAAAAATTAAATTGTCCAGGTATTCTTAAGAGATTTCTTACTTCTAAGTATAATTAATAAGTTGTTATATTTTTATAAAGAATTTCTTTCTAAAATGCACATAAATTTTATTGGGAAAGGTAAGTGACATGATCACCCATTGCAAAAAAAAAAAATTGCTTATAATAGGAAATGCAATTAAATCTGAGATAGTGATATTGTTTCTCTTTCTCCACAATGCTGTTTTGTTAATTATTTCTATTTTTAAGAACCCACCTAAAATAAAATGATATGTGTAAATGGATTTTTACCAAGTTTTGCAACCTATTCTTATAATTTATTTACATTATCCATCAATTCTACGATAGTATTACTGTGGTCTCAATTTACTGACTACCTTGAAAGTTCTGTAGTTCCAAGTGACTTCAAAAAAGTCAGCTCAATCTTAAAACGTTATTGGAAAATTTTGGAACAACCTTTAATCTATGTATACTCCATGCCCATATCTTTAACCCCTTGATGTTTCTTTTTGTAACTGAAAATAAGTGAATAATGATATAAAAATTGTATTCTATGAAGCAATAATTAGAATACTTTATTAATTTTGTTATGTCATTAATTATGTTATAAAACTGTGTTATAAATTATAAAAATAAGAAAATAATTTTGTGGAATGTGAATTTAACATTTATACAGAAAGGAAGGTAATAGAAAAACCATTATCAAGGTATTATTTTAACCCAACAAAAGTCTTAGTAGTAAATATATTTTGATAAATGTCTCTAGTTTTAATTTATCAAAATATGTGACTTTTTTGTGTAGTTAGCATTTATATAACAAGAATTGAATTTTATAATACAGATTTTCTCAAAGCAGAGGACTTACAAAGCATTTGTTTCAATTTCCTACTTTTAAAATAATATTTGCTTTCGGTAATGCTAATATTATTTTATTAGCTACCTTACATTAAGAAAAATGTACATAATTATTTATAATTCTAACTTGGTGCAGATTTCTTCTAAGCTCATTAATATTAATAGATCCTGATAAGGTACAATATTTCTCAAGATGAAAGAATCTTTCTTTTCCCCCAGCTAACTAGTGTTTATCAAAGCCTATATTCTGCCTGCCCTTTGAATTCATATCTTTATGAATACAAATAAGTTTCCATATTTCAGAACCATGTCAGGGTGATGAAAGGTTGTAAAGTCTGAATAAAAGGGTAAAGGTTATTGTGAAATACTATATTTGTCATCCTAATTGCAGAATAAGTCATTAACTGCAAGACAAGTTCATTTGATTAGTGACATAGTTCATGATTATTTCCATTAGGAAGAAGAAGCTGTCTCAACTGAAATTATTTAGACCAAAGAATATAAAATATGAGTGCAGTAAAAATAAAACATTAATAGATTTCTCAATGCTGACTTCAAAGGCACAACATGAAAAATAAAAAATAAAAAATACAGACTATAATGTTATAAAAACAAATAAGTTACTATGAGGTATTAAACTTATTTAGTTTTTAAAAATCTTAAAATGAATTTTCAAACATTGTAAGCCATTGAGAATCAAATTTGATTACTGACTTTGAGCAGAAGCTAGGAAAAGCTCAAATAAGTGTATGAGTAATTTTGTGAGATATTGAAAGAGTGAATGTCATGGTTTTGATATTATGAAGCTCTTGTACAGCAATATGTGAAAGGATAATATAAGGAAGAGATCTAATATGGTATTTTTAACCTCGTGGGCCTCTTTCTCTTATTTGAATCATATATTGCTTTTAAATTACCCCTCTTATTACTTATTTGAAACACACTTAAGAGCTTTTTAAATTACCCAATATAATGTTTTTAGCATTCCTTTATTTGTGATTTGTCAAAAATTTGACAAAGAAAAACTTTTTATTCTGTATATATGAATTAAGATCCAAGTAAGTGAAAAATTTTAGATTCTATTGATTTAGAATTTTAGATTCTATTGCTTTAGATTCTATTGATTTAGAATTTTAATCTTTTTTTTAAAAGTAAGACTATACATATTTAAAATAATTTATTTAGATTATATTAAATTTTATAAGAAAATTTATACAGTGGGTTTTTTTAACTAAAATTTACTCAATTATTAAATATCTCTATGCTTAAGAATCCATCTATCACATTGCCTATTATGGAGCAAATTTCCTGAAAGAAAACATCAGAAAATTTTGCATTTTAGAATTATAAACTATTTTGGAGGAATGGGTCTGAACAGTCAGCTGATGCTTAAATTCCAACAATTTAAGCTCTTTAGCTCTGTATAAATAGTTACAGTGATGGGCAACATCTTGCTTCTAGAAGCAGATTATTTCATTTTTGGATATTACTTATTTCTCTTTAAATTTAATTATTGATTTTAAATTGCATCAGAATTCATGAGAAACTTCTAACCATTTGTACTAATTCTTCCTTTTCCAGCCAAATGAAGCAAACTTAAGCCTCTTTCACAAGCCATTTCTTCAAATATTTAAAGACGATATTCATGTTTCCCTAATTATTCACTTTCTAGACCCAAATTCACTTCAGTGTATCTCATAGTTCTGTCACAGTATATCTATTCTCATCTGAACACCTTCTAGTATGTTTATGACTCTCTTGATTATTGCGATTATTATTGATATGAATAAAATTTCCGAGGAATAAATACAAACTTTAAAAAACAATTTAGGCCAATATAAAAGATCTAATAAAGGTGATTAAATTCTTACCTAATGACTGATATTCTTTCTTCTCAATGGGGTTAATCCATATAAAATCATCCTTTCAAGCCATATTAGGTTTTGTATGGTTGATTGTATGCACAGCTTGACTTCTATCTCCAGACATACGCAAATACTTATGTGTGGCAAAAGCTTTTTGGATGGGAAGAAGGAACCAAAGGGTTTCTGATTAAGAAATTGACATTGTAGGGAATCGCCAATGAGTTTGGGAAGGAATGCTATTCCTCCAACTCCCTGACATGAACTATTCTTTCAGAATGAACATCCTCCCCCATTAAATTCTAGAGTATTCCTCCTCTCTGTTCTAAACTCTCTCCCTCCCTTGACATTATTTGTAAAGTTATTTGAATGTTGAATGGCAGGTGTCTGGATGAATTCATTCCTTTCTAACAAACTGAAAATGTTTAGAGTTAGACAAAATGTAAAATTAGCTAAAAGTAGATGTTGTAGTAAAGAAAAACATGTCAAGATAATACCTTTGGATTTACAATAATGTAGTTTTAGCACACTGGCATCACTCCTCTCATTATTGACAGACTTCTATCTCCTCTTCAGCCTGTGATCAGCTGTCTCTTGGGGTGGCTGCCATCTTCGGGCCTTCACACAGCTCTTCAGCAAACGCTGTGCAGTCCATCTGCAATGCTCTAGGGGTTCCCCACATACAGACCCGCTGGAAGCACCAGGTGTCAGACAACAAAGATTCCTTCTATGTCAGTCTCTATCCAGACTTCTCTTCACTCAGCCGTGCTATTTTGGACTTGGTGCAGTTCTTCAAGTGGAAAACTGTCACAGTCGTATATGATGACAGCACTGGTAAGAAAACTCAGTAGCCTTTGGGGCTGTGTTTTAAATATAATTTTCTAAAACTTATTTGAGATTCTTACTGTGGTCTTGTTTTGTTTTGTTGTAAATTGAGGGTGGGAAAAACATTTGGAATCAAATATCAACACTAATTTCACACATCCAAACAAAAAAAAGCTAAATCATATTTTTTCTCTATATTTATTTTAAAAAGCACTTTTTTTTGATGAAGGATCACTATAAAATTCGATAAAGGATAGAGATAGTGTGAAATATAATATTGAAATATTTATTAAAAACTTTGCTGAGTTCAGGATCATTTCCCAACTTAAACTTTCACAATTGACTGTCAGTAAAACTTATCAAGAAATTTAGAATTTGCCTTAACATTTTTTTAGCTCTTTAGGTGCAACATATGTTTATGAAAAGTAATAACCTTTATTTGTTTAACAAGTTTACATTTGAAAAAGTGTTTTTGTCAAATTTCAAACATTACCCTCACTGAAATACTTGAGTTTTTGGAACTATTTATTTGCAAATACAGTTTAGGTTGGAAAATAGAACTTATAAAGTCGTATTTATTTTAGTGTCTTCAATGAATATTTTCTGCCTAGAGGTTGTCTGTGCTTTCCTGTTTAAATATATGTTATTATTATATATGAATGTTTATCTTGAGCTATCAATTAAAAATAAGTCTCATAGATAAATATAAGAAAGTAGTAAAAATAAAGTATTAAATTTTTTGCAGTTATATTGTTGAAGGAAGTGTATATTAGTTTGGTTATTATATAGTGATAAGGAATTTCACATAAAGATACTTATCAATGACTAAACAGTGCTCTTTAAATTAGAATTTTAAAATATTTTATTCTAAGGTATTTCACTATACCTTGACATTTACAACAAAATTGAAATTCATTTGAATTTAAATTCTCCCAAAGTATGCCAAGGACACACTTTGTTCATTCATTCAATATTTAGAACTATGTGCAGAAATTAGTTCATTTGACAACAAAATTGACCATATGGAAATTGACAGAAATTCTTCTAAGAGAACAGAGAACAGAGATTACAGGTTCGAAAAACAATGAAAAAAATTAACACTTTCATTGAGATAAGAAAGAGTGAGTCTGAATGCACATTAATAAAAATAATTTTGCTTTTCTGATTTTAAAAACGTAAAATATTTCAAATAATTTTAACTTTTTATGTGAATGATTTCTCTAGGTTGTATAATGTGATAGTCCAGGGCACCCTCAGGTGTAAACTGGTCCACATATGTTTCTAGATGGTCATATACAAAAATATATAAATATAAATACACATGCTTTATGAATCCATGGATTATTTACTTCTTCATTCCCTCTGAAATAATTCAGGTGAATGTTGGCCAAATATCAAATACTTTTATATACTTATGCACATACACATTATATACATATTTATACACACACATAAATATATGTGTGGATGTTGTACGTGTTGTATTTTGTATTTGCTCCTTATTAAAACTCATCATAGAAGAAAGAAAATTGACAAATATTTAGAATTTTATAGATATACAGTTATTCTTCAGTATCCTCAGGTGATTTGTTTCTGAGGGGTTATGTTTCCTGAGGACATGAAAATTGCATATGTTCAGGTCCCTTACATAAAATAGCATAGTATTTGCATATAACTTAGGCACATCCTCTTGTCTATTTTAAATCATCTTTAGATTACTTACAATATCAAATACCATTTAAATACTATGTAAATAGTTGTTATACTCTATTGTTTGGGGAATAATGACGAGAAAAAAGTTGTAAGTACAGCTATTCTATGCCTAACTGTATAGCACACATCAGCAACAATATAATGTTTTTTTTTTTTTTTTAATATTTTTGGATCCACATTTGACTGAATCCAGGGATGCAGAACCTGTGCATACAGAGGGCTGGCTGTACCACCTCTCTTCACTATTTGGTTGTGTGTGTGCGTGCGTGTGTGTGTGTGTGTGTGTGTGTGTGTGACATTTTTATTTCACATATGTGGTTCTTTAGTATTTGAATAAAGAGTTAATGAGATTTGTGATTGAGGTCAAATCACAGTTTGGTAAAGAAAAGCTTCATATGTAATTGATCTTTTGCTTTAATAATGTTATAAATATATCATTGAGAAAAATTTAAATAGAGAAACATATATAATTAGGTAATTGGATATATATTTTTTTAATGGGGGCTTGACCTTATACTAAAATGATTAAAAAATACTTTGTTGCTATTTAAAAGAACATGTCACTCTTCTTACTTTGAAGGTGGCATAGATACTTGGAGGTTCTAAAGGTCCTTGATTATTTAGATGTTGGTACTGAGAATAACTACAGAATTATTCATAGACTAGGTATAGCTTAAAAATCCTCTGAGGATAAAGGCTTATAATTGCTTCCTTTTAAGCAATCTGTGATTTAAAAAATACAGATTAAGCACCTGCTACATTCCAGGAACAGTTACAGGTGTGAGTATATGCCAGTAAAATAAACAAAGTCCCAGTCCTTGTTGAGTTTTTAGTTTCTATTTAGGGGCACATGATTGTTCATGTTTTTAATATCATTTGTAATGAGCTAATTGCATTTGTAACTGACCACTTATAGTCCTTTTACTTTAAAACACTTTAGAGAACTAGGCTGCTCATGATATTTTTTATAGGATAAAGCGACTCTAACAGAGGCAGATTTCTTTTGAAATGTATTCATAAACACATAGAAGTCAATTTTCTTTATCTTTTTAGATATGTTTAAAAGTCTCCAGGTAGAATTTTAATGATAGAATTGAACAGAGAGAATTTTTAAACTTCCATGTGAACAACATGACTATTTGACCATGTGGGAGGAAATTTGATTATAGCGAGGACTATGGACTGAAATGGGAAGAAAACCCATCTCATACTCAACAAAATAAACATTATTGACTTCATTATGGACTTAATGTATCTGCTATTTACTGCAGAACACAGTGTGCCATTTTATTTATGTTTCTTTTTTCTCTTTCCAGATTTATTTATTATGTATGCTCTTCCTCCCATTTATATTTATTTCTATTTCATTGTATTGTCCAGTTTGATACATGATAATTATACTTCCATCCAGTCTTTGCTCCTACCCCCAAAACAGATGGGATGATAGATGAAATATAGTGCTGGAGAGGGAGAAATTCGTAGAATGATGTTAACAGGAGCTGTTTATTTTTTATGATAATTAGCATTTGTTGTTGTCATGGATGAATGCTTTTAAACACCCTGAAAGTCTGTTACAGCTCTGAATGATGTCCAAAAATGAAGGAAAAGAATTGGCTTCAGAAACAAAGCTGTGTTTCTGTCAGTCATTTGGAACATATGATTCATTTTAAATATAAACTAAAAATAAGTTGGATAGCTGTCAGCTTGTAAGCAATCCAGTATAAGTTGTGAATATTTGCTTTAAAATCCCCATGTTTCATTTTTGTTTATAGATCAGCAGTCCATTAAAAAAAAAAACAAAAAAATGAACTCTGGACTAGTAAACAGAAGCCTGGGATTCTATTCCCATGTTTGCTACTAAATTATTGGCGCATGTTTGGAAAAGAGAAGAAGAGAATAGAAATGACTACAGAAAAAAGCTATAATGCACTAGGCACTGTGGTAGTTGCTATTATATAAACTATTTCACTTAATCTTCAAAGCAAGTTTATGAGTCCTAAAGAAAACAGATTATCACCCCATCATCCCTGCTTCTTCCGGTGACTGGATCTATTCTCCACCAGCAGCCCAAGACAGAAACTTAAATATCTTCTTTGATTCCTTCCTTCTTTGGCCCCATCATCAGGCTTTAATAGTTCTTAATCCTACACCTCTCTGATCTCTCAAATCTCTTCATTTCTTTCATCCTCTCTACTACTTCTTAGATCAAGATCACCATCATCTCTTACCTGAATTATCATTCACAGCCTTGTAACTGGTCTTCCCACTTCAAATCTGTATACACTATTCCAGTCTCCACAGTGAATAATTTTTAAAAATGCAATTCTAATCCATTGCCCTATTAATAGTTTCTCATTGCTCTAAGGATAAAGTCAAAACTTTAAAAAAATATTTTATAAAACCTAGCATGATCTAGAGGTACAGGAACTATATAATGTCAGGTTTTATAAAACTTTTCTCTACCACTATTCTATCACTAGCACCTAGATATTGCCTGGTTCATAGAAGTACCTTAATAATTATTTCAGGAATGAATGCATAAAGACATATTACTATATCCATTGTTTAGACAAAGAAACTGCCCAAGGTTAATTTAGATTTGGTAGCTTTTTAGTACTTGACATTGAGTAAATACATTCAACAATAGTTTTCATATACATAGACATAATTTCCTCTATCATTTCAAAATTTGTATAAGAAAGCTAGAATGAATTATGCTTATATTATATTTCAACTGCAAGTAAACATATATTTACTGTTATTCGGACAATTATTATCAAGCATCTTCTGTATACCAGGTGCTATGTTAGACACAAATGACAGTATTACAAATAAAACTTTGACTGTGTTTGTGGGTTCAGAGTAGAGTGAGGGGGAGAGGAAAAATATAAGTAGGACATTATTATAGAGTAACAAGTACAAATAGAGGCAAGAAAACAATATTTTGTTAGCTTAAGAGAAGAAGATTTTAAATCTCCCTAGACCACAGAGGAGAGTTTTGGAGAAGGTGACATTATCAAGAAGTTATCATGAAGGACAAGTAGAACTACTTCAACTAGAGAAGAGGCCGAAGGGTATATCATACATGAATGTGAAGCCAGAGGAAGCCCATTTATTAGGGAGCTACAAGCAGTTCATTTTGACTGAGTATCAGAAACAACAAAGATGAGGAATAATGAGGGAAAATTTCTTAAAGGACACCATAAGAAAAATCATAAAAGGCATCCTACTAGCTACTTTTTCTTCCTCCCCTACATGGTTATAGCAGTACATTATGTTTGTGTGATGTGACTCTGCTCTCCAAACCACCACTGAGTGCCTCAGGGATGAGAGTGTCCCCGTATTTAGTTGCTTTCCTAAGAACTTAGAAAAGGACATAGAGAGAGGGACACCAGGTAACCTGGACTATCATGGTGACTATGTTCTTTGATGTCAAAACATTAATTCTGGGTTGAAATCCTGGCTCTGATGTATACTTTTCAGCAACTTACTTGACCTTAAAAGCCTGAGTTGACAAATATGTAAACTGAAGATAATACATACTTCAGGGGATAATAGTCATGACTAGTGAAATATGCAAAGTGCTTCATAGAGTCCACATAGTAGAAGCTTAAAACTCACAATAATACAAATGCAATGAGCTATGTGCCATTTATTCCTCATTCTTTATTATTAATTCTACTCTTTCATATGATAAAATTTAAATGAGAGAGTTGAGAAAATTTGCCAAAGGTTACATAGCCAAGTAAATTGTAAGTCTGGGTTTTGACCCTAAGCAGTCAACTCCAAAACCCACTTTGTTAAGTATTGTATATATTGATTTGGTTAATTTTGTTATTTTTTAAAAACAGGGAATGACCTAATCAGAACTATTTTTGGCAAAGTCTCTCTGACTACAGTATGACTGTGTCGGGGCTACTGAGTTATGGTGGGGAACAGGACAAGAGCAGAACTAAGAGAATTTCTGAATTTGTCAAATTAAAAAAAGAAAATAGTCTCAATTAAGGGGACTTTGATGGAGTTAAGGTAGAGAATTCTCCATAGATTTTGGAGATACAAGTTGTAGGATTCAGTAAATAAATAAGGGGAGGGAATGATGGAGACAGATAAGATAAGAATTACTTTCTGCTCTGGGCTACTAATCAATGACTGATTTACTTAAAAAGGGGGAAAAAAAGAGATTTGGTAGAAGGTATAGTAAACTGGTTCTAATACATTAAGCCTGAAGCATCTTTGAAATATTCTCTTGGAATCATCAAGTGATATTGAAGGTATAAATGCATCTTGAAGAATAGGAAGTCAGTATGGGCAGATGATGCCCCCACTGACATTTTGCATTTTGCTCTGTCCTCCATTTGGACTTCTTTGTCATATGAGGAAATAAGAAAATTGACCAAAAAAAAACAGGGTTATGGTACAAGCAAATTTAGTTATGTTACTGAGTAGACAGTCATGGAGGTGAATATAGACATGAAAAGAATTCAGTGGAGAAAGTGTATTTTTTTATTTAATGAAGAAAAATCAGTCATTTTTTAGGTATTATAATATTTAACAAATAACATTGACTAATTACTATTACATGAATATCGAAAAAAAGGCCAAGGCTTTTATCCTGAGCAAAAACAGAAATGCTTTTTTTCCTAACTTCATTAACTTGGATAAAATGTATTTATAGACTGTGTTCTACATACATCTGTGTACTTTTGGAGTTAATTTCATAAAATATAAAATCAATTAATGGTAAAATAGTATTTTATCTCAGACCTTTGTTTAAGTAGGGTAAAATAAAATAATTCAATAGAAAAGTTAACATCAAAACATATATTCCTGGAAGATACTAATTTTTGAATAATATAACAATTTTTATATTGTAAAACATATAATAAAATAATTTCAATCTTATTTCAGGGGGTGCAGTATTTTGGATCTAAGCTGATTATATGTTGTATATTCTGAGTCCAAAGCTTCAAGTTGTCTAATTCCAAGCAGCGATACAATTAGCAATTATGAGTTAAACCTAATTACTTGGATATAGTTGATTACATAGCTTGGTGTATTAGTTTTCCCACAAAGTTGGTTTTGCTTAAACATAGTTTTTTTTAATTTTTATTTAAGCAAGCCTAAAAATTATTTGGAACATTATTACTTGGATTCTGAATACATAAGAATGTATATTTTTATCCATTCATAGAACTAATCTTTTCTCTAAGTTCTAAAATCTTTAAATATATGTCAACCCTAAAAGATAAATTTCTAACCAACACAATTTATATTCATATATTTCTGCCTATAGTGATATAAATACATATGTATATCTAAAGAAATATAAGGAGTGGGTCTGGTACCAGACTTCAATGATCAGTAATATTTCTCTTTGTTGTAAAAACAATGTGTGTGTGTGTGTATGAAGTGAGAATTCTCTACTAATTCCCAGATACTGCCAATTTGTCTAAATTTCAACCTACAACATTTTGGCAGCATAGGGGGAAGAGTAGTATTTATATCACCTTCTGATGCACTTGACACTTTTGACTACTCCCTTTTTCAGGGGAGAAATAAAACTCTCCTACTTTGGTTTCTGTGCCATCATTTTCTCCTATTACTCCTTAATTTTAGCCATTTATTCCCATTAACATACTCTTTAAACTCCTTTTTCTTTCCCTGCTCCTTAGAAACCTGATGTTCAAGGCTTTAGTCTCAGTCTTCCTGTTTTCTACTTGTTTACCTCACTCTCCCTAGCATCTTTTATTTAATCCATACCTCCTCTCACTGTGCAGTCATGTCTGCTTAACGACAGGGGATATGTTTTTCAGAAATGTGTTGTTAAGATGTTTTATCATTGTGCAAACATTATTAAGCACCCTTACACAAACTTAGATGCTATAGCCTACTACTTGCACTCCTAGGCTATGTAGTATACCACCATCATATATGTGCGCCGTTGCTGACCAAAATGTTACATGGCACATGACTGTGCCTACTCACTGTTCTACATCTTCAGTTGTTTCTATTGAGCTTTATTCTCCCAGATCTAGACATTCATTGATCATCTTTATATAGATGTCTCACAGGCACATCTAACTCAACACAATAAAAACCCAACTGGTTATCTAGACCCCAAACTTGCCTTTTCTCCTAGGTTATGCTCTATATGGGGTTTCCCAGCCAGATCCCTCATTATCATTTTAGATTCTTATCTTTCTCTCATTTCTTATTTCTGGTGGATCACTTAATATTTTTTATTTTTATCTTACATTTTTCTGATTTACCTCTATCCTCTATCCCTACTATCTGTCTTAGTAAAAATCCTTATTATTTACTGCCTGAACTATGTTCTTTCTGCCCACTGCCCTATTCAAGCACATCTGTTTGATACAAATTGTCTTTTGTGAAATGACAGTCTGGTTATGTCATTTCTAGGCTTAAAGCTGTTCAGTGGCTCCTCAGTTTTTAGAAGAATGAGTGCTAATTTCTCATACTGCAAACAACACTCATCATTGGCACTTTTATTCCCATCTGATTTTACTTCCCTGGTATTTCTTCTCTCAATTCTTATATTACAACTCTCCTTAAATAATTGTAGTTCTTCCTTATTAATCATGCTCTGCCATCACGGTTATCTTTTGCTGTGCAGAAATTTGTTCTCTCTGCCTGGTACGTCCTTCCTATTGGTGGTGCACCACCTTCAGGATGCATCCTAAAATATTTCTACAAAGTGTAAAAGTAAAGAAATCTTCAGACTCCTATTCCTGTGGGTGAATAATTCTATTCTTTGTGTATATAATGCAAGAGTTAGTTTAGTTGATAAAATAATTAGTCATGAGTTCTGTAATAAAGCTTATTTTCATCATACTCATATAACCCATTTAGTAAGGGTGATGTTTTTCTGGGCATGAGAGTCCTAATTATTTTATATTTAATTCATCCATTAATTCACTTCTTCATTTTTTAAAAATTCATTTATTTATTTGGTCCACAAATAATTATCAAATGTTTGTTAAGTTTCAGCACTGTTCTAGGTACTGGAGATCAAGAGGGGACAAAACAGATAAAAATTATTTGCCTTGTGGAATGTGCATTCTAGTGAATGGTGATAATAACAAAAATATGTATATTACATAGTATCAAATATGATAAGTGTTATGGAGAGAGATAAAGCTGGGAAGTATATAGGGAGTACAAGGGAGGAAGTATTGCAATATTAAGTTGAGTTGTTATAGCCTACTACTCGCACTCCTAGGTTATGTAGTATACCACCATCATATATGTGCGCCGTTGCTGACCAAAATGTTACGTGGCACATGACTATATTGTGCCTACTCACTGTTCTACATCTTCAGTTGTTTCTATTGAGCTTTATTCTCCCAGATCTAGACATTCATTGATCATCTTTATATAGATGTCTCACAGGCACATCTAACTCAACACAATAAAAACTCAACTGGTTATCTAAACCCCAAACTTGCCTAGAAGAGATTCCATTTCTCCTAGAAGAGATTCCATTTAGAAGATAACACTTGAGCTAAGACTTTAATAAGTTAAGGAAATATGCCATGGGAATACCTGAAGGAAGAGTGTTTCAGAGAAAAAGCAAGGAGGAAAAATATAACTAGTTGAGAAAGTGATAAAGAATTTCAAGGAAGGTAATTCATTTTTTTTTTTTTTTTTAGTTTGGAAAAGGAGTTTGGGGAAACAGATTTTTGTGACATTGTTTTACATGCATGTAGATGTTTATATGTATATATAAGTACATATATGATTATATACATATATATTTCATAATTAGCTTGGCAACAGTAATATCATTTTTTAAAAAATAACTTAGTGTAGAGACTTTTCCACATAGAGGCTCATTTTTATATGAATTACTTAGTAATGATTATGGTCCATAGCACCAACCCCTAAAAAAGTGACAGCATTTATTTTTAACTATAATAAGACTTTAGGTAAAGAAGAGAAATAGGTCTAATATATATCTATTTTGGAAAGATGTAACAGATTACTTATCATATATATATTTGAGTCAAAATATATTGATTGTACCAGAAACACCTTTGTAAAAATTCAGATCCTGAATATTTTAAAACCTACTTTTGATACTCATGGTATATTAGGTTAACTCTACTGCCTTGTAAGGCATTTTTCTCTGTCCTACTCAACATGGTGTAAATGCTTATATTGTTTTAATTATTTGGTATATAAAGTATATTTGGGGACAAAATTACCTAGAATCAAAAATTTTGAGGAGGCAAGATATCCTAGACAGATAATTGTCTATCATTATTTCAGAATTATTTCAAGTGGCAAATAGCAGTGTCCACTCTGATAGTACTTCAGTGATTCAAAAAAGAACTCAAGAAATAAATATCTTTTGTGTAAATGCATTAAACACATACTAAATCTACTCTGTGATAGACAGAACCTTGACTAGTAAAAGCTAATGACAATACAAAGCCTTGCAACTCTCCTTTCCTTCATGTAATAACCAAAGATGTTTTACTATTCATAAACAGTTGCATTTCTGTAAATCTAATCATTTTCTTTTGATAAAATAAAATTTATTATATAACAGATATTAAAATGAAAATCCAAAGCACTGGTTCTTAAATTTAATTGGTATCAGTAATAGGATTTCCTAGGCTACTATTAAAACTAGAGATTCCTAGTCCAGATTCTATGATTTAGTAACTTCGAGGTTATACCCAGGGACTTGCAACTGATAGAAGCATTACTAGTGTTTACCAATATCTGGTTATATCTACTTCTGCCCCTCCACAGTTTATACTTACTTAACCCTTGAATTTAAGTGTGGTCATGTGGGTTGCTTTCATTGATGAAATGTGAGTGGGAGTATTGCTCATTTCCAGGTGAAAGCATTTAATTATCTGGAAGTAATTCTCCAGCGTACTCATTCCTTGCCATAGCAATTGTGCTGTATGTTCAAAGCATTCTAAAATGCTGAGCCAAAATATCGAAGATAACTTCCCTGAAAAAATTATTTAGGTCTACAGCATACCTTGCTTTTATGAGACATAATTTTGTTAAATCACTGTCATTTGTGGGATGATTTTTCCTACAGTGTAACCTAGTCTAGTAGTTCTTGAACTGCAGGGTGCAATAAAATAATTAGGAAAACTTGTTACAACACATCTTTGCTGGCCTATTCTCAGTTTCTGATTTAGTAGGTAAGATGTGGCATGAGAGTTTTTCTATCTGATAAGTTGCCAAATGATTATGATGCTGCTGGTTTATCGACCACACTTTGAGAACCACTGATCCATTTAATCTGATTAAATTTAAGAACCACTGATCCATCTAATCTTGAATAATATGTAAATTATTATATTTAAAAAAGTAATGATTGGTAAGTCAAACTTGTCAACATAGTAAACAAAGGCATCATTATATAGGTCAAACAAATTTTAAAATTTTAAGCAAAACTAGAATGGTTTTATTGTGATTTAACATTGACAAAATATCAATCACTAATTAAAATGTTTGGTTGTCTGAACTTTCACACTAAGTAGTTTTAATTATGCTAAATATTCTTGTCCTTAGAGTATTTTAAACAGTTTTGAGTAGCTTTTGATATGGAGGAAGAACGTTATACTCTAAATATAGTAAAATTGTCAAATGTAAATTAATAAGATTTAAAATAATCTAATATTAATAAAATGATTTATGTTATCTATTGGAGTAAATTTACAAATTATTTTACTTTAAAAGAATTTTGGAAAAAGAACTAATTGCATGACTAATGATTCTGATTTGTCAGTTAAGCATATTTTAAATCTCTTGTTCCATTTAACAATGAACTTTTTATCCTTTTATCCAATTGAAATAATTGGATTGGCATTAAAGAAAGAAAATTAAGTCAGCCCTTGAAATCTTAACACTAACATGTTAATTATTCTATTAATTACACAATGAATAATGACAAGCTATAATTTCCTTTCCTAAAGTATGACTGAAGGTCAGAGAGCTATCTTACTGGCATAAGTAAATGATGCAATTTTTTTTAAATACCATCAGATGTCATTGGAAACTCAGCCAAGGAATTAGATCAATATTTTAAATATAATCTTTAGACACTGTTTCTATCTATTCTTAAAAGAAAAAGTACCTGTTATACATTAAGAAGTAATGTGGCACTCAGTAGCAAAAAAAAAAAAAAAGAAAAAGAAAAAGAAAAAAAGAAATAAAAGAAAAAAGAAATTAAAAGAATGGGTAGAGGATCTGAATAGATGTTTTTCCAAAGAAGATATTCAAATGGTCAACAAGTACATAAAAAGATGCTCAGCATCACTAACCATTAGGGAAATGCAAATCATATGTATGATGAGCTATCACCTTATACCTATTAGGAGAGCTAGCATCAAAAAACTAGATATAACAAGTGTTGGTAGGGATATGGAAAATAGGGAAATTTTGGGCACTGTTGGTGGGAATGTAAATTGATACAACCACTATGGAACAGAGCATGGAGATTCTTCAAAAAATTAGGAATATCATGTGATTCAGCAATCTCACTTCTGGGTATGAATCCAAACAAAATTAAATCAAGATCTTGAAGAGATGTCTGTACTCCCATGTTCACTTTAGCATTATTCACAGTAACAAAGGTAAGAAAACCTGTGTTCTATGGGTGAATGGATAAAAATGTGTGTGTATATAAAATCACTACACACACACACACACACACACACACACGCAATGGAACATTATCCAGCCATGAAAAAGAAGGAAATCCTGACATAACATGGTTGGACCTGGAGAGTATTATAATAAGTGAAATAAGTCAAATAGAGAAACTCAGGTATTGTATGATCTCACTTTTCTGTGGACTCTAACATGGCTGAAATTAGAGACTAACACATTGGTCAACCAGGAGTTGGTGGTAAGGGAAATGGGGAGATATTGGTCAAAGGTTACAAACTTTCAATTATAAGGTGAATTCATCTCAGTAATATAATGTAAAACATGGTGACTGTAGTTAATAATACTGTATTATAGACTTGAAAGTTGCTGACTATAGCTATTAAACATTCTCACCCACCCCCAGAAAAAAAAAAATGCTGATTTTATGAGGTGATGTAGTGTTAACTAACTCTATTGTGGTCATCATTTTGTGATATATAAGTATAGCAAATCAGCATATTGCGTACCTTAAACTCATACAACATTGTATTTTAATTATATTTCAATAAAGCTAGAAAAAAGAAGTAACATGACAAAGATATTTGTATTTCTATGTTAAGCCACATCTAAAGGGTATTTCTCAGATCTTAGCTTTTACATTATTGAAAAAAGTTTCCTTTAGCCTATAACAAAGATCAAAGAGCATTCACAAAGGCTTTTGGAAAATCAAATGCACAGAATAGTTTTCTCAGCCTATTGAAATAATATTTCTTGAAAGTCACTTTTTCTTATAGAGTAATTATGCAAGGCAAATTTTACACAGTGACCTACTGTGATATTATTTTCATAATTATCCATGTATTTTCCTCAATACAATTTAATCTATTGTAACTGCTTTAGTATATCTCTAAAAGAGGTTGTAGAACTGAAAAATTATTTGTAACTATTTTGGTCATTAGTTTAGAGTAGAGCTAGACTTAAACATTTGTACACTATTAAGTTGCAGTGGTCTTAAACATGTACAGAGCATAGTGATATTGTACTCAGCTTTTTCTATTTTTAATTGTGGTAAAATGTATATAAAATAAAATTTACCATATTAACCATTTTTAAGTGTATAGTCAGTGATATTAAGTATATTCACATTGTTGGAAAACCAATCTCCAGAACTTATTTAATCTTGCAAAACTAAAATTTTATATCTTATAACAACTCTTTCCCATTTCTCCTCCTCCCAACTCTGGATAACTACCATTTTACTTTGTTTCTAAGAATTTGAGTAGTCTGGATACCTCATATAAGTATAATCACACAGTATCTGTCTTTTTGTGACTGCCTTATTTCACTTAAAATAATGTCCTCAAGGTTTATCTATGTTGTGTATCCATCTGTCAAAATTTCCTTTTTTTTAAGACTAAATAAAATTTCATTCTATACATTTACCACATTTTGTTTATCCATTTATCTCTACATAGATACTTCCAGCTTTTGACCATTTTTTTTCTTTTTAAAAATGTTTATTGAGATTTAATTGACATACCACATGGGTGTACAAAAATCTCTTCAAGACCCTGTTTTTAATTATTTGGTGAAAGCACCTCCTTTTTTCCCAAAATAATACACTGTTTTACATTTCTACCAACAGTGGACAAAGATTCTAATATTTCTATATTCCCACCAGCACTTGATATTCTTTGGTTTTGTTTTTGATAGTAACCACCCTGATTGGTGTGAGGTGATATTTCATTTTGGTTTTGATTTATATTTTCTTAATGATTAGTCATGTTGAACATCTTTTCATATGCTTATTACCCGTTTGTTTTTGGAGAAATGTTATTAAAATAATTTGCCCATTTTAAAATTGGGTCATTTGAAATTTTTGTTGTTGGGTTGTAGGAGTTCTTTATATATTCTAGAGATTACCTCCTTATTAGTTACATGATTTATAAATATTTCCTCTCATTTCATAGGTTGCCTTTTCACTCTGTTTATTGTGTCCTTTTCATGCACAGAAGTTTATAATTTTGTAGTCATTTTATATATTTCTGTTGATTATGTCTTTGGTATTAATTATATCCAAAAACTCATTGCCATGAGGCATTTTCCCTATGTTTGTATAGTTTTACCTTTAGATCTTTGATTCATTTTGAGTTAATTTTTGTATATGGTGTAAAGTAAAGATCCAATCTTATCCTTTTGGACGTGGATATTCAATTTTTCTAACTTTGTTGAAAAGACTGTTCTTTCTCTATTGGATAGTCTTAGTTAGTATCTTTTTGAAAATCACTTGACTATATGTGAGACTTTACTTTTATCCTCTCTATTTCAATCCATTGATCTGTGTTCATGCTAGTGCCATACTGTTTTGATTACTGTAGATTTGCAATAAGTTTTGAAATTAGAAAGTGTGAGACCTCTAACTCTGTTCTTCTTTTTTAAGATTATTTTGGCTATTTGCACTCTCTTGAGATTCCAAATGAATATAAACATGGATTTTTCTACTTCTCCAAAAATACAATTGGAATTTTGATAGAGATAACATTATATCTATAGATTTTTGGGGATGATGTATTCAGATTTTCTAAATCCATTCAAATTTGAGTTATATTAAAATATACTTTGTAAATGATAGAACATTAATTTTCAAATTTATTAGCCCATCTGATAGCCAATCAACTATGAACTTTAGATTCAAAACAGTGTATGTGGTACCTCAGCTAAGTTTTACCATTCTTCTTCTTTTTTAAACTTTTTGTTGACGTATAATTGACATACATTATTTTAATTTCAAGTATACAACATTATGATTTAATACTTGATTACCACAATAAGTCTAATTAGCATCTGTCATCATATATAGTTATAATTATTTTTATTGTGATGAGAACTTTTAAGATCTACTTTCTTAATCACTTTAAGATATGCAATACAGTATTATTAACTTTGTTCATCATGTTGTATAACACATCCAAATAATTTATTTATTTTATACTAGATCATCATTCTTTAACTTGGGCTCACTTCATCAGTTCTCAACGGTAGATAGAGGGATGTTATCTCCCATTAATTACCATAACATATTTAATTTGAAGATAATTACTATTTTGAAAATAATTTTTATTCTTATACACTTATATACTGATGATACATACTGATTACATAAATTAATTCCTTATCAAGCACTTCCTTGACCAAAGGAGAACAAAATAAAAACAAGATGTTTTCTATTCTTCAACTATTTAAAATCTGGTATTGCAAATAAATTATAAGATGTTATCCTAAGTGTTAAAAGAGAGCCATATAGAAAATATTATGGCAAAATACAAGGTAAGAGCAAGGAGATCACCTGGTTAGAGAAAGTAAATATAGATGTCATTTAAACTGGGTCTCAATGCATGTTAAGGATAAGTAGTATAAGACACACAAAGGTACAAAGCTGTGAAGCAATATTTTAAATTTGTAACATGAGACACATCTACTGTAGTTGAAACAGGGTATGTCAGGTAGAGGTACCCAAAATAAGAACAAATAGGTCAAAAGAGGTCATGAAGGGCCTGGCATGCCCTAAAATTAGAGTGTATTCATTTGAGAACTAAGGAAGTTTACCCAAGGCAACCCTGTGGAAAGAGCTGACCCTGGATCTTCAAAGGACTGAATAAGGGTTGGAGGCATAAAGAAGTTCCCAGGAGCGAATACAAGGTACAGTCTTTATTTAAACTTCAAAATGTTGGTTATCAGGAATTAATAAACTTTCTAGGAAAAAAAATGGAACAATTTAATTTTAAATAAGCAAAATTTTTAATTTATGTAGCATATTTTACATTAAAATGTTATTATGTTTTATAGTAATTGGTGCTATTTACCAAATATAGCCAGTTCTACTTTATGCACAAAATAGAATTGCATTTTCTCACCCTCTTTGAAGCTAGGAAAAGCCATGTGATTTTTTTTTTTTACTAGTGAAATATGATCAAAAGTACTGAATCACTTCCTGGTAGATGTTTTAAAAAACAATAATCAATTTATCACATTTTCTTCCCATGCCATGATGATAATGAGAAAAGTTGTCCACATAGGGGTCTTTAACTACAAAATGCAGATCCACCCTTCCAATGCATGTTAGAAAAGTTGTAGGAGAGAGAAATAAATTAGTGTCATGTTAAACCACTGAATTTTATTTTATTTTTTTTAATCACAAAATAACTTAGCCTATTCTGACTGATAGAAAAAATACGCTATATTAGATGTAAAAGGGCTTGATAACAACAAAAACCCTTAAAATCAATTATAATCTTATGAAAAAGAGGTAAGAGCCATTAACTATTTTGACATTTGCTTTTTAAACTACATTTTTTATTATATGGAACTTTAACTTATGTCAATTATTAATTTAATTTTGACAGCTAGTCACTCTGCTGAAGATATACTCTCTCTTAGAAGATTAGCTTTTTTTTTTTTTGGTCAGTAACTGTTATGTTATGACCAAGCTTTTAAAATGAGATTGTAGGTTTCTTTCCTTAAATGTATAAACTGATTATCATAATTTCTCCCTGAAATAGAAAAACATGGTACACAACAGAGTTGTTTTGCATCTCAAATAAGACAATATTTATAAAATAAGTGTCACATAAACAAGCAACTAAACAGTATATGCTAGTGGGGCTGTTTTGTCTTTCTAAAGGTTTAGTTTAAATTAAAATTTAAAAATATCTGATGCCTTTATATATAAGTGAATTTTGTTCAACACAACTGGAACATAAAATACAAATTTCCCTTCTCCCCTATGCAAGTAAACATTATGTTGTTCTTTAAAAAAATGTGAACTTATTCAATTACTTGAACATTTTCTTTATAGAGTTGATTTTATAAGTTCATGATATTTTTAATGCACTATAATGTTTAAAATCCTGAATTTTATTTCTTTTGGTTAGTCTTAAATGTTCTTCTAAGAATTTTGATGTCAATATAACATTTTTAAATTGCATTAATGCACATGAATATGAGTAGCATTTCTGCTCTCCAGTGTGTAATACTAAGGTCAAAAATATATATTTAAAAAATCAACTTCGTTATTAAAGCCTTATTACAAATTAAAGATATTTACAAATTCTTTTTTTATATATATAAAGCCTATCACAGTCTAGTGCTTAAGACAGTATTTTTTATTTCTGCCATTTAAAAAAAATTTTATTAAAAAATTCATCTGGGACTGTCTGCTTTTATGAGTTTTAGTTTATTGCTTCTTTTCCCAGTAAGAGTTCTAGAGAATTCATTTTCTTTAGCACTGTGCTCTCACCTCCTGAAACTGACTCATAGTAAATGCTCAGTGCTTATTTGTTGAATGAACTGTCTAACACTAAGATCAAATATATATTTTAAAAAATCAGCTTTGTTATAAAAGCCTTGTTATAAAAGATATTTATAAATTACTTTTTAAATAAAATCTATTATAGTTGAGTGAGTGTAATAGTGATTAAATAATATACAGTTATGAGTCTGAGAACCTATATTCTGACACAACTACATTTTCCACATGGATTTCAAAGAAAAAGATTTTATTATTTTTTTGGTGATTTAATTATAATTTTGGATGTCTCATTGAGAAAATGCAGAATTTACTTATATTCATCTTAATCTAGTTAATTCTTACTTATTGGTCTTTTGATAAAGTAAAAAGTAAACAATTATAAAGGGGCATAAAGAAACTTTAGTGAGTGATAGCAATATTTATTTCGATTGTTGCGATAATTTGATGATATCAAAACTAATAAAATTGTACTCTTTAAATATGTACTCTTTAGTTTACTTCAATTATACCAGAAACAAATGAAAACTAAAAACAAAAATAACTAAAAATAATGTGTCAACTTGCTTTATGTTAAAATTGTAGTAATTCTACCCCTACACTTGAAAGTTTGCAAAATTTATCACTACAGAAAATTGAGAATAACAAATTTCTTTGTCAGTAGAATACATTAAATTTCCTGCCAGATAGAGAAATTAAAACTGATACATTTTTATCTTTGTCAATATTATCTTAACATTTTCAACCTTCAACCAGGAATATGTGGGAAGAAGAGAAAAGAGACCTTTAGAGAAGGAATTATCTTTGCATTTAACACAGAGAAGAGAGACAGGAAAGAGATATAATGCATTAGAGATAAACATCAGTAATGATCATCATAAAAACTGCTGCTGAGAACTTGCTGCATGCTGTTTGCAGTCTAAGTATTTTACACGCAGTCCTCATTTTCCTAATGTCACATATTGTTTTATTCTCCTAATATATACAAATGTGGAATGTGAGGTAAAGACCTTAAGGAACTTTTCCAAGGTAAAATACTGTGTTAGAATCTGGATTTGAATCCCAATGTTGAATCCAGGACTTACGTTCTTCACTACAACTCTACCTTTAACAAAAATAAGGAGAAAACAACAAACTTCAACAAAAAGATGATAACAAAATGAAACAAACTTCTATGATGTATGGGAGGGTGAGGAGGGACTTAGCAGCTGAAGCCAAACAAGAGTACAGGGTCCACAGCTCTATGCATATCTCTGCATGATTAAGGTGTGATATAGAAAGTCAACTCCAAACAGAGAAGTGTTCAGGCCTGCAGAAAGCATTAAACAAAAGTAATAATATAATGTCATCTTTGCAACTTTTATACTCTATGAATTTTTGAGGACTCAAAGTTTTTTCCAAGGCTATAGAAGTGCACATTAAGCCAAGGTTTTATTTTATGAGACATAAGAAACTGCAGCAGACAAACAAAAATAAGAGATAAGCGGAGATGAGTAAATGGTATTTAGTGTCTCTAGTTTTACAGAGGATAAAGATTATATCTGAAGCAGCAGACAGTGACTATAAAAAGAATGCATAATGCCCTTCATACAACTCTCTCAGTCATTTGCTTTTTTTCTTTTTCTTTTTCTTTTTTCCTACTAAAGATGAATAGCCTCTGCCATGTTATAAAAGAGCAGGCAAAGTAAAGTTAGGCCATGGAAAATGGCTGGAATACACATTAAATGACAAATACATAAAGCATTGAGCATGGAAAGCAGAAGTCAGCATTACATATCACTGTGATGTGCTAGATACCAGTCTCAAATATTCATAGCATAGGCTAGCGTTTCTTGTCCTTGAAACTACTGACAATGGGGTCAGATAGTTCTCTGTTGTGAAGGGGCTGTTCTGTATGTTGTAGCTTCTTTCTACCCACCAGATGTCAGTAGCAGTCTCGACCCACCCCGGTTGTGAGAATCAAATATGTCTTCAGACATTGCCAAGTGTTTCCTGGAGGCAATATCACCCCTGATGGATAACTACCAGCTTCTCCTACTATATTCTATTAGCTATTGTTTTTTGTTAAATTGTGATAAAGACAGGCTATATCCTTAGATATGTTATGGCTTAGAAGTATAGCTATATATAGCTTAGAGCTATTATACATGGACTTAATACAATTAGCATTGGTTAACAGTGTCTCTATTCATATGTCACATCAACATTTGTTAGTTACCTACTAAATGCCTGCCACCATTCCACGTTCTTGGGGTATATAAATAAAGGGCATATTTGAGATATGAATTAGACCAAGGATCATATAAACTATTCATTCATCCAGATTCTCCAAGGTTCACTCTAGTATTCTGTTAGATTATCAGAAACCACAAATTGTGGGTCTGATTACTCATATCTATGTAGAGATATTTTCACTGAGTTATCATGTTTTCTTTGGGAAATAGATGTAAAAATTGCCTCTTAAACTACTTTTTAGTATTTTTTAAAGTTATAATCCAACATATTATTGAATGTCCTTAATGCAAAGATTTATGTAATAAACTAAAGTTTAAATTCAAAGCTATAAAGGTCATGTATTTACCTGTGATTCTGTGTCTTTACTGTTTGCAATAATAAAGATTATACCTTTAAATTATTTCTATTGTTAGAGCATTTTAGAAGGGGCTAAATTTTTGAAATAATTACCAGAACCCCTCTTTCTAGAAGCTTCCTTCTAATAACTTTGCTCCTCTTTCTTTCCTCTAAGAAGTTAGTTCAGGCCCTGGAATAAAAACAAAGAAATATATAAGCAAATAATAATGGCTCTGGAAAGTGATACATATTTTATTTCTGTTATTTATTTCTTAAAGGAAACACAGAGAAATTACAGAGACCATAGATGTAAAGAAGTTATGTAAGTTGCCCAAGGTCATACATTAATTAGTACCCATGTCTGGCTAAATAAGTCCATGTTTTTGCCATTCTACCACTTTGCCTCTGGACTACAGTAGGTTGGGAGTAATATTAAAAATGTTTAACAACCAATTTCCTCAGACCTTAGAGATGTTTACCAGCTAAGAGTCAGCCTTGACTTTCATAGATCATTTCAGTCCACATCCAAGAACAAGCCACATTCCAGCTTTTACTTAAATTCTCAAATTATTAGAACTGAATCTCTTTTCTAAACCACCTTGGATGTCCTCTTCATAGTGAACTTGGAGATTTAAGATTGACAGCAAACAGGCAAATGAGTTTACAGAATGTTTGGGGTACTAGCAGGATCACCGTGCTTCAGGGTAGGGTCAGAGAATCAGAGCAGGTGCCAGCCAAGAGTCAAGAAAGAAAGCCCTGAGTAGGAGCCCTAGTGGTGATGGCCGACATCAGAAAGCTGAGAAAGAAAAGGAAAGAAAGTGATTGTGATGAGGAAGAGGGTGCAGAAGGGTGGAAGTAGCCATCTAAGAGGGGTCTCAGTACCAAGTCTGAGCAGAGACCATACCTTAAGGCTGCAGGTAAGAGCAGTAAAAGCCAAAAGAGCCCTTTTGTCACCCTAGATCTACCAGGAATGTCTCATGCGGTTAAAACTGATTTAGTGTTCTTGACAAATTCCTTGAAACAGGGCTTCCTGGGAGATACAGACTGTTTCCTTTGACCAAAGCAATAGGGATTAATAGAATTAATTCAGATACTTAAATTCTCCTTTACTTTTCAGAACAAGCAGAATTTTTCAGACCACAACAAAAGAGCAAAGGTTTAAAATACTGCTAATTCCCAAAGAGGACACATATTAGAAACCAATTAGTACGAATGGCAGTTTAAATGACCAGAAACTTATCTTTCTCTGTTTAGCTAGGAGAAAGGGGGCGGGGGGGAAATGCAGTCTACTAGGTTCCTGAAGCACTAGATGAGTCATCAATGAAAGGGAAAGGACAAGAGTGAAGACTTGGAAAAAAGATAAATTTTATCTATTTCCATTTCATTTTAAACGCTGGAACTGCCCCCTGGAAAAATACTTAGTGGACAACAAGAAGCTGTGCCAAAAACTGTTTTATCTCATAATTGGCTGTGCTTAAGAACAGCTGATGCAGGGGTGGGGGTACATTAACAGCAAGTCAGCCCCAGCCCCAAGAGAAAGTGACAGTGTCTCTTTGAGGAGACTGAAGCCTGCACTTCACAGCACCCTCCATCCCTCTTTGCTCCATTAGAAATAATCACTCCTAAGTGGCCTATCATCAGTGCCAGCACGACTTTTCACATTTACTAAAAGCTTTTTCCTTGGCCCACTTAAACATTTTTCCTTTTGTTTCTAAGTCACTATTTAATTCCCTCCCCTCTTTATTTTGCAGTTAACTGACTTGAAACATCTGATTTAAAATAGGGCTTACAGAGCAGATTTCTTCTGTCCTCTACATGCACTCACAACACCTAGTAACAGCCACTGCACATGCATTAACCAAAAGGCCCATTAGCAGGGCATTGTTTTGTACTTTTGTAGACAAAGAAGAAAGAGACCTCCAGTTGGAATTAACTTTTTTTTTTCTTTTTTGAAACAAATGGTTTCCTTTTAGATTCAGAAATGTAATGACATTGAGATTCTAAATTATTCCCTTCTAAAGTGTTTGTCTCTCATCTTCACTTTCCTAGATTATGATCAATTTTCCCCCAGAATGAATTATTCAAATTGAGCCCAGTCTTCTGAATCCTTAGGGGAGGGGGGACACAATGTCTTAGCAATTTGGGTCTATTCTACTATTCTACTCACTTATCACTTGGCACATTCTGCTTGGTACTGGCAGACATTCTTTTTTTCAATGTATAATTTATTTCTCCAAATGGCCTGCAAGCTTCTCAAGACTGAAGATGATGAAATTCATTCATTTATTCAACAAATGTTTTTGAATATCTGCTAGGTGCTAGACATGCTCTAATTACCTCAGATATATCCAAGAAATAATCAGATAAAAGTCCTTGCCTCCATGGGGTTTATATTCTAGTAAAAGGAGACAGAAAATAAATAATCAATGTCATAAATATGTAAATTAGAGTATGTTAGAAGGTGATAAGTGTTAACAGAAAAAAAACAGTAAAATCATATAACAGGGATCTGAAATATAAAAGGATAAGACTACAAGACTGCAATTTTAAATAGGTCTATCAAGGTAGATGAGAGAGCAAGCCTTGTGGATAAGTAAGAGAAGAGCATTACAGGCAAAGACAATACACTCAGGTGGGAACTTGAAGTATAGAGTTACCATCAACTGACTCTGGGAAGACTGTGAATGAGAGAGTACAACTTTGGATATATTAAGTTTTGGATGTCTATAAACATCCAGATAGAAATGTGATGGAGTAAGTGGTTAGGTAAAAGAGTCTGTAGAACCAGAGATAGATGAGAAGAGATGGTCTGTAAAACAAGGTAAAACCAAGAACATGGATTGTCCTAGAAATAAAGTGAAGAAATCCCATCAAAGATGCAGAGAGTGATATTACTGATAAGTAAAATGAAGACTGAGACTTGACCATGGAATTTAGCAACCTGGAAGTCATTGGTAATCTTAATGAGCAGTTTCAGTGGAGTGGTGGGCACAATAGCCTTATCAGAGTGAGCTTAAATGAGAATGAGAGGTGGGAAATCAGAGACTGTGAATATAGACACCTCTTACTAAGAACTTTCTTCTAAAGGAAGGAAGAACAGTGAGGTGAGAGTTGATGGGGAAAATTACTGCAAGAGAAAATATACCGAAAATTAAATAACAGTATACTTGTATTCTGAAGAGAATAAGAATTGAGAAGAAAGATTTGACAATGCAGGATTGAGAGAATTGTGGCCAGTTGTAACAATATGAAATAAAATGTTATTTTTATAGAAGGTAGCATAGCAGTCCTTCTGAAAAAGAGATTCCACTTATTGCTTTGATAAGCCCTCGCAGTGGATAGACCTCCAGCTTCTCTGTCAGCTGGGTCTTAAAATTGAGAGTTAAGATAAAGTTTATGTTTGCCATAAGAAAGTGGAAAGGAATTGAAAAGTTCATGAAAAGAAGAGCCAACAGTGCTTAGGAAGGAGGCTATGTGTCACATAATCAAGATGACAGATGTGGGGATTTTTGGAGTTGGTATGCCTTGCAATACAAACCCTCACCTTAGTGTCTGCCACTAATTTTTTGGTAAAATCTATGCATGTAGGTTTTCTTTTGGAAATATCAAAATGTGCTGAAAGTTATCTCAAGGGTGTAAACAAATTTAAAGAGTGAGAGCAGAACTTACTCATGGAAGGACACACTGAGTTTACACAGCTGATTTTCTCTGCCAGACCTCTGTCATTATTGTTTGCCCCAGGCAGCTCTCATATATTTTATACCAAATTATACACTCATAACATTATGCCTGCCTAATTCTTTAAAGTCCTGCCCAATAAAATATACTCCAGACTCCTAACTTTTTACCTACTTGGTTCTGACTTTCTGAATTGTCCTCCCAGCCTAGTTAGGAGCAGAACCTCTGAATATCTACTACTCAACCCCCTCATCTCTCACCACCATATTTCCTCCTTGTTCAATGCCAGAAAACTGAACTATTTGAAGTTCCCCAAACTACCATGCTGTCATCAGTGCCTTTGTGCATTAAGTTCCCTCTGCCGGAAATATTTTTCTTCTCCTCTAAGAATAAACATGCATCATTCTTTGCATGTTTAACTCATGGCCCTTTAATATTTCCCCTAAAATATCATCAAAGTGAGTTTTTAACAAAGAAAAAAATTGTGATACCACTCTCTAATTTCTTCAGTGATTCCATAGTAAGCAGAGGAAGTATACCTGAATGCTCCACTTCCCCTTCTTTCTCATTCCCAAAGGCAGTGATATTCACACCTTAGAGCAGATTTCTGTTCTTGACTGTAGTTGATTAGACCAAGGATTCATATGGCTGGGCCAATTAGATTTTTTCTCCAGAAGTTTAGTTTGTCTCTAACAGGTGCTAGACCTATAACAGGTAAACTCAGGAGTGAAATTGAAGGATGGCTATATTTCCTGCATGAATTGTGAGGCAGAAAAAGCTTTTTACAAAGATAAGAATGAAACAGTCACATGAAAAAGAACAGAAGTGAAAGAAGAAAATATCGTAATAGCCTTGTCTCTACTTGTTTCTGTTTCTAAGGAGTGCCTGAATTCCACTTGGGTTTCATGTGGGAACCTGAAATTTTCTAATCAGCAATCACACCTCCCACCAAGTCACAGCTAACCAAAGAATTCACAAGTCTTTGTGAACTTTCCATACTTTCACATCATCACATTTTGCACATGCAATTTCTTCTGCCTCTAATACCCATTCATTCCTTTCCACCTGCCAAAAGGTTATCCATCCTTAGGCATCCTATTCCTGGCACTTCCAGTGCATTTTAGAGACACTCACTTTATTGCACATTATTTATTGTACAGAAATGATTTGTATGTGTGTCTTCTCACATTCTATCATTTCAGATGGCAAACATCTACTGTTTATATTTTTGGATTTCATTTTTGCATTCCAAATTCAAAGCACATAGTATGTGCTGTTATGAATTCCTAATATATTTATAGTTTTCAACCTTGTGTAAGATAAAATGTTCAAAAAGCACAATTGCCTAAGGCATTGGGGTTAATGGTATTCTTTCTGGGACAAAAATAAAATAAAACAAAACCTGAGCTCCTGAAGAGTCACATTCTTCTTGGCATTTCCACCAACACATAGTAGTTCTGGTAATTATTGTCAGTCATGGACCTACCATGTAAAGCTTCTTAAGCTGTTTCATCAATGTCTACTTTAAATTGTATTTGATGTATTAAGCAGCAGGATAAAACTGGTAACAGCAGCATCCTGGGACAGAGCCAAAAAAGAGCTGTGAAGGATAATTTGCCACTTCATAACTTCACTGACCTGGACACAAGTGGGGATTAAATGACAGCAGGTACCTAATCAGCCACTGTTTGGAGAGCTGAAGTTGGGTTATCACAAGCTGAGAGGGTAGTCAGAATGACAGAAGGACAGGTATACATCTGAGCGGGTTTGTCTCCAGACAAAGAAACCACAATGTGGCCATCAGAATTGAGGAATGAGGTGTGCCAGTCCCACTAGAGGAGGGGAACATTCCAGGACAGCAGGGAATGGACTATCTAAGATGAAAGATGGAGAATGCTGTGAAGTAAGAGAAGGACTATACAGAACTCCTGGTTTGCCCAGGAATTTCCTGTGTCATGCTTGTCCTGATCTAATTACTACACACATCTCTCCCTGGTTTATCTGTTTCTCTTAGATGAAGAGTAAGAAAATGATTTTAATTGTAAACAATCATTAAATCAAAACATTACCAAACTCTAGTCACAAACCAAGGTGCAGTCATTCTGTTTAGAAAGTTTCTAGAACATTGCCATAATGCATATTTAGGCTGCATTTGTTTGTGTGTTTGCCCAGAATCCCTGTGAGGGAATGTTCTTAGTCTCTGTGGTTCATGCAAAGCTCACTTTCTACACTCACAACTGACTGATTCATCCAACGGCAACTCTTCTACTTCCATCAGACGACCCCATTGTGGGTCATGCAGAGTCCTTCTTAGGATCTGAAAGAACTTCTCAGGAAAATCTCTCTTTATGAGTATGAGATTCTGTTGGTCATCTGTGCCATCAAGTGCAAAAATGAGAAAGGGTAGTGAAAGTAATGTAGAAAAAGAGATAACTGAGCAACAAAGAATTCTTGCCTCCACCCATGCCTGGAATTTATTTTCAGTTGTGGAACACAGTGAGTTCTATTTGTCTTTGGTGTAGCATGAATTAGATGTGCACATATTACCAGAGTCCTGTCAAATACAACTGCCTTCTTATTATACTGTCTAGTTTTTTATCTGCCTTATACATTATACCAGACATAGGCACACATTCTACAGATATATCAATAGGACAAAGAAAAGTGAGATGATAGGATATATCTAGGACTGGGTCAGCCTGGGACAAAGCCACTTTTTGTTACTGGAGTGCACCCAATGAGCACAACACTTAAGATACCTTGGCTGGAAATCAGTCACTAATGCGCTTATTTGTCGTGAATCAGATACAGCAAGTTTTAATAGCAGTGAGCAAAGAAAGAATTAAAATGTAACATTAATTCTATTGGCTTATCAGAAACTGAAGCATTCTGAATAGAAAATTGACTTTAACACACATTGAACTTAAACTCTAAGGCTCTAGAGGCCAAAGGATTTTAGCCTTAGCATAGAGGAAAGTATTGTTTACTTTTCAATAATGACATAATTGCTTTTTCTCATTGCAGTAAGAGAAGAAACAGGGGCAAAATTTGGGGTGTTGACTTTAGAAATAACAGTCAAGTCTGGCAGTCCCTTTTTTCCAGGGAACACAGATAAATTCCATGTAACACCTTGGTTAGGAACCCCAGGGGATGGATAGTGTGGAGCTAGTCTTGCATCCAGTCTCAAGCTAATCTTGGACCCAGCCTTAAGCCCATGGTAGCAGTTCTGGCATTCTCTGTCCATTTCTTCCCCATTTTCCCTGTTGTTTCTCTTGTTCTTAACTGGAGATCTCTGATTATAGCCCTGAGACCTTGCCCAGCAGGATTGAATTCTGCTGCCTGCCTTGTTTTTGGAGCAACTTTCTTTAGATGGACTAATTGTCTCACAGCACAATGTTTCCCTCCACTTGGTCTAGAGAATCACAGGCCACTGTTATAATCTATTTCATACTTAGGAATTCTTTGTGTATTCAGTCAGGTATAAGGACTCCATATTTCCATGAACACTGACTATGGTTCCACCCAACGTAGTATCAACGCCTGTAGTATAACTCATCTGCAGGTTCTTGCATTCTTCATTCCCACATTTCTATTGTAAAATGTTTCAGAACACTCCACTCACCAGAATTATGAGATAACCCCATAGGCTATGAATTGCTATCATATGAATTTACAAATATGTAAGAACAATGCTAATTAGGAGGCTTTACAGTAATCCATTTGAAAGATTAAAGCATCTCAATTCAGTGTGTTAGAAGTAGTAAGAGTTGGTAGTTTTCTATGTGTATTTTGAAGGTATATAGGTTAGGATTTTCTAAGTGATTCATGTTCATTAGCTTATTTAATTTTTTCTATATGATAATAATTGTTACTATCACATTATTACAGATGAGAAAACTAAATTTAGAAAATTTAAATACCTTCATCCACAGTCATTCAGTAGAATGAAGTGGGATTCAGTCCAACCTGTGCCTGCTGCAGACTGTCATGCCACTATATGGTTCAGAAATTTGGCATCATGATGCAACATATAAGATTGACTTATGATTTTCAGCCTTTCTTCATGATTTGCATGCTAAAGATTACTCTTTAATTGCCAGTTACTGACTTCCCCACTTAAGCCTTCTTGGGAGGCTTCTGCTTTGCTAGATTAGAGGTATAGCCTTTGCAGTATGGACTTTACAAATGGCAGTAGAGCAGAAAGAACAAAAATGTCATGGCCAGAATATCCTGGGGAGAGAAGGCAATGAAGAGGTAAATTATATTTCCCAGAGAAATAGAAGCAGAGGAGTAGTGTGTGTATATGCATATGCATATGTGTGTTTGTGCATGTGTGTATGTATGTGTATTATGTGTCAGCATGAGTTTTCGAGATTTGAGGATATTTGAGAAGAGGAAAAATATAGAATTGTAGTGAGTTGCTTCAGATTATAAATTTGTACACTTTTAAAATGTTTTTAGGAGATTGTACATCAGAATTGCTGTTTGAACTCTACTTATTAGAATGTATTTATGGTTCAAGGTTGAACCATATGGGTTCTGGCTTCAGTAGAGGGCATGATGTCTAACATGTATAGTCTGTGTTCTATTGTTTTCCATTTTGAAGCATAGAGAGACTTTGCCATCAACAAAACAGTATCATGGACCAGATTTGATGATACAAAAAATAAGCAGGAGATTTTAATATAAGGATTATCAATACACGATACCATCATGCCTATCCACCACCCCAAGTCTAATTGAAACATAGACCTGATCTTGTAATATTCTCAGCACAGTGTTCCAGGTAGCCACTGACAATCAATTGATCCTGGTGTGTGAATTGAAACGAATTTGCCACTTGGATTCCAATATATCAAGCTAATGTTTTTTCACGTGTTTTGAGTTTTGAATTTATTAGGCTCTAACATACTTTAAGAATATGGCAGATCTTAAAAAAGAGAGAAGGCAATCTCTCTCTATGAGGTTACTGTAAGGATTTGAGGATTTTTCTAGGAGACTAGCTTTCAGACTTTATTTTACGTAACTAGCTTTCTCTCTTCTGACAAGATAAAAAGACTTAAGAAGTTTTCTCCTCCCATCCTCTTCTCCCCAATTTTCTCTATTTTCTATTTTTCTTGTACTGATGAATAAATCCACCTAAACCCCAAAGAAAAGGAGAGCTGACAAAAATTTGGAGACTAAATATTTTGCAGTATCAATCTACTTTTTTTGTCAAAACAATTTTTGAATTTTCTTATAATCATTAGCTTCCTTCTTTGTATTTACTGTATTGCCATATATTACAAAATCATAACTGTAATACATATTCTATTTAGTTTTCTTTAAAATACTCTTGCACAAATAAAATGTTCTAATAAAAATAGCTCCTTGAAATGTTATATTTTGGCCTCTAAATGAATTATCCTTTTTCAACTGAAAAAAAGGGGGAGGGGGAGAAGATGATGAAACATGGCATGTAGATGAGTCATTTTTGTATTGTTTATTATACAATGCATTTTAGGGGGTAGTCTGGCCTGCAGAAAAGACCACATTAACTGAAATGATAAATAGGCCTGATGAATATGCCAGGTGGCGAAGCTCTAGTTTGTGTGGCTGTTGAAATCAATGCCTGGGGATAGAAGGAAACTTGGGACTCCCTTCCTACAGCTAGGGAGAGGAAGGACCTGTGAAGAGGTGGTGTGATTGATTTCTTTAGAAAAAAGTGCCAGCTGGAGTGTGCATAAATGTCTCCTTCTGGATTCTCTTTAAAAGCTAAATTGATGGCAACTTCTGAAAAGAACAGTTTAGACCTCTGTCTCCTGTAAGCTTAAGCTACACCTTCATTTTACCTACTGTAAAATAACTGAAACTCAAAAAAGTCTAAAAATCATATATACACTCAATAAAGGAAGTAGAGCCAATACAATATTACTCATCTACTAAAATAAAGGGTTGATTGCAATGTACTGCTTTTCTTTGTTAGAAGATTTCCAGGAACCCATCTGTGCAGATTGTTTCTTTTTTATTATCATTAAATCAATTAATTACATTAGGCAAAAGGGGGCATTTTAATTAAAAGACTGTTTTAAGGAGTTATAATTCTACTCTTTCATTAAATAACTTAACCCAGTGACAAATTCATTAAATTATTTTTCTGAAAATTATTGTTTGGAAAGTACTTGTATTAACCACATTTTCAACAAAATATATTTTGTCTTTTTGTTTTATCTAATAGCTGGATCTTTTTATTTCTTCATTTTATAAAAGACCGTAAGATAGGACCACATGTAAACCATCCCAATTATTTTGAGAGTCTTTTTCTTAAAAAGGGGGAAAATTTTTATTTTACAAAGCATGCATATTGAATTTGGTCAGGATAATCTTTTTTAACACTGGTATTTTTTAGAACATAAGTTGCAGAGAAACAATGGGAAGGTAGGAAGAGTGCTGAAAATCCTGAGAGGAATGCACATAGCCAGTATTGTAATTCAAATATTTTCTACTGTTTAAGCCCATTGTCCTATGAAGAAAACCTCATCCACATACGTTAAATTACGGGGATACCATCAAATCACTCATATTGAATAGGTGTGTAAACATTCATTCTGGGGATGTTTTGAATGCATCTTTCACTTTGTCCGCCCTCTCTTATTCTTTCAAGGTATTCTAAATAACAAAATTCAGAAAGGTATCTGTATCCAAATGTCAGATAATAGGGAAGGCAAAAAACCTAGAAAGGAAATATGGATAAAAGAAAAACAATATCTCAGGGCACATCGATGAAGGCTTAGAAGCCATTAGAGACGTCTAAGCACCTGGTGCAGGAGATGATGGAAAGCCAGAATTTAAAAATAATGATTCAACTTTCTGTATTCAAACAGCTCTCTAGATTTCTTCTCACTGATTGAAATGCTGCACCACTTTTATTCTAAAAACTGAATGTGAAAAGCATTATTAAAACAACTTTTGTAAAAAAAAAAAAAAAGACAGTCAAACTATGTCTCATGCAGTTGAAGACTGAATACATACTATTATTCCAGTCATTATATTTATCAATAATGTAATGTCTTACACACAGTAGACATGCAGTAAATATATGCTGAATGAATGAATGAAGACAACATTTCACTTGAATTCTCAAGTAGAAGATGACAGTTCCTACTAGTAGCAGTTATTTTTTTTAGCTCTTTAGTATTATTCCTCAGGGGAGCTGGCAAACTGAAATCTGTTACATTAATGCGAGCAGGGTTGTATATGTGTGAAGAGAATAAGTAAACATTTATTATACCCGATAGCTCAATGGACTATCCGCATGAGCTCTTAAGAGACTTGAAAATACTTGGCAGTATTTATACTTACAGTGAACTTCACAAATACTTTTTGTGGATTTAATTATTTAGAAAATTTATATTTTTGAATCAGTTAAGCTTTTTCAACTTAAATCTGTTGGGCTAATCTGTAACTATATATCTCCTTTTCCTTTGGTAATGAGTTATCTCTTAAAAATCAAAATTTTTATGTTGTTAGGTTTTCAATATAAGTCAGTGTCCAATACCTTCCAAGAACATATTTAGTTACCAGCACATTTAAACAAACAAAACTATACAATGTAATATACATATGATGTATTATTGAATTGTACACTTGAAAATTATATAATTTTTAAACAATGTAACCCCAATAAATTTGATAAAACAAAACAAAACAAAACTGTAGTCCCCCCATGTTAGTTAAAATAACAACACTGACAACTGTTACTTATCAAGAGTCTAATATATGCCGGTTCCTTTTTTGGTATTATATATATGCATACATAAGTGCTTTTACCCTATCATAGAGAGGAGGAAAGCAAAGCAAAGCTAAGAGAGATATAATGCCTTGTACAAGGTCACACAGATAATAGATTTTTTAAACGAGATCCAAATCCAACACCCAGGCTAAATTCCCCAAATTTGCATATGACTTGCACAAAATCTTATAAGGTAAGTAGACCAAGGGTAGCTTTCTTTTCTTTATTCAGCTAAAGTTGGCATTAGATCAGTCTGCATTTATATAAATAATTTACTTGGAATAATAAAAATTTAGAGCTAGGAAAAAATTTAGAGAGAATCTATTTTGTAATTCTAAAACATTTTGGTTTTGGTACCACTTTACACTACTAATTTTGAGAATATCTAAAAGCATTTGTAATGTTTTATACTTATTGATATTTACCATATTAGTTATAAAAATTATAACATTTAAAATATTTTAAAATCATTTGATAATAGCAATAATAAATCCATTATTTATTCACATAAATAGCATAGTTAATTGAAAAATGACTACATTTTCCAAAACAAACAAACAAAAATAGTGAGAAGAGTGGCATTGTTTGGCATTTTCATAAGTCCCTTTAATATATGATTCAATGGAAGTTAGTTGGATTTTCATATTTGTTTTCTAATTCAATTTGCTGCAACATCACATATATTTTGTAACCTCTTGGGACACTTCACTGCACACATCTGAGAGAATGAAAGTGAAAAAGCCAAATAACTTCTTAGTATTATTATAAAAATAGTAGGACCTCAGAGACCCTCCTGAAATAATGCTGGGAACTATGGATCAAACTTTGAGAACTATTGATCTTGATAAGACTTTCATTTAGTAGACATGGAAATGGAAGTGTTTCATGGATCTGTTACTTTTTTACACATAGTTTGGAATATATTATAAGACTGATGTTAAATCTAATATATTTAAGCAGTGTTATATATTCAGATATTTGTTTCATCTTTGTATAGCTCATCATTATTATATATATATGTTAGATATATAATATAATTTATACTCATTATATACATGTTAATTCCCTAGACTGAATTGTATTGTTTAGTGAGTACATTTAATATCAATTAATTATGTAGTATTTATTTTACTATAGTTAGCAAATATTTAAACTCATAAAACAAATGAGCTAATAATATTATACTGTATAATTTATGCAACCATTATTTGTAGTATTTTAAATGACAAAATTCTAAAACAATTTACAATAAATTTTATAGAACAGTATTTTAAAAGCAAAAGATACTAGGTACATTTGAATTTATATATTTTTTAAATTGTGTGTCTAATTTGAGGATGAGAATACTGAAACAAATCATGTTAATTTTATTGCTAATTATGTTATAATATATTAAAGAGTATCTAGCATAATACATATGAGAATCTATTCAAAAATTCCTATAATTGGATTTTATTTTCTAGATCCTATTATTTTAATACACAGTAGAATTTTAATTATAATGAGGTATATTTTTATTCTTATTTTCAAACAGAATATTAAAGTAATATATTTATATATTTAATATATATTTATATATTTTATATATATGGCAGAGATAGTACTATATTAATTATTCACAGATATTTTTCTTTATTATTATTTGTCATATTAATATTTATAAAGGTAGTTTTTTGGAGAAGATAGAAATAAAGAAATAGAAATATAGAAATGAGATGTAAAAGAGGTAGATAAGGAGGAAGAGTAGGAAAAGGAGAAAAGAAAATTGCTTAACTTGGTCCAAGCTAGAATAGAATCAGATGATTCTTTTCTTCTTATCATACTTTTTATAAATCAGTTCTTAAAGAAATTTTATTACTTGAAGTTTATATAAAGATACAGTCAACGATTTATCTCTGTTTTAAAATACATTAATTTTTTATGGGCTATTAAAAATGTTTATATTAGTTTGATTTACTTTTAAAACATAATCAGGAGCTACTTTTTAGGAAAATATTTGCTTTACCAATGTCTGTGGTTATATTTGAAGTTAATATTATACGTAGAAAATGATACAAAAAGTTTTATTTCTTAAAATAATTTAAGTATGGTTCAGACTACTTAAAATCTATTTTATCATGGAAAATTATTTCACTCTTGAATATACTAAATTACTATACAATTACGTGTAAACAGCAACAAAAAAGAAGTAAACAGTTTCTAGTAATAAAGAAATTATGTCCACTATAAAACAATGTTAAGGGCAAATTAGAACAATAAGCCTTGACTTACAACAAACTGTTAGACACTGTTACAAAACTGCTATTAATATAAAATACAAAATCTCTATGTATATAGGTAGAAATGCACAGAAAATATATGGAAGAATCATATTTCAAATCAATAATAGTGATAACAGTGTATTGAGGTACAGAAGGAAGCTATTTGACTCTATGTCCCTTTATATATTTAAATTATTTATATTAACTTAAAGTCATTTGTGTCTTTCATAATTTGGAAAATGTACAGTTAGAGAAGTGATTATTTTAACAAAAATCACTAGGGATCTAGAGTTTCAAAAATTTCAGTGGTCGCACCATTATTTATAGATAGATAGATAGATAGACAGATTTTATATATATATATATATATATAGTCAAGAAAATCAGGCCTTGTAGTGAGTATGTTTTGTGATTCTATGATCCACTCCATTTTTTCTTTAATATTCTTTTTTTTAACCTTTTTCATTAAAGGTCTCATTCGTTTGCAAGAGCTCATCAAAGCTCCATCAAGGTACAATCTTCGACTTAAAATCCGTCAACTACCTGCTGACACAAAGGATGCAAAACCCTTACTAAAAGAAATGAAAAGAGGGAAGGAGTTCCATGTAATCTTTGACTGTAGCCATGAAATGGCAGCAGGCATTTTGAAACAGGTAATCTTTAATTAAATTCTTAGTTTCTTTATTAAATTTGATTTAAACTATAGTCTTTTGTTTTTTTTAAATTGAAGTGTTATTTTTTACAGTTTTAAAAAGGAGAGACTTCACCTTGATATAATTTTCTGATTAAAAGTCTGACAATTGCTTTTAATTAATTGTCTTAAAAACTGTAATGTAAATATTGATGATCTTCAAACAGATTGTACTTCTGAGATTATTTTCAAGTGGCTACAATACTGTCTGTTAATGTGGATATTGATTAATAAAATAGATATTTCTATTTTGTATTGAAATGAAGAGAGAAACAAAGAGTCAATATTGAGCAGCTCAACCATTAAAATCAACCAATAGGAACAAGAGACAAAAGATTTGTTATTCAGCTGGCATCTACTACAAGATTCTTTACACATTTAATCTTATTTAATCACCACCACAAACAAAAGAAGTAGGGACTACCTCCACTTTAGAGATGAAAAGACTGAGTTTCAGAAAGATTAAGTAACTTGACTAACATCCAGCAGCAAGAAAGTAACAAAGAGATTCATATCCCATTTAGAGATATTAAAAAATATTCCTTCTCGAATAAGCATTGCCTACTTAAAAAGATAATGCTAAATCAATCAAATAAAACAATTCATAGCAGTAAAAACTCTTAATATTATTTCAGTACTATGCAGACCTAGCAGCACACTGGAAATTAGCAATTATTATTAGCTCATATCTTACAGATGAAGGAACTGATATTGGGGGTTAAATAGCTAGTACAAACACATATACTTACTATGTATAGTAAAGTCTGGATTTGAACACAAGTCTTTGGACTTTGTTTTTTAAGCTCTTTGTGTACGCTGGCAGACACAACAGTGACTTAGAATTATTCAACTGTCTTCAAACTTCTCATGTATAGGATAAAATATTTCTCCTGGAGAACGATGTTGATTCAGATGCCAAATTATATCCCATAAAATATAACTACCAACAGTAAGTCCCTGTTATAACATGGTTATTTTATTAAACAGATGTTTGTTCAATCTTCCAATATAAATGTTGGTTTCACTACAGTAAAATGTTTAATTGGATTTGGAAAATTGCTCTAGTGTTAGATTTGGGTAATAAAGCATGTGAATTTTTATTCTGCTTTATGTTTTTTTTTTAAAATAATGAATAAAATGATGCAATAAAAATAAGCACTGAAATATAGAGTATATATTTGTTTTTTGTTTAATATCAAACAATTCTTGATCACATTTAGAATACATGGACTTGGAAAGGAAAACTTTTCTTTATGCCTGAAAAAAGTAGAACGCTACTGTTTGTCAGTGACAGAGCTTTGGGTTTTCTCTAGGCTTTCATTAAATATATGTGATCATTTGTCTTGTCTCTAGAATAACTTACTGTGATTTATTTTGCTATCTGAGGGTGAGAGGACCTATCACTTTTAATAAAATTTCCATTCTGCCTTCTATTTGATATATTCTTTATTTTATACTTGTTCTCCTAAATGCATTCTGGCCTAGAAATATTAAGAAATATTCATTACAAAATAAAGCTAGGTCAGGATACAGAGAGTAAAACAGAAGTGTCACAATATTTTAAAATATGTACAATAGGAAAATTTTAGCAAGTTGGGTAGGTGAAAAATCCAGACAAAGGTAAAATGAAAATATGAAAGTTAAGAAATCAGAGTAACATTATTGTACAGAATGTATTTTTTTATATCCTATAATACTGGCAGATTTTATATATATATATATATAAAACAGTATTTTTTTTTAACTTGTCCCTGGAGATCTTTTGTCCCACATTAGGATCTCAGTTACTCTAGAACCAGTTCAAGAAGACAGCAAATAGCTTCCTTCTTATATATGCAGCAGCACATTTAATAGGACTCTATTTTATGATTTATACATTCTTTTTTCTGAGATTCCTCAATGTTGCCTAATGAAACCCAAAGAATTGGAACAGGAGTTGGAGAGCAGGCAGGCATGGATGGGCTTTTAGCTAGTTTGGCTTAATTTCAAGAACAAATACTAGAAGTTTCCAGAAAGAAGGGATGGATTTATCAGGATAGCCTTATTTGTGTGTTTGTTTGTTTAAAATACCTGAGTTTTACTAAATACGGAGCGGTAAATTTGAAATTTTCCTGCCCCCAAACTTTAAAAGTGAGTAAAGTTTGGGGCCGGCTAGGTTTTTTCTGAGGCAAACTGAGGGCTGTAATTGGCATGCCTTAATAGCAGAGATTCTGCCTCCACTCAGAATGAATGTGTAGTTTGTGGAAGAGCATTAGATGCAGCTTGTTTTCTGCTAAGAGCTCTTCATTCAAATCATTTTTCTATTATCATCACCAACTTCTGTTCACTGGTAAACAGCTATATCAAAAGCATTCTCTATTTTCAGAGGGGAAATGGACATTTCTTATGGCTAGAAATTCAAAAATCCTTGTTTTGAAATAGTTGTAAACTGACAAGAACTCTAGAAGTATGAACTAAAACAGAGTGACCTACATACAATTGGTCTACTAATAAAAATTAAAAAAAAAACATTTTTTATCTGTACTTTTTGAATAACAGTGGTGATTTACATTTGCTTCTTTCATGATAAAGAAATGTCTCTAAAGTGGTAAGAAAAATTTCTGTTGGCATTGTATTCTGCAGTAATACTCTTCACCAAAATAAAATGATGTTCCTCATTAGGGTATTTATGGTGGACACATTACAAATATAATGAACTAAGAAGTGCTAATTTCAGGTTTGTGTCAAATGGAATGTCTTTTTTAATGTGGAAAGCCATAAGCTTTACAATTGCAAACATTCAACTAATAGCTTTTCTATCAAGAAAATTAGTTCTGAAATTCCTTCAGTAACTGTTATGGACCGAACCCGGACAAGATGACCTCAGAGCCGAATTAGAATCAAAAAGATAATTTTATTACGAATTCGAAAACGAGCTCAAGCCTCCACTGCCGCAGCAGCGAGAACAAGAGCCCCGATCCTTAGCATGGGGTTCCTTATATTAGGTTCATGGCGGGCTAACTTGGCGCGCGCGGGACAGGTTGCAGTTCCCTATTGGCTAACCATATGGCCTGATGATGGCCTGACCTTTAAGCAAGCAAATAGGATGTCTGGGCGGAGAATTCCGGCCCTTGGTCAGAGGGGATTGCAGTCTACCTTGCTGGGGGAATTTAAAATTTTCCATTCTGCCGTCTTAGGTCTTACATCGCCGTCTTAAATACATAAGTTCTCATGACCCATTACACATCGCCATCTTAAACACATAAGTTCTCATGGCCCATTAAATAACCAGTAATCTTCTTTAACTGTGGAGAAAATATTTAGTTTGACCCAATTTTAATGTAACATGAATATTATGAGTTGATTTTTTTATTACATCCTGGTATTTTTTTCTCACTTGTCTTATTGACATAATGTATTTCATATAATGTGTACCTTTAATATTAATATTTTTATATTTATATTTTTTTCTTCTTAGGCATTAGCAATGGGAATGATGACAGAATACTATCATTATATCTTTACTACTCTGGTAAGTAATTTATAAAATATAAAGAAAGCACTCTAAATCTTTGTATTATGACTTTCTAAGGTGAAAAATAGGTTTTGGAGTGAGAAGAAATAAGTAATTGGCACGTTTGTAGTTATACTATGTATTATTTTGATAAAACCCAAGAAGAATTATCATCACAAAGAACTCTTGGTGGGAAGCTGATGATTTTGAAATAATATCATTTCAGATATAAATTTAAAATATTATTTTATTTTTGTATTTCTTTAGAGGACTTTCAGAACATAATGGATTTTAAAATTAGTTTGCTGAGAAATCAATGTTTCAGAAAAGCACAAATTCTTATGCTGTTAGCTCTATTCACTTTATAAAAATCAGGTAGATTGAAGCTGCTCTTTTAGTAGATTAATTTATTATTCTGTTTGCGCCTATATTAGTTAGATTTTTAAAAAGTCAATATAATTTATTTTACAATTAACAAATCGAGCGTTACCTACCACACTTGTTTTTCTTAATATGAATGAAGATCTGACTTCACTATTTTACCAAACCTACTGATTTTTCATTATTGAAACAACAAAATTCAACTAGGTAAATTTGAAGAACTATTTATGAATAGAGGAACATCCCATCTAGTAAATACAGAGGAGCTCCTAGGAGCTGTATGAAAGCTTTTAAAGGCAGAGAGGGGGTGGAAAAAGGAAGTCATAAATGAAAAAAAGGATTACTTCAGGTAAAGTCAACTCCCATTAGGTGACAAAAGGGTCTATTTAGGCAGATTACCTCACTGGTGTTGACCAGGAAACTACACACTGAGCAGTTAAGATTACATTCCTGGGGAAGGTTGAAACTGTAATTAAGTGAGGTATTAAGCCTTGGTTTGGTGACTTGGGCTTTGCAAAGTGATTCCATTTGGGACCTGTTGTTTCTTTTTAACATCTTCCTCTGTGAAATAGCTGTATGTCTGTGTTACTAATTTTTTCTTGCTCATCCCCCACATATGACAATATCTCCAAGTTTGAGTTTGTCCTATTTTCTTTGATTATTTTCTTTTGAAATGATATGTATTTAGGGTTTTAACTATTATGTTTGTACAAATAAAATATAATATCCATCTGTACTATTCCTGAGCTGTTTCATATTGGTACATTGCAGAACAATTCTAATTGTGGTGGCATTAAGCAAATTATTTAATATGTAATGTCTTTTCCTCTCAATTGACCTCTCTTTTTACTTCCTTCAAAACTTCCATTGTCTCTGACTCCTATATCACTAATAAAATTCTACTGATGTTTCCTCCATAGGAAAAATCTAGCATACATCTCTGTCTCCACAATTACCAGTCCAACCAATGTTCTCTTGCTGTTAACTCAAAAGTCTCCCAGTTGATCTCCTTGCTATTAGGAGAGTTGAAGCCACCAGAACAAATTACTAAATTTTAGTTGATCACAATAGCTTTCTATATTAAATCTATCTTCCAGTAGAGCTTCTTCCAGCAGTAGGTTGTCTTTTACTAATAAATACTAAGATTGACTCTGCTGCACTATCTCTGTACCAGTTGCCATCTGGGAGACTTTTTTGAAGCCTGTAAGATATTTAGTGCTAGGCTAGTGGAGAGGGAGTGGAAGCCTGCACTCATTAGCAAATTTTATTTTAATGCTGCGCAACTGAGTTCTACCATGATCATAAGATTTTAGGAAAATCAAAAGTAACTCTTAATAAAGAAAAAAATGAAAAAAAAACCCTAGTTTACGATGAACTCATTAGCTTGTAACTGAAGACCTTTTTAAATTTGATTCTAACCTAATTTTTCTAGTTGTTTGTTCTTTTGCTGCTATTTTTCTTCATGAATTCTCTTTTATAGCCAAACTTATCTACATCAGTTTCTGGAATGGATTTGATGTTTTCTAGATTTCGTGTCTACTGACACTTTAAATGGCCTCCTTTTTCCTTTTACCTATGAAAAGTCTGGCCATTCTTTAATGGCAGTTCAAATTCCATCTGCTTTATGAAGTTGTTTCTGACTATAAAAATTGAAATTCGTCTGTCTTGTTTCTTACTCCCTGCTGACTTTTACAATTTTACCTCTTAGCATATATTGTAATACTTTATTTATTTACTCCTTCAATATATATATTCATATATATATATATATATTCATATATATATATATATATATATATATATATATATATATATATATATATATGTAATCTCCTTGGCTAGATTACAAACACTGAAAAGTAAAAGCCTAAAGATCCTTTATAATTTTTACAGTGTAGAGCACAGATCAGGCCAATGTCAGCTTCTCTCCACAGAATTTTATACCCATTATCTAGCCTGTATAACTGTATGAGTCTAAGGCAAGCTGTGCACAGTACCAAGGGGATTAATCTTTCCCCAGTTCTCATGTTGTCTCAGATCAGAGAGAGGGCCAAAGCCCCACACATTGCATATTCTCATAGTGACATCCAACTCCCCTGACGGCTTTGGTCTCATCTCCTGGGAAAACCAAAGGGCAAAGCCAGAGTACTTACTGTATATGAACTGAAAAGGGCAACCAAAATCTAAAGGATTTCTTATGGTGAAGTTGTTGGATATGGTATAAGACAAAAGGACTGTAAAATTCCTGCAACCAAAAAAGCCAGTCTTGTTAACTTTTTTCTGTTTTGATAAAATTTTCTTTAGTTAGAAACCATATTTTATTACTCGTTTCTTCATTTAAAAAAAGACAAAATAAAACATAAAAATGGCAATAACCAACCAAGGAAGCAGGGCACAGAAAAAAGGGTAGCTATATTTAACCTGGAGAAGAAAGCTTATACAGGTTATAGATAAGCCTCTTGTTCCACTGGTGGAATTAGAATATGATATATATACATATACATACACATTTATGTAAAATATGTATATTTGCATTGGCAAAGTGTGAAACGTGTCTATTAGAATTTTGGTGATTTGTAATGTTTAAAGTCACTTGAGACACCATAGTGTTAACCATCCTAAAGAGAAGTAAGAATAAATGACTATCTCAATTATGTATGCCTATAAATATACTGTGTTGATAATAACACACACAAAAAAACATTTGTGTCTTTCAGGACCTCTTTGCTCTTGATGTAGAGCCCTACCGATACAGTGGTGTCAACATGACAGGGTTCAGAATATTAAATACTGAAAATACACAAGTCTCCTCCATCATTGAAAAGTGGTCTATGGAACGATTACAGGCACCTCCAAAACCCGATTCAGGTTTGCTGGATGGATTTATGACGGTATGAATATCCACTTAAAGATGTGTTTATGTTTCTGAGTAATGTTTTATAAATAATTAAATCTTCTGGATCCAAACTTTGGTTTAATTGTTTGACTTTAAAGGCACAATATCAGAGTTACTATTACCAATTAGTATTTTAATAATTTTCTAAATCAGTTTTTATTGCAAATTTCAACTTTCATTTAAGTATCTCAAAGCATTAAAATATTATTAAAAATATTACAATGTAAGGTTTTCTCTGAAATTAATTAGTGCCATGTATAGGATAAATTAGAGACTGAAAATAAGACATTATCTAATAGTTATTTTTCTGATTTGAACTGCCAGTGTATGATTACTCTTCAACACATTGGTTTCTGATATTTGATATCTTATATCTTATAAAACAATCTCTCTTGAGCTTATTCACTCCTTAAAGCTAAGACTAACCAATAATTACACCTGTCATTTTTAAGTCTTAGTTTAAATCTAAGAACAGGATTAATACAGAAACTGTAAAAGAAGGGTATATTCTCATATAAGGTTAGTTATTTATAGCAGTGCTACTAATGAATATCTAATACAAAGCACATATATAATTTAAAATTTTCTAATACCTGTGTTAAAAAATATACATGAAAAACAGGTGAAGATCAATATTATTAATTAATTTTATTTAACCCATTATATAAAATATGCTATTATTTAAATGGGTAATCAGTATAAAAATTATAACAGATATTTACATTTTTTTTACTAAGTCTTTGAAAGTTATTATGTATTTGACACCACACATATTAATTCAAATTAGTCACATTTGAAGTACTCAATATCCAAATGTAGTTACTGACTACCTTATAAGTCTGGGTAGATTTATGCTATTTTATTTAAGCAAATTATAAAAGCCCAATGTATTCTCATTAAATCTACTTTCTATAGAACAAATTATTACCTCAATTTAGGAAAGAGCTTAGCACTTTGGCAATATGTACATTTTCTGGGTCATTACCACCAGCTTTTAGTAGGTATCAGTCTAAATGAAAACTTTATAAGCATAAACATGCTCTATTCTGATGTGTGGAAAAACTTTTTCTAATATGATTTAATTTTTTCAATGATTGCTTCAGTGAGGCTTCAGATATATTTTTAATGTTGTAGCAAAACAAAGAGAAATTAAAATGTTTTTCCCTTAGAAAATTTAGTATTGCAAATTACTCAATTTGTATTACTCAATTTGTTTCACAGTCTAGATAGACTGTGAAAAAATCATGGTTACCCTCAAGCAACCAATCTTCTGATGGACAAAAGAGATCTGTTTTCTTCTAGTGAAAAAAAATAACCTACTGGAATTTGAATATCTTATGTTCACATTAATTTTCAAAGAAATAATATAAGGGGAATTTTATTATTTTGCATAAAAAGAGAGGGTTGACTAGTCCTAGTATTTTGGTCTTAACCTGAGATATATTTGAGAAACTTTTTTTTGAAGAAAAATATACAAATAATTTTAAAAATAAGATATTTTTTCCTCTAAAGTGCATTCAAGTTTAAAAAAATAATATACAACCTAGAAAAAATTATAAATATTATATTTTATTTCTAGTTTGAAGATAGTGAATCAAACTTTTGAAACTTAATGCCATTTTTAAACATTAAAATGTATACTATCTTTTATATTATTGTTTTAATTATGTATATATATTTTTCCATATATACCTTCCAGCTTCTTTACCATTCCTTAATTTCAGAATGCATATTTTATCATTTGTTATTCAAAATTATTATTGGATGGTTTTAGAAAAGTAAATCAATAGATATTGTGACAGTTTTAACACTGTTATACTCTTAAGACTTCACTGATATATCCAAGGATTGGTGTGACCTTGTGTATATCTAAATCACAAAATTATCCAACTTTACTTAGCTACTCTTGGTATTTCTGTATGATTCTCTGACTGTCTACTTGTCATCCCTTGAAACAAAGTACTCTCTAACTTCTGGTAACTTATGGAGATGGTTGAAAGGTAGTTACATAAAAAAGAAGGTGTATTAATTTCTTATCCAGGTAGGTAGGAGCTCTTGGAGGAAACTAACCTCAGAAGGTAGGATAAGTGTATTTGGAGGAATACAAGTTTGGATTCTTTCTGGTCATTAATCCATTCCTCCCTAACTCTTCCCTGCTTCTGAACTAACAGATGACTTAATGTAGGTGGGTAAGTGATAGAATAAAAATGCACTGATGAGAACATGAGCCTATTTGTTAAAAATTTTGAACATTGTGTATAGATCATGAATAATGTTTTTTAACTAAAAATGTATACTAGCTATTTATTTTATTATATTTATAGCTAGAGCATGGAACACAAAATATTTTGGAATGAACCATAAAGTTTTCCATTAAAATAAAAATCTTTTCCAAAATGAATACAGATAATTTTTTTTATAATTTACATTTTGGAAAATTAATATTACTTTTTAAAAATCTTTTCAGTATATAATATTATATAATGATATAAAAGATCAGATGTAAAATATTTTTATTATGTAACATTAATTTTAATTATGAAACAGTACATTATTATTATAAACATAAAATCAATATAAAATTTATATAAAAATGTTGGCATACTTGTGCCTTGCATGAGCATTCTTTTTCTTTTCTATTTAATATTATATTGTAAAAATTTTTCCTAGTCATTAAATATTTAAGAAAAGACATTAATAGGCTATTTTTACCATGAATGGCATCAGGAAGTTAAGAGAATTCTAGTTATAAAAAGAAAGGATTATTAGCCTGGCATTGTGGTATTAGCAACATTCCCTTTAGTTAATTCATGAAATCTGTGTTTACAGATTTCTTGTTCTTTTCTTTCCCTGTAGTCCCATTAAAAAAAAAAATGGAACTATCAGTGAAGTTCCTAGTATTTGCAAGACCCATTATTATCAGTATCATAGTCATTTGTCACTATATGAGATAATAGTGCTTAACTTTCACATTCTTTCTTCGTGTCTGCTTTATAAAAGAAAACAATGAATTGGATCATAAGAAATTTTCTGGTTGGGTTAGCACCCTCATCAACCCCTAGGTTAAGTGTTTATCAGCTATATGACTACTGAATGCAATATCATTTCTCCTATAGTTATAGTTTCTATAGTTTCTTCTATGGTCATATTAAAAATATTAATGTTAGTATCTCAGTAAAATTTTAATATTCATCTGGTATAAACCCAACCACGGTACCAAGTCACACAGTACATTCAAACCTGATCTAGTCAAGAAAGAAGAAAGGAAGCCCAACCCTCTTTCTTCACACATAAGGTTTTTTTTCTTTTCTTTTTTTATTTACTCATGTATCACTTTTCTTATACTTTCCCTCATGCTCACACATTAACATTTAGTTAGTGCTCTGAACTCCTCACTTTATTATAAAATCCTTCCTCTACTGTGCATTCTGTATTAAGTATTCACATATCTCCATGCTCCTGAGGTGTGGAAATACTGTCCTTTATCGCATGATCAGATGACATTCTCTCAGTTTTCTGAATAGACATCTGCCTTCTCCAAGAATAGTTACTGTTGGGGAGGAATTCACTTATTTGAATTCATCAGATCTTGATGATAGTTGTATTTAATATTGACATATGGAGTTTGCAGTAATCTCAATTTAAGAGAATGAACTCAAGTAAAAACACCTCAAGGTAAATTTTAAACAGTCTAGCTATATCCTAGAAATTCTTCCCAGTGCTCCAATTATGCTTATGCATATTAATGCTAATGTACTTACAATCTTAAAAATACCAGTTTTTTTCTTATGTTTATATAGAATACCACACATATTCCTTGATAATGTAAATTTGTAACACAAATCAATAATGACTGTGTTCGTTAGCTCTATCATTTGGATTACTTGTTTTGGAAATTTAAACTCTGGTTACCAACTGCTCTCTCCATTTCATTTTTTTCCTCTCCACATTCAACAACCGTCAGACACTTTCAAATCTATTGAATCGATATCTTTTTTAACTATAATCTTCTTTTCACCCTCAGAGCTATGCATAAGTTAAGGACCCAGGGCTTTCTACCCTGATTTGGCAATAATCTTCTCATTGATTTTACCAGAATATTGCTTATGGCTCCTCATCATTTACCAAATGAATTTTAAACTCATTTGCCAAGCCTGCAAAGCCATCCATAATCTGGCTTCTGCTATTTGTCCAGCCTCGTATTTGCCTACTCCCTGCTCCACCAAGCCACCCATCTCACCTTTGGTGTGTCAGTGGTGTTAATGCACCTCCTCATTTCAGTATAGGGTGTTCCTGTTGTCTGAACCATCTACTCCTATTAGAATGCATGGCATATTCCTGCTTGTGCTCTAGTTTTCAGATCGTCTGTTACCTTTAATGTAAATTTGCTTTGGATCCTCCACACATTTTACTTGCATTCTCCTTCATTAGTGTACTTTATGTTTAACCCCTTGCTGAAATGGAACTCTGGTACTTTTGTTTTCATATCCCTTTTGCAACAGACTGTAAAATCTTCCAAGGCAAAAACTAGGTTTCATCATCCTTGAAGCCCCTCTACTTAGATCAGTGCCTGGTGCAAAAAGAGAATGCTTTTTGAAATAAATGTGTGTATTAATTTGTTTTAATCATATTATATCTGTATTCTAATCACTAGGTCTTCTAATTTCCCTAGATATATTCTGGAGAGCATTTTTATTTACCTACTTAAACTTTATTACCAAGATACCAAATCATTTAGAAAAATGCAATTAGGCTTGTTTTAATTATTTGTTAGAAAAATACTTTAAACAGCAAAAGTACAGAAACACTTTTGATTAACTAGTGAAATTTTAGTGAGTTAGAAGTGTAGTTCCACTCTCTTTTTGAAAAAAAGGAGAATATCTATGAGAAGTCAGTCTTTCTGTGTTTAAATATCACTGTCCTAAGAATTATTATTGTTTTTTAACAACAGCTCATGACCCAGCAATTTTATAATTTCTTTCATCATTGGACCAACTTAAGTTAAAAGATCAACATCTCATATATACAATTTATAGCAGGGGGTTTAGCTCATGTATTTAGGAAGCACAAGTGATTGCTCAGTTTCTATACAAAGATTTACCTTTAGAAAAGTTAATAAAAATAGAACCATAGAGAAGTAAATTACGGCCAGGCAAGTTTTTATTTACTATCAGAACTACAAGCCTGCCTTTGCTACTGTGTGTTTATCTTAATTAGCTGCAGCTATTTTCTTCAATTCAGTTGAAATGAGAATAAATATAAGACTTTGCCAAGCAGTGGATCAAACTAACTTGCCACTTTTTAATCAATAAGGGCATTTTGAAAGAGTTGATTTTATCTCATATTTCAGTAAAACACCAAAAGTGTAAAAAGTAATAAATTAATAAATTAATTACTCTTTTTAAAATCTATTTTAATTTTGTTTATGTTGTATACAACACTCAAAATTTGATACCAGAAAGTCAGAATTGGGTGAGGAAAACAATACCTCTACTTTCTAATTCTTGACAAAATTAGAAGATACTGAATGTCTTACTGATCACATCTCACATTTTTATTGCTACAAAATCACACTCAAACTTTGATTATTGACTTCTTCCGAACTTGATACATATTTGATTGATCTAGTTTCCTAATTATTACTTCAAATTTTTGTTAAAATTTGTTGCTATTTTGTGATATGAAGAGACAGATATATATTTACCATGGGTTTTACATAACTTCTTAGTATTTTGCTGAAAAATATGTAACATTTAACAAAATTTATTAACATAAATACTAGTTTTATTTTTGTCTTTACCATAAAGAAAATATTTGGGGACCTATATCATAATCAAATATGGAAGAAATACTTGTATATTTCAGAATATGCAATAAAGTCTTAAATATAACATCATTACATTTGTATATGATTGATTTAATGAATAGTAGTAAAAGGACATAGAATATGTGACATGAATAACAACATGGCACTCTATTTCTTTACTTTATATACCTATTAATCTTCCATGATGTACTATACTGGCAGTTATGTCTGAATATAAATAAATGAGATGACCTAGCAAGCTCTATTTTTTTATTAACATAAAACATTACATCTTATTGTCTTTGCTCACTGGCAGATTAAATAATCAGCATGAATCTAAAGTTGATAAAGTGATGGAACATCTATTTTAAGTAACTTTTTTTTTTACATGAAAATGGCTACTGCAATGAAGCATTTATTTTATAGTCATGTTATTTTTTTAGTCCAATTTTAAAACTTTTCACTTGGAAAAGGTAAAGTTGAATCAGGAAACTTTTTTGCTTCTTCTACCTTGAAGAGCAAAATAAAATTTCAGAGCATTGATCAAATACAGTGTAATATAAACTTGTAAAGGATAAAAGCCTATCTGCTTACAAGTTTCCTCAGCTTCTTTCAGGTTTTTATTTTACATTTAACAGCTATATAGTTACATATCAATAGAACCAACTCCAGATGGTATAAGGAAGTTTAGCTAGACAGAAATTTATATTATTCAGAATGAACCGCCCCCCCCAACAAGGGACAGTTAATGACAGGAATTTCTAGAGAAGGTAATGGCCAATGCTCTGACAAAAGGGCCAAGTCCAACATTGCAGTCTAGAAACTGGCAACATTCTGAGATTTAGGACTTCACATGTGCTGGGGTTTTAAGATAGAACTGGTAAGAGTAAGCAATGAATGCAACCTTGAAAGACCAAAATGTCAAACAAGCTATAGAGGTAACAAGTCATCAAACTTGGGAAAACAAGTACAGGGAAGAATGTAAAGTGAATACAGATGGTTGATAATAAGCAGGTGCTTAGGTTAGAATAAGGGTAATGGCAAGTTTGATATATATATATATATATATATATATATATATATATATATATATTCAATATCTTGGATTAGAGGAGTGAATTGAGAAACAATGAGTGTTAAAGCTGGTGTAGAATTTTTACGTATCAATTAATTAATAGATAATTATAAGTGTGTAACATTTAACATAGGAATTCAGATTACTCATATTCGGCATTAAGTACTTGTTGAAATTTACTAAAAACGGTGAGATTGCCTATAAATAACAAGATATATTATTACTCTGATAAATACCCATAATTAACTACAGAAAAGTTTTGGCTAAGGAAAGTTAACAGTTGGTATAAACTTTTATGGTACTTTTTCTTCATTAAATATATTTCTAAAACACAAAGAAGGAGTGGATCTATTTATACAAGGTACAAAATATGGTTTATGGATATTTATTTGTATTCAGAGTAAAATACATAGAGATAAGCTACATTCTATACTTGAGAATAGGGCATAGACTGAAAGCAAGTAGACATCATTATTTTAAAAATGATGTCTCCCTGTATTATTCTATTTTATTCATAATTTTAAAAATTAACTTAGAAATTTTATTTATTTTCATAGCTTTAGAATTTATTCCTAAAGATATTGAAATACAATATCAGATAAGATATATGTTGGCCTCATTACAGTCTATAAATAAAATAAATTTAAAAATAATAAATAAGATAAATTTTTATTTGAATACTTACATTTACATATAATTTTATATAAAACAAATAATATGAACATATTACTTTTAAATCTTTCATAAATAGTAAGCTATACATTCTTATTATTAGAAAGACAGTGTTATAACTTCAGCATTGATATGATAATTTGTATTTACTATATATGACCTCAGGATACTAAATGTATATAAGATTTTGATAAATTTGTGTTATTAGCTATTAACTATTAACTATTTATAAAATATTTAATATAAACACGAAACATTTAGCTGTCGATGTTATTAATTTTGAACTCAATATGTCTGTCGAATTTTAACAAATATTCCCACTTTACTACTGTGATTTATAACCAACAAATTTCAGGATTTTTGTCATGCTCAGTTTTAGAAGAGTTTTATTTAAAAATTGAGACAGCTGGAAAATATTAAAAATAAATCAAGAAAGTGATGTGTGATAAAATTTATATTATATATAATAAACAGCAATCATGACTAATTTTATAATGTAAATATATAGCATAGCAGATGTTTCCCTTTTTTTGTTGTTATAAAATTGCCTATGTGTCTCAGCAGTACAGAAATTCTCTTGCCTATTTGATCCAAAGAATTTCCTGACTCTATTAGAAATAGAAGCTCACACATATATGAAGTATGACTATTAAGTACCCTAGCATACATAGTACCCCAAACAATGACTTTATAAACTCTGAGTCTAGCTCCCATTGCATGTTACCATTTGTATTTGACAATCTCTACTATAAAACAACCTGTGAAATGCACTTAATGCTTATTACATCTTAGTGTTATTATTGACTTGTGATAACATCACGGGGCAGATATAATCTTCATTTTATAGAGCAGATACATAGAATAGGTAGGTACATTACATATAAAGGAAGATCAGCAGAATAGTTAGGTGCAAACATAAAGGAATCCTTAAGCATCCAGAAGTAAAAAGTTGGACATGATAATTTAGAAACCAGCAAAAACGTTACATTTATTACTCTTTCTTCAGCTTTAAAGATAAGGGTTCATAGCAATTTGGAGTGAGGTAGTGAGTCACTAAAATTCTGAACTTTCTTATTTCCTTGCTAAGCAGATTAAACTAATAAACATGTGTCAGATGCCAGCATCTGAATTCCTTTTCCAACACTTTCTTTGATGTTACTCAATTTCTTTGAGCCTCACTTGTCAAATAGAAATAATAAATTTTAGTGTGTTGTCTTAAAAATCAAAAGAAATAATAAGTTAATGTATAAAATGTTGGAAACCTTCCTGGCTTTCCATAATTATGTTAGATTATTGCCCCAATGTTTTATAAATATAGAACGAATTTTGACAGTGTTTATAGTTTAATTTATCCAATCATATTATATCAGCATCATTTGTAATCTCTTTTAAACAATAACACTGTAGTAGATATGTGTGTGTGTTAGATGGTTAATTGACATAGAAACCTTAAGAAGCATTCATAAAGAATTTACTTAGTACTTGAATTAATAGTGTTCTCAAAAATTGAACCCATACAATTATTTGAAATGGGCTGTTAGAATAATATATCCCTTCTTACAGGTTTTTAAGTCCAGTTAGAAATTTATAAAATGGTATGTGCCATTTTTTTTATCTCAATGCCAGCTGTATCTTAGAGCAAGAACTTTGGGATCAGAATCACCTATTGAAACTGAGGTCTGCTTGTTATTCTTTTTTAAAATTCTAATTGATTAACATTTCTGAGCCTCAGTTACTTTATCTATCTAATGAAAATAATAATACATCACAGTGTCACTAGGAAGATTAAGTATATAGCTTTTATACTGCTTAAAGACAGTGTCTGGCACAAAGTAGATCCTTCAAAAATGGTATCCATTTACTGTTTCAAAGCAAATGCCATTTCTTTACTTTAGGGAAAGTGCTATTTTTGTTCAGAGTAAAGTCCATCACCCAAAGAGTCTTTTGATGCCCTCTTTGTACAAATATGACAATTGAATACTAATGCACCTATGTAAATACTACTTGAAGAAAAAAATCTAAGAGTTGGTAGTCAATTATTTTAATATGCTGAATGAGATTAAGTAAATTTATGAGCATGAATCAGAGCTAATTTAGTATCAAATTTTTTATGTTTATTTCATGACCCTGGTACCTAAATAATTATATTTACATTAGAAAAAGTTTTTTTTTTTCAAATGTAGACTATGTACTTTTGATATAAAAGGCCTAAGAAATGTCCAAGTATCTACTCTGATGTACTAATTTCCAAGATATGTTTAACATTAATAAGTTAAAATATTCCAGACAAAATAAAATGAAGTTTTAGGGTGAATTTGCTTAAGGGGTATTAGGAATTCTCTTGCTTTACCATACAGAGAAGAAATATGTTGATCTTTTATTTGTCTTTCTTAAAGAAGTCATAAATGTTTTATGCATTAATCTTCTGAATACCTATGACCAAACTGAACCAGAAGGAAAAAATAAAGTTATTAAACAGACACAAATATTGAAATGATACATCAATTCTTCATGAAAAATTCCTACATATTGCTACTCATTAATTTTTCTTCAAATATTTATTTGAACGCTTACTGCATGAAATCTGTGGTAATTGACCATGTGCATGATAAGAATAAATAAATATATATATGTAATATGATATCTGCACCTAAAAAATTATCAATTTACTAAGCAAAGTAAAACATAGCCTTAAATAATAAGAAAAATACTGGCATATAATAAAAAATTTATGTAGAAAAAAATATGTTTAGATGGGAGTTTACCTACTTTTGGTTCAAGATGTAATTAAACCTTACATAAAGTCACACCTCGAGAATGTTTCATGCCCAAGTTAGCAAGAGGAAAAGGTCTCTTTCTTTGTATTTTCTTTACTGGACATGGTCCAAAGTCCACCATCCTGTGATAAGTCCAAGAAACTCAGAGACTTAATCAGTTTGATCAGATTGGTTGATGGGACCACAGGCTCTATTGTAGGCTACTACACTAAGATGTGCCCTCTTCAAGCTGGAGAATTCCAAAGCTGCTACCAGGTTTGAAATACTCCAGAAAATAGCACCACAGTCCTGTTGCTGCTGCCAGACTTGAGATTTTGGTATTTCTGATGAAAATGTGGCAGTGAAATGGTCCTCTCTATCCACCTATAGGCCAAAAATGGCCTATAACAACAGAGGCAAGAGAATTTTTGCAATTTTTGCAATTGTCTCTGCATGTCTTATTGCTTACCAGTAGAAATAGGGCTCAGATTTATTCTCAAGTTGATCTGGGTTCTCGTTGTTCCAGCTTTCAGTTTCTCAATTATCCAGCTCCTCAGTTTACACAACAAACGTGCACCCAGGAGCCTGCCCTTGGTGCCAGTATGACTGAGTCAGGAGACCCACATTCGTTTCAGGTTGTTTGCAGACCCAGCCCTACCCCAGTGCTCCTAGGCTTTGTCTGGACTGTGTCCTTTTTCATTTGGAGTTTATTTCCTCTCACCTGACTCTACGAGGGTAGCCTTAGTCCCTTAGGGGTATTCTATCTTGGAGTCTTGATTGTTTTTCTCCTATAAGTTTCCTTGACTCTTTTGAAATTTATTTACTTCCTCCTCAACAACTTTCAAGTTCCTGGAACTAAGGAATGAAGGAAAGAGAAGTCTCTGTAAAACCAAATGCACAGTTGCTATGGCCACCACAGAAATGGTACTAATTTGACTGACATCCACATAAACAAGCAAAGAAACAAATGAGGTCATTTTGATGGATCTTCTCAGAACAAGAAAACTTATGTCAAGAATATTTGATATTTTTATCTTTCAATATAGAGCTAAAATAATAATAATTTTATGACTTTATTGTTATTATTTCAGCCTCATCAAGTACTAGGGCACACCTATTACAGCGTTATAAGAATTTGATGATTTGATATAATTGGAAAATAAATTTTGGAGGCGGTGGTGCTTGAGCTAGATCTTGAATGAGAATTTGAACATAAAATAGCGTTTTGATAAGACTAGATGAAAGCAAGAAGGCCAAGTTGGAGAGAATGGAAAGCCATTAAATGTTTAAAATAGAAGAATGCAATAAAAGTAATATTTACCATTTATTGTGTATCCACTCTTTGCAAATATGATGCCATTTGTGGTAGTTATATGAAGATATGCTAGCCTTACACTATCTCTGATTCTCACAAAAATGTGCAAGAAGGGCAAGATTTTCAGATGATACAGCTGAGGTTCAAATATGTTTATTATGTTGTCCAAGGACATTTAGCTAAGAAGATAGAGGCTTTAGCTAAGAAAGTACAGGACTTTCTAACTTGTTAACTTGTGCTCTTCCTGCCTTGCCCTGTTCTCAGGAAGGCTGAGCTGGTGGCTCTGTGCAGGTACATTAGACCCGCTACAGCCAGAGGCAAGAAGCTATAATTCAAGCCTACAGATTAATGACTGGAAGTATAGCCTAGAGGGCTCAAAGCAGTGATTGTAAAGGAAGGGCTTTTTGAGGTAGAAAAAAGACTAAGAAGACAATGGTAGAAAGGAGAATAAGAAGACAAGGGAGACTTTTAATCATTCCAATTCAGGTGACTGAAAAGGCACTAGTACTTTTAGCGAAAATAGGGCTCTCTGGAGGAGGAGGTGACTTAGAAAAGGGATGGCATTGATTGCAGACATGTAGAGAACTAGAGATGGTGGTGAAACTTAAAGGGAGAGGGTTCTGACAAAAAGTTGGAAGCCAGAAGAATTGTTTCTCATTGAAATAAGGAGTAGTTTCAATTTCTTTGTTAGGAATATCCTAGGGAAAAGACATCCAAGAAGCTATTTGCCATATGTTTGCAACCCTTTGTAGAAAAGGATCTAGCCCATTGTTTGGCTACCTGGACTAAGCAAACCTGAAAGTGAGAAAATTTAAATTCTATTGAATGTCAGTTAAAGAATCACTACATCTTTCAGTCTCTTTGTTTCTCGGTAGTCATGCCAGATCAGCCTGAGGCTTCACACCAAATGTGTTTTGGGTCTTGGGACTATGCCTTAGAAAAAGAGATTTTAATTTGTATTTTGGCCCCAGCTTTCAAGGAAAACATTACTCCTGCTAAATGTTGCCTTTAAAAGTCAATTTCTCAGACTCCATTCTCAGACTTTAAATATTTACTTCTCTCTTCAAATTCTTTACTTTATCAAAAGGAAAAGGAAAATGAATAAGTGATAAAGACTGAAATACCTTTAAAATATGAACTTCTCTAGCCCCTAAGGCAAGTGCACATAAATTTAATTAGCAAAAATCATGCATAGTTTTCTAGATTTGAGAGCCTGCTAGACTAAAATTTAAGTAAATTCAATGTAAATATGAAATGATCAAAAACAGATTTATTTTTATGCTGTTTTTTTAAAGCATTATAAATATTGTCACTATTTAGTATAACTTAAATTTTATTGTATAGCTACGTACTATAGAAAATGTGTCAACTAAAAATATGTGGAAGAAAATTTAAATGTTCTATTCATTAACACACCAGGAAAAGAGAATTACAAGTAACATTTAGGGACCATAGAAGCTCTCTTAACCTAACTTCCTTTAATTGATCATGAGAGTAACCAAACTCTTTATCCCTTGGTTAAAATAAATTGACTGATGTCCACAGCACCCTGAAAACTCACTTTTAGCAGGCTACTCTATCAAGCTTCTGTATTTTGCTCCCCCAGTGGGATAGTTTTAAAAAAGGTCAGTAGTTTTTCTTCCAAAACCAGTTTATGTTTGTTGCACTTATTAATTAAATAATTCAATTAAATAATACATAAAATAATGAAATACAAGGGAAAAACAGAAACATATTGCCTTAATTTGATTAAGATGATGGCATTGAAAAACTTGATTAAGTTAATGTGAACAAGACAGTTCTAAGAGGTAGATTCTACACATAGTTTGCTTCTCTTTATTCTTCTTTCAATTAAAAGAAACCAAAGGTGGAAATTTTGGATAATCCATTATATTTGAGGCTTATGTAAAACAAGAGAAAATTCAGCTGATCTTGAAAAGGGACTTGGCTCTACATTGATATATTTAGGGGGGAATTTACAGTTAGATGCTTCACATTAAAATAAAAATTTTCAAGTATATATGCTTTAACTAATAATCTTAATTAACTGTCAGATGTTAACTTTAGGTTACTTTGGAAAAAGGCAACTTATTTATTTCTATTAAATTTTCTTTGTCCTTATACATATTTCATTTAAAATATGATTGTGTGATATTCACCATTTGCATGTTATTTTCTTAAAGTTAAACTAATATTTATTTAAAATCTCTATGTGCCAAGCATTGTTTTTGGCAGAGGGATATAGTGGTAAATAAGATAAAGATGGAATTTTTTTATTTGGTAAATAGAAGAGATAAATGAAAGAAAATAAGTTGGAATAAGAAGATAGAGAATATTAGGGGTGGGAAGGGCTCTTTACCTAGGGTGTTGGGTGCAGATGATGTGTGAAACAGGCCTATAGGATGAAAAATAGGTAACTATACAACGATTTATCAGAAAAGCATCCTACACAGAAAGAACAATGAGTGCAAATTTCTTGAGATGGAAACAAGCATATTGTGTCTCAGGAAAAGAAAGGTGACCCATCAGTGTGCTACATTATTTAGCATAAGATAAAATTATAGAAGGTGAGAGCAGTGATCTTCGAATGACATGTAGGTTTGGATTTTGATCTAATTGTGGTGGAAGCCCTGGAAGACTTTAATGAGGGAAGGAATATAATCTGATTCTGGCACACAGATGATGCCTGTGGCTTCTGTGTAACATTACAATGTAGAAAGCAAGAGTAAAAGTGGGGAGTACATTGTGACATTAGAATGTAGAAAGCAAGAGTACAATAAGAGTTAACTATTTTAGTAATGCTGATAAAAGATGTTGGTGACCTGGACTCAGGACTGAATCTGAGAAGTGACAGATTTCAAGATGCAGTTTAAAATGTTGTTCACAGGATTCATTAATGGGTAAATTTGGAGTATGGAGTAGAATCAAGGAGGATGTATCTGTTACTGCTGGTGACTTACCATATTTCTCTGACTTTATGGTTCAGGGTGCCCAGAGGACTGTGGCTGCCAGTACCTGCTTTTCTATGTCTAAAGATGTTTTCCAGAAGTCTGATATGCTCATGCATCTAGCAGACTGGAAATGCTGGGCTATTAATGTCTCTTACCCATAACTCAAAGAAGTTTATAAATATCACAGCTCCCACAGTCTTAGAGTGAGATAATTCTGAGATGTGAACTTTATATAATTTCTCAAATTTTCTCTGTGAGATCTAACTCCATTTGCACATCATAGTAACAGGTTTAATAACCATTTAGTAGCTGCTTTCCTCCTCGAATCACTTCTTCCCTTCCTCGCTAGTGTGCCCTGAAACTCTCAAATAAGCTTCATGTACTGAATTCTTGTCTTAAGGTTTGCTTCTGTGGAAACTCACACTGAGAAAGAAGATATCTAGGTTTTTAAAATCTGAGAAAGTTGATGGAAATGGGCCATGCACTGAAAATAAGGAAGAATGGTTAAGAAGCTGATTTGGGGGTGAAAGAAATTAATGTACTCTTGTTATGAATTATGTTTGAAGTGCCCATTTGACATTGTAGTGGAGATATTTTATTCTGTTTTCACTGCTGTATTCTTTGTGCTTTAACAGTATAAGGCACATTATAGGCACTCAATGTTTGTTGAATGAAGAAAAGATTTACTTGGGAAAGGAATGATTTTGAGATGGCAAATGTTTTATTAGGTCGAAGCTCAGGTAAAGTATCAGGTTTAGAGTACAGATTTGTGAATCAATAGGACATAGATAATATTTAAAGCTAAGGGACTGGATAAGATCATGTAGGGTCACAATGTGGACAGAGGAGAGAGGAGTACCAAGGACTGACCTGAAGAGAAGGAAAAACCAGCAAAGGTAACTTTAGAGAGGTGTGCAGTAAGGTAGAAGGAAAACAAAAAAGAATCTAATTTTATGGAAGCCTAGAGAAGAAAGTGTTTGGGGAATGACATAGTGGTTAATTGTGTCAAACGTGCCAATAACTCTTTTCAAGTATAAAGAGCTTAGAGATATTAGTCATTAGATAAAATGCTATGTACTCACCTTTTTAAATGGGTATTAAACTTATTTGGTCTCTGATTATTAAAAAAATTTCTTTTAATGTTCATCTCTCTTTATAATGGAGCAGTGTTATTTTAGAAGAAATATAAAAAAATTTTTGGAATATATATATATATATATATATATATATATATATATATATATATATATATTTCCAGTGATGACAAATTAAAAGAAACAAAGTTTGGTAAAATGTATTAAATTATATGTAAGATAAAACTAATGACAGTTAATGTAAGAATCTGCTGTTTTAATATGCTACCAATGTAAGACAGCAATCATTTATAATTGCTAGCAAATGACAAAGTTAAATGTGGTAAAAATATTTCGCATAACAATTAATTTCTTTATCTTCTTTGATGCTTTTAACTGTTAAATATTGAAAACAGTTCTTTAAACTGCATTGTTTCTGTTTCTTTAATGAGCTATTTAAAATAAATTCTTTAAGAAGTGCAATAATAAAACATAAATCAAGTGTTAGGAAATATGTAAGGAGATAATCAGAATTCTAATCTTCTAGCTAGTGTTGTATTCAATATTTGTCTTCATCAAAATGTACCCACAGGAACACAGCTGGACAGAATATTTTTCTGTGATCTTTAGTAGCTCTGTATAGCCCATAAATGACTCAGTTATGAATCAGTGAATCTGCTTCAGGCTTTGATTTTTGTTTTTAGTTCAAAGATGAACACCATGAAGACACCACCCAGAGAGAGATTTATCATGTTTTGTTTCAGATCTCTTGTAGTAAAAGCTGAATTTTCTCGTCTTTGTTGTACTAAATATCTTCTATGCATATGACAGTCAAAGAATTTTTTAATATATTGGAGAATATTAAATGACATGATAAAATTAAAGTAGGTGTCCTCACTCTATAAAAATATAATAGTATGCCAAGACATGTCTGTTGACATATTTATTATTTGAAAATTTTATTTTATCATATTGTGTATTTTCAAACATACCTATACTATGCAGAATATTAATTTGTTTTTAATTTCTTAATTAAAAATATAGCAAACATTCTATTCATTTTAGTCCTTCATAAAGCAAATGCCAGGATGAGGTTAGATGTACAATAGATATATTGAGAGATATGCCTGTGAAGGATAAAGAGGGTGGAAGTTAATAAGTCTTCAGACTGAGATGCAGACATGAAACCTGTGAAAGGAGAGAGGGAAGTTAGGACTGGATAAGAAAAACCTCAGAAATCAATTCATAAGTTCTTAGCCATGTTGAAAGAGGTTCCTTGAACCAGAACTTCCCACTAAAGGAAGTGTGCATTAGGCAGAAATGGCCTGGTTTTAGCAAGCCTGCGCAGTTCGGTCACTGACTGGGAGCAGCCCACCAGAAGTGTGGCTTGGTGAATACAGTGGTGTATACAGAGGTGGAGAAGCTGGAGGCTGTTATTGTTCCTTATATGTTCCTATGTTCCTTATAGCAGTTTGTCTTGAAGGATGATTTGAGCCGGCATCTCCATGGCCATCACACATACATGGTTAGGTACTTTTAGTGGAGTTTGTAAAGAGAACGACAATTTTCTTTCTTAGTTTTTTCAGTTTAGAATGTGCATCCCTAACTGACCATGTGCTGTGTTACTGATGAGAGACTGAGGATAGACTCTGTAGCTGCATCACAGCCTGGGATTGAAACACACAGTTAAATAAAAAATAAATCTCAAACTTGTGTGCTGATCACAGGGCAGTACAGGCTTATATGTGTTTGCAAATGAATAAATATCTTTTAATTTTGCACATAAAACTACTAACAAACTAATTCAAAATTGTAAGAAGGGTATTATATTTCAAAGAGGAATGCCCAGCATTGTTCAACAAAACAGGGAAAGAGACTTGTAAGCAAACATAGAAAATAGTACAATCAAATTATGAAGCACATAAATTTAAAAATTGAGATAATTAAGAATAACCATATGACCTACATATGCATTATGTATTTTCAAACAACTGATAGTAGAGTCCTTCTGAAGCTAAAACCCTACAGCAGAGGGAAAGAGTGAATAGGCTCTCTCACTCAGTGAGCTCTAAAATCAGCACTCAACCTGCTTTATTTTAGTTAACAGATCATAATATAGTCTTTGATTCCGAAAAAACTTCACAAAGATTGCAGATTCTTTCAATATTTCTAGATGATAATTTATTATAGTTATGTTTAAGTTATTTATCATTATATAGGAATATAGCTTAAAACTCAGTAATAGTTTTTAGTGAGTCTTTATTAAGTGACAAACATTGTCCTGGATACTGCTGATATACAGGGGAAGCAAATCAGGTGTTAGTCCCTGCTTTGTTTGTTAGTTGAAATTTTATTCACCCCCTAGGCAAATAGAATATGTATTTTCTTATTGCTCTTCTGGGCACTGAGGATACTGCAGTAAATAAACAAAACAGACAAAATAAATTAATGACTAATTAAATAAACAAGTCCCAAAATACAACTGGCTAATAGCTGTGTAACTTTTCCTCTGAGGATAGGATCTTTTATTCTGTATTTAACACTACTAAATTCTTGAGCAGAGTTTACTGTAGACCCTACGATATACAACTCAACTTCAGATATAGAATGTCTAAAAGATAATTTATATCTCATTAAAAAATAAAATACAATAATAATTTCTTTGAAGAATTTTATTATTAAAAATAACCCCAAATTAGCATTATTCATCATCTCTTACTCTATATCTTTAAAATATACCTTAATTGTTTTTTCTAATATTAAGAAATTAAAGTAATATATAGACCTAGATAATATCATCTTCAAAAATACTTTTATTAAGTGTTTGATATATATTCTTTAATAATTTTTAGTTGTAAACCCACCCACATATATTTTTAACATTAATTTAATTTCACTATATATAATGATCAGCAACTTTACTTTTTCATTTAATATTTATAATTTTAGCATCACTGTTTTTTCTTTTACTTACCTTCTCTTTCTTAATTACTAAATTGAGGCTAATGCATAGGTATATGACAATTTCCTTATAATATTTAGGTTGTTTCCAGATTCTTAATAAACATTCCAGTGGGAAATATATCTTTATATTTCTAAATCTCCATAAACATATTGTTTCCTTAGAAAAAAATTTTTATCAATGATACACTTGATCAAAGTGTGTGCATGTTTTAAATTTTAATATGTATTTCTCAATGACTTCAAATCTCATATAATAGTTTTTAAGTTTTCTTTTGCTAAGGGTTGAACTGTGTCTCCCAAAGACGTATATTGAAGTCCTAACTCCTAGTGTTCATGAACGTGACCTTATTTGAAATAGTCTTTGCAAATGTCATCAGGTTAAGATCAGGTCGTTAAAGGTGGGCTCTAATCTTATATGATTGATGTTCTTGTAAGAAGAGGAAAATTTGAACACAAAATCACGCAGAGGAGGACACCACATAAAGACACAAACATAGAGAACACCAGATGAAGATAGAGGCAGATTGGAATTATGTAGTTGCAAGACAAGACATACATAGGATTACTGGCCAAATCAGAAGCTAAGGGAAAGTCACAGGTATGTAACAAATTTTGCTGTAGGTTCTTCAGTGAAAGCAGGGCCCTGCAGACACCTGGAATTTGAACTTCTAGCCTCCAGAACTGTAAGAATAAAATTCTGTTGTTTTACACCACCTTAGTTAGCAATAATTTATTAAGGCAGCCCCAAGAATCCCATATAGCCTCTAACAGTCTTTCAAAGTGCTTCTTTACCTGCACTCTCTCCAGATTGAGCAGTCTTCCTATTTAATTTCTTTTGTCAATCAGATACATAAAATTAAAAAGAACACTAATAACTCTTTAAAATATATGAAGTTTATTATTTAGAAGGCATTATTTATGTCATTTACATCATTTATATATACATATATTTATTTATAGCTTCATTTTTTTTATTTACCAATTGACCTATCGATCCTTTGCTTTATAAAAGAATTTAAGCAGCTATTCTCTAGTTATAAGAAAAAATGCAATAAAATTGAAAGAAGAAAATTTTTCCTTAAAAAAATAAGGAGCTGAGTTCAGGCGTTATTCTCTCAGCTGAATAACTAGGACTTGCAAGGTCTAGGTATTTTGCAGATGGCTCTAGTGGTGATTGAATTGCAGGGTTAAAATCTTACGTTTGTGATTTCTGGCTAGCCTCTTATCACTTAGCTTCAGGTTTTGGCATGAACCTAGTATGGCACAAAATCATCAGCTATTTCTATGGGATAGTAGGCAGAGAATTCTTGCCATTAATGTTCAGCTTTGCTCTCATAGGAGTTTGTCTATGCTACTGAAATATGCAGAATTAGTTCTGGATGGAAAAGAGCTTCCTGACAGTGTCAATTCAGAAATGTTCTGGGTTTATCTTTGGCTTCTGGGGATTATATCATGAGAGGCAGAAACTCTTACAAAACGTTTATCCATACCACTGTCAGAGATAGTCTTGGATTGATTTGATCAGGATGACATTTACAGTATTTAAAGTACAAGAAGAGTCCACTGATGCATTCTCATTGTGGAGTCTTTTCAAATGGAAAGTGTTTAAAATGTCATCTCCTGGGATGACAGGACAGTTGCAGAGTATGAGACAGCCATAGTAAAATGGAAGAATAAGGAGCTGTCAGTCAGAAACCAGCATTCTAGACCTGGCTTTGCTGCTTACTCAATATATGTGTTTGGACAGGTGACTGAACCTTTGTTTTCTCACAAGTGAGATGGGATTATATAATATACCACAAAAAGTGACTCTGAGGATCAAATGAGACCATGTTTATGCAAATGTTTCTGAAACATCTACTGTTAAATATTTTAAAAATGTTTTCAGATGTAACATTTTAATTTGAATTAAGTGATTGGACTTTATAACATAAAATTATTTCTTCTCTCCTATATAAACCTTTAAATCATATTTAATCTATAGATTAAAAGCAACAACAACAACAACAACACTATAACTAAAAATTCAGTTGATTGGGGCTGCCTCTAGGCAAGAGTATTATCACTGAAAGAGCTCTTACTATGACTCACCACCCCCCACCTCCTAGTCCTATGGATTTCTTACTTTCTATATGGGCTCATTCTAAACATGAGGTCTATGTGTTCCAAAGGAACCAAACTGAAAACTAATAATATTGATAAGCTATCTTTGTAGATTTGATAATTAGAAAAATGATTTAAAGTATAAATCTGTCTTGGTCTACCTCCTCTCAACCAGGGCTCTCTCTATATACCAACTGAAAATTGAGAAACATTTTGACAGTTGAGTTGACACTTCAAAACAATTTTTATGACACTTTATCTTTAATTTCTTATGTTAAACCAGGAAGAAATGACTTAGCGCCATCACAGATCTAGACTTCAAAGTGGAAACTTAGCCTGTTTATGATAATGAGAGCTCTGGTTAGTGTGAATAGAGAAAATAATAAAAAAGTTTCTGATTATATGCCACTTACTATAACAATTACTGAGACTTTGAATTATGTAACTCTTTAATGCAGATTATAGAGACTTCTTCTATCTACTTCCCTAACCTAGTAAACCTTAATTTATTAGTAAACATTATATTGTATAATTTGGGGACCCTACTGCTTCCTTACATAGGCTATACACATTTTTATCACAAACTTTTATATTTTTTCTCCTTCTTTGTTTATAAGCAAGTTTTCAACCTCTAGCAATCAGCTCAAAGTATTTCAGGACAATATTTCATCTCTCAGGACAAAATTTACTGTGGTGGAATATTGAATTATTCTTATTACTTTGCCTCCTCATCTATATTTGATGAACTTCTTCCGGAGACTCCTTGGTCATTTAGGGCTCATCTTGAGTATCATACTTCCTCAAACATTCATTCTGTGACCATCTGCTTCATTTCAAACATACTCCTTTCTAGTCACTGTGCTCACAGCTTTTGTATATGTATTTACTGTTTAATGGCTCTCTTCCCAATGTAAAAATCCAAAAAAAGGCAGAGATCTTTTGTTTTGGTTATCATTGTAGCCCCTGCCTCTAGAACAAATTCATTTATTGAATGAATAAATGAATTAAATTCAGTTTTATCACCTAAAAAATAGAGATACTACTTCATATGGTTCTTAAAATACTTATATGAAGAAAGAATGTAAGCATATATAAAGCATTTACTACAGTGCCTAGTAAGTACTCAAAAATTACTGCTTGTTGAGGAAAATGTAGACCTACAGTATGTTTTCAAAGCACCTGTCCAGAAGAGGAAAGTTGAAACACCATGGTGAAAACATTATTTTCTTTGAGACAAGTTAGGGAAATTGATATAAAAAGGGAAAGGATGATTTAAATGTATTTAGATTTATACCTAATATCTTATTCTTAGAATAATTGGAAAGAAGTGTCTTGTTTTCCTCAGGCTGCCCCTATTTTGCTAGATTTTGGCACCTCCTTGAGGTTCTAGTAATCATGAGACTTATATTTAGTGGTTAGAACCTTGCTGGTATGGCTATGTATATACCCTCAGATGGCCACCTACTTCTCTATGGGTTTCACATTTATAAGGTTTCTCTGAAACAGTAGAAATAAGTGGGTAGTGACAAGAATGCACAAGGGAAAAGCACACCTTTTCCAAGTTGGCTTTTATGATTGCACCTAATTATCCTAGTTAACATTTGCTATTTTTTTTTTACAGTGGCAGCTTAATTGCCTGCTGAATTTTAGAAGATAAACTGAATGTTTATGACTAAAATTAGAAAGATTTAAAACATTCTTCAAGATAAATTTAGTGTGATGGTTAAATACACTGACTAGATAGTAAAAACAATGCCAAATATATTTTTTAAATCTCACAAAAGAATATTGTAAAATCATTCTGAGCTTACATTTCTTCTATCTTTATTCTAAATCTGATTCCATCATTTGAGATACAAAAATTTATAATTTAATATAAAATCTGGAGGGTAATATTCATGACCATATGTTTATACATGTTCTCTCTAAAGATGTGTTTGTGATATTAACTATTAATAAACTACATAATGTAGTAATTTGTAGTAAAAAAGTCATTTGAATTTAAATAGCTCTTTTCTTACTTTTACTTTACTTCCTTAGGAAGTCAGTGACTTATATCCAAACCCTCTCAAGCAAAGCATGGAGAGAACATTTCTTTAATGCTGTGATGAAAATTTGAATGTCAAAGGGCACTAGTGACTTCCATGTAAGATCAAAAGAGGAGGTGTTATGTTAGCTAAATCACAGTCAGTAAAAAATTCCCACTTAAGGTGTGAATTCAGAGTGTCATAACTAAAAGCATATAGTGGCATTTTCATAGATTTTGGGCACACAAATCGGCAACAATTGGCCAAAATAGTACATGACAAAAGCTTGCAAGCAGGATATTTTTTCTCAAAAATACTAGACTGTGGCATTATACTTGACATTTAGAAAAGCTTCTTAGAGTAGTTGTTTCTGTCAATATTTCTACAGCAATTTGATACTAAAAATGTATTTATTTTCTTTTCAAATCTCCTTCAACTGCTAAAATCCGAACTATAAATTATACCCTAAATAGGTTAAATTAATCACTGCAAATGGCTGAGTAAATTTGTAGCCAAGCTGAAACTGCAATTTTCAATCATGATTAGAAACGTTATTGAAATCGAATGGAGTCAGTCAGAGAAAAAAAATTATATTTAGAACCTCAATGAATTACTATTTTGTTTGGGCCATAGGATTATAGCCGACTGCTATCATTTAGAACTTTTTGTTCTTTGTGTGGTGCACTGACCAGAAATACAGAATTTCAGACCTACTGAATCATAATCTTCATTCTAACAAGATCCCCAGTAATTTGTATGTCCATTAAAATTAAGAAGCACTAATTTAGAACATCACCACATACTTTCTCATTTTTCTTTTGTAAGTAATGAATGTAAACTACTTACCGAGGTGGGCTGCAATACAAATATTAAATTTGTCATAAATTGTCAAATATCCATTAGGCTATCTATATGTGGATAAGAAAGAGTGAGCTATGCAATATGTGTTTTATTTTCTGCTAACTAGGTATCGATATTTTGTTACTAGTAAAGCTTTAAAATTATCTAAATATTTCATTCAGGTGACAACGTGTTTATGTGCATTAAGGTATTAGGGCTGAATTTTGACTCTTATCGCCACTGAAGGACACAGTATTCTCACACGCATGGAATGTCATTAACTGACTGGAAAACTCCTGCTCAAACCAGTGTTTAACAGTAGCACATGGTTCAGCTTTTATTTATAGTTTGCAGTTGAATTGTAATCTGTTTTAAAAATTCACATAAAAAATACAATAATGAAATTAATTACATAACCAGAGCTCTTTTTCCTTAGATACTTTATAAGTTTCTTCATAGATAGTAGAGTTCATTAAAAAATTAGGCCTATCTCTATACTAATAGAGATAAGGTTCAGTATTTAACCAAAATCATATTTCTAAAATGTTTGGTAAAGATCAGAAAAAATTTTTTTTCTGATTTTTCTATTTTACAATGGAAACTTGTCACACACACACACACACACACACACACACACACACAATGAGAAGCATGGACGCAGTTCTCATTTCTAAGTGTAGGAGGGAAAGCTGTCAAGAAAAAAATGGCTAAGACTAAAGGCCCACTGACTTTTAGGTTGTGAGACAACTCAATTTAAAAATAAAAATTACACCAGTATTCTATTCAGAGTCATGATGTCTGTCATCATTATTGTTTGTATGCATGAAAAAAACACTTTCTGACCTTTTCTTTTTTAAATTTTATAACTCATGTGAATGCCATTTCCTTAAGGACTTATTAAATGGTGCTATTACATTCTTGATAATTCAGAATTCTAATTTTCTTTAGATGTGTGGGCTAATGGAGACTTAAGACAATGAAATACTTTGTTTATAAATATATAATGTCATAATATAAGTTCTAGTTAATAAAAATAAATGGATATTATTTTTGGAATATATTTATCAAAAGAAAGACACAAAGTGAGATTTATCATCTTTTAGAATGTGGTCTATTAAGCTACACAGATATTCAGTGAAAGATGATAAATCAGTTTCTTTTCATTAAGGCTTTGATATTTCCGTTCCATCTACTTCTCAGTCTTAGTCTGCAAGATGAGCTAGTTTTGGTATGGTGTTAACTATCACTTAGGTAATCAAGACCTCCTATTTTTTTCCCCTAATGATTGCGATTAGAAATAAGCAAATTTATGGTCATGTATGTGAAAGAGAAAGTTAAACTTTCTAATCCTTGTTTTTTTAAATATATCTCTATCTTGAAGCAAGGAGAACAACCTAGCTATCCTTTGTCCCCTTCCCTTCCATTATTTAAAAAGAGAAAATAGGATAAGAGTAAAGTATATTATACCCCAAAAACCTTAAACTTGATTTAAGAATTGCTTTTTTTCCTTTATGTTAGGTTGAGTTAAAATTTGAAACTCTTTTTTAATTTAAGCTGTCAGAGGAAGTTTATTGCTTTCAAAAAAGCTTTATTTTTAGTGAAATAAATTCTTTCTCTTCTTTCTTATATTGAAATTTAAGAAAATATACTTTAAAAAATTTTTTATTAAGTTTATTGGAGTAACATTGGTTAATACAATCATATAATTTTCAGTTGTACATTATAATTTGACATCTGTATATTCTATTGTGTGTTTACCTCTCAGTCCAGTTTCCTTCAGCTACCATATATTTGATCCCATTTACCCACTTCACCCTCCCCTTAAACCCTATATTTGAGCCCCTTTACCCCATCTACCTTCCTCCTTCCTCCCCCACCCCACTAGTAACCACTAGTCTACAGTTCTCTGGTAACCATTAGCCTATCGTCCATGTCAATGAGTTTCTGTTTGTTTGTCCTGCTCATTTTTTGCTTTTAGGTTTATATTCCACATATAAGTGATATCATGTGATTTTCAACTTTTTCTGTCTGGCTTATTTCGCTTAGCATAATTATTTTGAGGTCCATCCATATTGTCGCAAATCTCTTCTTATACCTGAATGATATTCCACTGTATACATGTACCACAGTTTCTTTAGCCAATCATCTATCGTAGGACACTTCAGTTGCTTCCATGTCCTGGCCACTGTGAATAACGCTGCTATGAACATCAGTGTGCAAATATCTTTTCATATATGGGTTTTCAAGGCTTTGGGGTAAATACCCAGTAGAGAGATTGCTGGATCATATGGTGGATCAATTCTTAGTTTTTTGAGGAACCTCCATACTGTTTTCCATAGTGGCTATACCAGTTTGCAATCCCAACAGTGTACGAGAGTTCCTTTTTCTCTACATCCTCTCCAACATTTGTTATTTTTTGTCCTGTTCATTACAGCTGTTCTAACAGGTGTGAGATGGTATCTCATTGTGGTTTAATTTGCATTACCCTAATAGCTAGTGATGTTGAACATCTTTTCATATATTTATAGGCCACTTTTATGTCCTCTAGGGAGAAGTGTCTGTTCAGGTCCTTTGCCCATTTTTTGATTGGATCATTTTGATTGTTGTTGTTATTGAGTTGTATGAGTTCTTTGTATATTTTGGATATTAGGCCCTTATAGGAGGTGTTGCTTACAAATATATTTTCCCATTCTGATAGTTGTCTCTTTACCTTGTTGACAATTTCTTTTGCTGAGCAAAAGCTTTTTAGTTTGATGTAGTCCCATTCATTTATTTTAACTTTTACTTCCCTTGCTTTGAGGTCAAATTCATAAAATCCTCTTTAAGATTCAGGTCCTTGAGTTTAGTTCCTATGTTTTCTCCTATGCACTATATTGTTTCAGATGAAACACAGGAAAATATTTAATGCATTTTAAAATAGCGTTTTCATGTGTTACTAACAAGGGTCATACAGAATGGAGGTAGCTTGCCAGGGTGCTCCACCCGAGCTAATAAAGCACTTCAGCATTGTCTATTTACAGGAGATGTTTCTCTTAACTCTTGTAAAGTTCTTTTATAAGGTGAGGCAAATCAAAAAGATTATACTTTTGAAATTAAAATGTCAATTATACCTCTAAAAAAAATAAACAA